>PVIW01000224.1:0-82562 GCA_004026585.1 Noctilio leporinus | reverse complement strand
AGTAGGAATGACCCTATTTCTTCAACTGCCAATAAAACAGGGTTCATCTCTATCTTAAAAGGCTATCAGTGGATTAAAAAGGAAAATGTTTGAACAGGGTCTGGTAGAAGGGGTGCTTGATACACGGGAGCTGTCATGATTCATGTCTCCCGTATGCTCCCAGGCTGAAGATGTGTCCACGAGTCCGTCCCACTATCCCTGACCTCGGCAGTGCATTGTGTGCTCTGGTTCACGAGCGTTCAGCCTAAGTCTGCACAAGACGGCTGGTCTCCCAGCAAAGGCTCAGCCCAATGCTGGCTCCTAAGAGGAGGCCACTCCCTTGTGCACAGCCATACTCAGCCCAGGGCAGGTCTCTGACTGGTCCCCTCTGAGCATCATTAAATTCAGTTTTGAATGGTCTGTCTTTGCAGCTCTGCCAAAAGGCCTATGAAAGAGGATGATGGTGCAGCCTCCTTTCATGTGCTGTCATCCTGGGTGGGCCTGAAACGTGGGGAACATTTCAGAGTCCAGTACACAAGACAGGGCAGGCTCTCACCACCTAACCCCCAAAATCAGCTGGGGGGAGGGGTGCCAGCTGCTTTTTCTGCCACTCTGCCCGGGGAAGGTAATATACAAAAATCTGGTTTTAGGTTAAGTTTATTTCTAACTGGATGTCAATGGTTGAAATGGGCCTCGGGTCCACAGCTGTAGCTGGAACAAGTTCCCCAAGCCAGCTCTCCCCAGGACTGCCCCATCCTGGCTCTCTATTTGTGGGGTCCAGTGCAAAGTCAAAATACATGGCCCTTTGTTGAAAAATTATGAAGGATCTTAGGACAGTGATGACAGAGCATTAAACCAAGCACAGGGCACTTCTGGGCCCCTCACTGGTCACACACACACACAAGGCTGGCCTGCCTAGACCATTTCGTGCTCTGCACTCTCAAACACCAGAGTGATTGGACCCCCATCCCTGCCTATGGGGAGCAAGAAGGAGTAGGCCAAGGGGCTCAACTCCTAGAGAGGAGGGGGCCCCTGGGCCCTGCAGCAGAGCCTAGGAGGCCCGGCCCAGAGGGAGGTGCACAGGGCAGCTTGGTTTTTTCCACTTACTGGAAAAATAGCTCAGAGCATACCTCCTGTGACCAGTAGATCAATGATAAAGTCATTACATGCGGAGGTTCAATGCCGACCTTTCTTTTCTGCTTCTATTTCTGTAACTCATTTTTCCCAGCAGGGGACATGATCAGGATCTCTTTGGGTTTGAAATCCCCTGGGGAGACAAGGAAACAAGCAGTTTCCAGAGCTGTCCCCAGGGTCTCCCTCCTTCTAGGAGGAGGCACAGGTACCTGTGAAAGCGGCACAGGCATTGGTCTATTTCCCAAAAGGCTGTTGTGAGAATGGCAGGGCATGGGTGGACAGCACAGAGCACTATGCTGGGCAGAGTGGACACAATCTACTTAGCTACTATTAGTGTTCTTCAGATGAACAATCAAGTAAATAAGAAAACTGAGGACCCTTTTGTTGCTTTGCCAAATACCTAATTTATTTATTCAGCCTTTCCCCCCCCGAGTTGGTATTTATGTTGTTTCTATGACAGAACACTTTGACCAAAAGGTGTCTTCACTCAGTCCATCAGTCAGTCAGTCAGCCTATAAAGCTGAGACTCATTATCATGTGTCCTGTGTAAGCCACCAGAAAACATCGATGAGAATTTAGGTCACCTCCAAAGGTTTTATGGTCTGCTCTAAGGATCACTAGGCTTTTTTGATTACGTACCAATATCAGCAAAACACTTCGGCATGTAGATCCCAATATAGAGGCATTTATAAATTATACATTATATATATATATATATATATATATATACACTAATATGATAGTAGCAATATTCCCAAACATGTGTTTTCAAAATCAATTCCCTCTCTTACCTTTGTTTATAAAAAGTACCTTCTCACATTGCACTATGTATGTTGCTTTTGAAAAGCAATTACGCCTTTTCCATGAAGTGAGGTTCTTTTTTTTCCAAAATATTTACTAGGTAACATATTACTGACAATCAGTTTTCATACGAGAAAAGTTCAGCAAGTTTGAAACTGCTATCTGTTGACTTAAAAAATTGTGTAACTTGTCTTCAAGCTTAATGGCTCTTATAAACACATTGCCCAAATATTTTCCTGCTAACAATCTCATTACAAAAATGTTGTAAGGATTTCATTTTACTTAGATGTCTTGTTTTTACAACAATTACTACATTGAAGATATCATATTTTGTTCACGCCTGGCTTTGAAGCAATAGCTCACCAACAAGCAATATCGAAAAAGAATTTAAAAAAAAGAATTTCCTTGACAGTGCTAGATTTGCACTTTTTAAAATTTTATTTTTAAAAAGTTTTAAAAAGATTTTATCAATTATTTTTAGAGAGAGGGGAAGGGAGAGAGGCAGAGGGGGAGCGAGACATCAATGTATGGTTGCCTTTCTCCTGCCTCCAGCCACGGACCTGACTGGAGACCTGGCTTGCAACCTGGTTATGTGCCCTGGCTGGAGAATTGAACCAGCGACCTTTGGGTTGGCAGGCTGGAGCCTTATTCACTATGCCACCAGCCAGGGCCCACCAGATTTGCACTCTTAACCAAGGAATCTTTAGTCGAGTCCTCAATTAGTGAGGACACAGCCACAGTTCTGCCAAAGCATTGGTTTTATTAAAGAAAAAAATTGTCTGTTGAGAATAGATCTTCACTGATACATTTTTCTTTTAATAGTCTGCACATACACAGCAACAGCATGTATAGTTCATAACTGAAACAATCCAACAAATACCATAGACTAAAACATGCTGGGGTTTTCCAAATCTATATTATATCCAGATGCCCAATGCTTCGTTCTAATGCTTAGCAGTGTTTTCTCTGCATCTCCCAACAGTGTGGACAGACCAGCACCTATTCTTGTGCTGTGCGATTTCCCTTGCTTTCTTTTCATATGATGGCACGATTCTTTGCCTCTACTAGTAAGACAACTTTAAAGAGATAGAAAGGCCTTTGAACATTTATCAGTCCGCTCAGAGAATTTTGTTAGGTGTTGAATTCAGAATGCTGTGATTTCAAGCATTGCTTTTTAAAAGTGTAGTGGTTCATTGACACACATCAAAGGTCTTGCTAACCCATATAGCTTCATATCATTAGCTTATATTTGAATGCAACACATGCTCTTAGGGATTCTACTGTCACTTCTAACCCCATACATAACCTTAGATAGGTCCTGTGATCCATCTGAGTCTAGTTTCATAATTTTACAATGAGAAAAATAATGTTTATACAATAGAGTTGTCTGTGGCAAGTGAGAATAAAAGCTATGTGTTCAATTGTTTAGCATATCCAATTACATTCACATTATGTTGACTTGGTTATTCTCAACTCTGAAGACTAATTTGTCTGAAATTCTAATTTGAGAGCCCTATCAAGATGTCTTTGTATAAACATTACCTGAAATCAGGTGTAGCCTGATACCAAGGGCTCATGACAATGGGAGGTAGCCAGGATCAGGTATGGCCTTTGGTTTTATCTGTGCTCTCACCCACAAATGGGGAGGGAAGAAATCACCCACTAACTCAGGGTGTCCACACTTACCTTGCGTTTTCTCTCCAGCACTGGATAATGGGAAAATGATGAGCCCTGAAGTTATTAGCTAGTTTCTTAAACCTCCTCAGCCACAGTATTTTCATATATAAATTGGGGCTGATATTACTCCATAATTATTGTTGAAGATAAACACCTGAAAGACTGTCCGTGATATGCAAATGATTGTTTTACTTTCACTAAAGGGATGAAAAGTATACCCCCAGGTAGAGACCTTCCTAAAACTAATCAAACAGCAAATATAAGTCTTTCTTTTCAATTTCCCTGGCCATATTGGAGGTGAGGGGTTTCTATGGCAATTGGATGTTGGGGAAGCCCACTACAGGAGTGGCCACCATCCCACTATAACCTGCTGGGCACAGGAGAGAGGAAAGCCAGCCATCAGAGGCCAGGCCAGAAAGAGGCCGCCAAGACACTGACCCCTGGCAACCTGATTCAGCAAAGCAGAGACGAACCCAGAATCTCCAGGTAACCAAGCTTCCCTGCTGAATTCTGATCCACACACAGGTTTGGGAACTACAGACCAGCAGTTATCAAAACAGCCCTCTGACCAACAGAGTCAGCCTCACCAGGGACCTCTCAGGTGCCTCACAGTCAGAAATCCCCAGGATGGGACCCAGCAATCAGCACCTTTAAAAAACCCCTCCAGGTAATTCTAATGAATATCCAGGTTGGAAAACCACTATGGTAGACCAAGGACCATTCAAGACTTCCCAATGTAGAGGGGCTGAGGCCTGAGTTGGGAGAAACAGGGAGAGAGAGATTCCAGACAGAAAACGGTCAAGGGGTGTTGCTGGGCCAGCCCAGGTGGCTGTGGTCACAGTGATTGACACAAGGGAACTACAACCTCTGGCTGCCCCCACCCCCATTCCACTCTGCCCCTTGGTTCCTGTTCATTTGGGTGAACAAGGCAGGCAGCTTGTATCCTGGTGGTCAGAGAAAGGCTGGGATCCTTGGGCTCGGTTCATCTTTTCCGAGTTTCAGTATAGTTTAGCTGTCAACCCCAGCGTACAAGACCTCAGTTGCCAGTTCTAAATATATTAGACGGTGGTAAGCAAGCTTTAAAAAGGCATAGAAAAAATAACTTGAAGGAAACATGCTCATCGGATTAGAAATGGAAAGGTAGGCACACCTTAAAATCACAATGCTGTCTTGTTCCGGTTTCTAACTGTTCCTCCGGCACATTCTGGGTGAAGGGAACAGCCCGGGCCTGGGTGTGAGAAGCAGAAAGTGTCCCAGGTGTGGCCATTGGCCACTGGGGGAGGGCTAGACGGACTTTTCCACAGCGTGCTCCAGGAGATGTTAACATGTAGCAAGGCAAAAAAAAAAGGAGGGGGGATAAGAAGGGGAAGCTCAAAAAGTTTGGGAAACTTTGCTTTCTATGGCTCTCACCTAGAAATTCACATGGCATATTTGTGTGTTAAAGATGCTGAGAGCTCCTGAAATAAAGAAGCCTGTTGAACTCCACTTGAGCTGGTATTTCCCCTCTGTGCTGAGCACACACAGCCTTCTTTCCACCCCACTCAGAAGCAGGGTGCAGAGAAGCAGCGTTCTGAAGGCTGTCAGCTTGGGAAACACAGCTGCCCAAAACCTGTCTGCTCCTTGCCTCCTGGTTCTCCAGCTACAATCCACCAGCCTGCTTGCCTTCCCCATGGATTCAGATCAACCTAAATACTTCCACCTAGTTCTATCCTGGACAGGAAGTCTAAAAACAGCCTCTGCTTTATGCAGCCTGTGTTAAGTGTCAGGCTCCATTCTTGGTATTCTTGGTCTCTTGCCTAGACACCTTTTTTTTTGCCTAGACTGCTTGTTGCCAGACTTGAATCCTTAACAAATTCTTCTCCAGAATTTCTTAAGAACCCAGACCCAGATTCTGGGCCTGGCCTGCCTCCTCCTGCCCCCACTGGCTCTCCCAGACCTGAACTGGCCTGCCAAGGATGGGGGGCACACTCCTGCCCACTGCTCCCCACATTAGCTATCTCTGGCCATGATCTTGGATCTACTGGTTTCTAGTCCCTGTACCCTTTCCTCTAGAAGCTTCCTGCCCCACCCCTGGGTGTTCCATGTCCTGTCCCCACTTGATGCCAACCCGGCCCTCAGAGCACTTTGTTGGTTCATCTTCAGATGTTTTCCTAAGAGCTGCATATTTTAGTAATAAAATTTAGAAATGACAGTTGCTAGTAATAAATCTGCCAGGGCTTGGATACAGTGACCTACATGTCCAAGGCAGGGGACCTTTGCAGCACATGCATGTGAGCGAAAGAGCACTGTAACTGGGAGGCAGACAACTGGCTTTCTGGACCCAGGTCTGAGACCTCGAGCAAGTCCCCTGACCTCTTTGGGTCTGGACTTTCCCATTTATAAAATAAGAGTAATAACACCTGTTCTGCTGACCTTAAAAGGAGGCTTTAGGAGGATTAAGATGAAATATAATACATCGAAAGCATGCATTGCTATAACAGTGTAAGGCATTATTATCTGCATTTTATGACTTAGCATCTTTTCTGCCACATCACAGGCTCAGGATGGGGACAGAGTGGGGGGTAGGCGCTGCTCTTTTATTATTTTTTTGAGAAACAAATAAATGTCTTTCAAAGATTGTTGACTCTAAGACATAAGTTGTGAAGTGACCGTGAATCACTGACCCATCCACCCTGTTGAATTAAGAGTTTGTTTGACCTTGCTGCTGTGACACAGAAGCATGACTGTAAACCCGATGGGGTGGCCCCTGGACCCAGGGAGACCCGAGCTCCCGCTCTGTCCGGGAAAGCACTGTGCCCCTCCCTGTTGGGAGAATCTCCACTATTCCACAGAGCAGGCCTCCCTGCCAAGGAAAAAGCCCCAGCTTACTGCTGAGACTGAGGGGAGGAGCCATGTAGGGCCTCGCCTGGGAGACGGTGGCCAGGGGGCACAGCATTTGCTCTGGAATCAGATGCCATTTAGTCCCAACCACGCCACTGACTAACCCTGAAACCTCAGGTATGGAACTTAGTTTCTCTCTCCCCTATACTTCTCAATGTAGATAACGGTGCTTACTCCACAGGTTACCGCGACAACGCTGTCGGGTGTGAGCCTGGCGCAGGAGCGGTAGAGGTGGCAGGAATTTGGGTGGAGACCGAGGCGATGGTAGCTGATTAGAACTGGACTGGATTCCACAGAAGAATAATTGGGTATGTCCACAAATCACCAGAAATAATTTTCAAGCTAAAAAGAGAATTTTGAACCTCAAAGAACCTAGACCACAGCAAAGACCCCTAACAAACTGGTTCTTGGCCTCCCCGACCATGGGATGCTTTCCTGGCATCTCAGAACGCTTCGGTCACAAGGGTACTCAGTGAGGCTGCAGGTCGCTAGCCTCTCTTCTGCAGGGGCAAACCAGGGTGCCAGCAGCAGGAAGGGCCGCCATGCCTCCTTTCCCTTCTGCTGGTCCCAGGGCACAGGGCATCTGCGCTCAGCAGGCTGCAGACAGGGCTGGGGCTGACATTCTTTCTGAGCTCCAACTGGCAAACTTTTACTTTCTGGTGAAGCAGCCATCAGGCTTTCTCATCACTATCCAGGGAGGCCACACCACTCCTGACCTCAGAGTGGGGCTAGGTCAAGTCAGTAGGTGAAGACTAGGCAGCTCTTAGAGATGAAGCTTCTGCTACCCAGAGGGGCCCAAGTCTCAGTATCAGTGGGGAGGTTTTAGAGTGTAGCCTTCAGCCCCCCACAGGACTGACTGAATCAGAATCTTGCATTTTACTTTCTAACAAGATTCCTGGGAGATTAATATGCACTGTGTGTGCGTATATTATAGGGCTACGTTCATTCTAGGGGCTCTAGGTGGAGAGGCCACTTCGTGACCTTTTTCTGGCTGTCGTGATCACCTGTAATCCTTGGCTCTAGACCTCTTCCTCCTCCATCTTCAAAGACAGCAGCACAACATTCCAAATAAATTTAAGAGGCACTCATATATCAAGCTGTGTCTGGGCTAACAGTATTCTCATGTTATTTTTCATAGTATTAAGTATGCATTCCTCTTCATACAACAGATATTTACTATGCACCTGCCTTGTATCAAGCATTGTGCTAGGCCCCAGAGGTAGGGCAGTAAACCCCAGCCCAGCCTAGGTCCTAAAAGAGCTTACGGTGATGTCTTCCAAAGGACTGGAAAAGTCCATGTTCATGGCCAGCCTCCTTGGCTACATTTGGGGAATTGCCTATAGCGCTGCACATTACCTATGACACCTTTGCCCTACAGGTTCCTCACCTTGCTGTTGCGGAGCTCAGTGAGCTGTATGACTGTGGATGCTGGAGTCAGCACATGGCACCCAGTAGGGCCATACTGTGTGTACATGGAACCCAATTGCTCATCTGTGGTGACCTGACACTCCTTCTTCCTGCCTATCTTCCTCCTCCTTTTACTTCTTCCTCTCCTGCCTGGTCTTTCTCTTCCTCCATAATTGTCCCAAAGTGGCCCCCCCTTATTCTTTCCTACCATTTTCCCCTATGTCTTCCCCAAATTTCCATGTCTGTGCCACTCGCCTGTGTAGCGAAAAACAACCGGAAATCCAACAGCTCTCAGAAGTTTGTCTTCTGCTAGGATGACATACACCCATCACACACCCCTGACACACAGCACTCAGGAATATCTACAGCTTTGTAATGTGACTCTCCTTTTTGAAGACTCATGAGCTCAAATGCGTAGTTGGGGCAAGCCAATCACCCGCCCACAGGCGCCAGGACTCTGGGAGCCGCCAGCCTCCAGGAAGATTAAATGCAGCTGCGATGCTATGCGTGCCAGGCCCCGAAGCAGAATGACATTCTGAAGGTCTGGCAGGCCTTTTCTTTTCTAACAGCAGCGAACACAGCAGCAAGCAGGGTTGTCTGAGGTGGTATAATTCAAATTCATTTCCTACCTCTGAGGCAGGAATTCTAGAAATTCCTTCCTACGGAGGGGGATACAGTATTGGGGTATTCCAACCAGGGGGCACAGAGCAGACAGCCTGTCCATGTGCCTGAGCCCACCCTGGGTCTCCGCAACCTGCAACCAGCTGGAGTTCTGGTCCATGATCAGTGATGTGGATGAGGCCTAGGCCCCCACCTTCCCTGTAACTGCTGTGGATATTGTATGACTCCATGCCCAGAGGACTGAACCCGATCTCTAGGATAGAATATCCAGCATAGATTCTCTCTTACTAAAAGGAAAGAAAGAAAGTGGCCTCTGGCTTTCCAAGGGAAAGCAATATAGACAAACTCCTTTGTCCCCAAGCCCCTGTTTACCACAAAGTTGCTGTAGGTAGGCTAATGTGTGTTTACACAAAGCAGTTAGGTTTTCAAAATACAGAGGGATTCAAGTCTTCTGTACAGGGGGGCCTGGGAGTGGGGAGCCAGCAGAACGGGAGAAACTAAGGTTGACGCAGAGCCTTCCCATGATGTGGTAGTGCTGGGCCGCCTCCAGCCTCATGACTGCAATAACATCCGCGAAGAAGGCATGACGCACCCCATTTCAGAGACAAGGAAACTGAAGCTCAGCAAGATGAAGAGAAACTCTTGAACTACCCAGATTCACAGGACAAAACCAGAATTCAGAACATCACTGGCCTGACTCCCAAGTGCTTTCCTCCCCAGCCCGCTGTGTTCAGGAAGCAACACAGCTCCAGAAACTGCCACCAGAAAGGGCAGGGCAGGGCCATACATGTGGAAGGTCGACTACGTAATTAATGCTTGGAAAATCCATGACATCCTTGGAAACTATCTGATAACTCACGTTGTTTCCTGGCCGTGCAACTGGGCTCCAGGATTGACAGCCTTGCCTCCTGCAGGCCCTGACACCCTTCACCATGCAAGCAAGTCCTGGCAGGTGTGCAGCCTCTCTCCCTTCGGCCACACATCTGTTGCAGCAGACACCCATGCATCCACCAGCCTCTAGAAGCCATCCAGCCACCGCCCTAGCCTGTGGGTAGCTCCTGTTTCTAGCCAGCAGCCCCTGTCTATTTGGCTGATTCTAGCTTCCAACCTGCCCCTGCCTCACCCAGCTCCAACCTGGCGGAGTTTCGGGCAGCTGCCCACCTGCACCAAGAGACTCCCCTCTCTCTGTCCTGCACTTGGGCCCTCGCAAACCTTCATCATTCTCATCATTTGCCAAACCCAGTTACTGATTTAGACCCGAGATTTGGGCCACAGCTCCCTCAGAATCCAACTCCACAAACAGGTGGCCTCTGCTCCCCACCTCCACGCTCAGATCCCAGCCTGCCCTCCAGCTCAGCCACAGCTGCTCGCAGGTGCAGGCGCTGCGGCTGTGAGGGCTGTTACGTTACTAGTGTCAGCGTAAAACACGCAGGCTAGAACTTTCTCTGCCTGGCAGTAAACATGAAGGGTTTCCTCACAGCGTGGGGCAGGTAATAGCTTTCCCCCGATAATTTTTCATCAAGTGGCATATGGACTTTCAACATGACACATCAAAGTCGGCACGCCAGTCCCTGAGCGCATGTAATATTGATATCCCATCCATCTTCTTGTTCCTGGGATGACAAAGCACAGGGAGGGCAAGATGTGAAACAAAACCCTGAAATACCAACAGGGAGCAGAACATGCCACTGCAACCCTCTGAGGGAAGCCATGTCCCCCCATCGCCAAGGCAAGAAGCTGGGGGAAGACGGTAATGAGCAGTACGGTGAAATATGGGGCACTCCAGTTGCTCATGGACAGTTTGCTCAGGCAAGGCAGCCATGAAGGGCATCACCGGGAAGGGCAGGAGTCCAGGCTCGCTGACAGGCGGGCAGCCTAGACTCTTTGGCCTGCACACAAGCACCCACGAGAAAGCTGGCCGAGAGACCAGCATCTGCTCTGGCCGGGCCTCACGTTAGCCACTGGCGTGCCCCATCGGGCCGGCCTGTCCCAGTTGGCTGCTCCAGCCTCCTCCTCAGTTTCCTTACCTGTTGCCGCTTGCTGGCTCCTGCTCCTGATGGGCCCCCTCCTCCCAGGAGACAACAGGCGCTTGAAAAATGCCTGCGTGCCTCCTCAAAGCCAACACCCCAGACTGTCCAGCACACTCCTCACTGGCCTCCCCACGACTGCCAGGTCTTGCTTGCTCCCCTTTTCAACTTCACCTGGGCGCACCTGCTAGAGCAGTGTTTCTCAGATTCACCTGGAGAGCTTGTTGGAAGACCCACCCTATCTATACAGCACTAGGTCTGGCGGGAGTCTAAGAATTTGCATCTTAATAATACCCAGGTGAGGCTGATGTGTCAGGTCCAGGACCACCTTTGGAAAATCGTGGACCTCGTGATTGCCTGAGAGAGTTTTAAATCAGTGTAAGGCCAGACCAACGCTTTACCGTTCTGCAAAACTTTCCGTCCTTAGCCGGAGATGCGACTAGACAGAAAAACACATAAGCAGACCTACTCTCTCATCTAATATATGACATTGTTTACCTTGGGCAGAGGCCTGGCTCTAATATTATCCTTGAGTTCCTGTTTTGGGACAACAGACAATTAAATGAGACTTTTATGGCACTTTAATAATACACCGTGTGGGATGGGCCTCAAGACGAACTTCTAACTGAAATGGAGATGGCTGCAGGTTCCAGGTTCATGGCCTCCCATGTATTTACAAGGCTGGTAACGACTGGGGTCAGAAGGTCAGCCCCATGAGGAGGCAGTCCACCACCCCACCCCACCCCACCCCACCCCTGCCTTGCGGAAGGCCTGCTCTCAAGTTCTCCTTTGGGCCTCTCCTGGATTTGCTGCTTTCTCCTGAAATAGGACTCCAGGACTTCATGCATTTACAAAGCAAAGGAATGTGGGGCTTCATGCACAGAGGTAAGGTGATTCAGCTGTCCGCTTGGGCCTCCCACTTTCTGGGGAGAAGGACCCTGGGCTTGGAGGGAAGGAATCCAGGCTCCAGGCCTGCTCAGCACTAATTGGATATGTGACCATAAGCAGTGTCTTAACATCATTGATTCTGTTGTTTCTTCCGTTGCAGGGGGAAAATCTGTCACATTTAATTCATCGGGTTACATAATGGCATCATGATGCTATATGACATTACTGATTTTTATGAGTATTATTACTATTTTTTCTAGCACGGGATGATTTGTCCCAAAGCAGCTTCCCCCTGGGCAGAGACACTTTCGTGAGCCCCTCCAGCCTCTATGTTTTTTCCAATGGTATCTGCTTATTCATCGAGCACTTCACCAAGTACCACCAATGAAGCCAACAAGATTCTCAGCTGTAAAGAGCCCTCAGCCTGGTGGGAATGAAAACAAATGTCAAAATGGTCCCAGTTGCGCAGGATGTGTAGTAAATAGGGTGTGCAGAGTGCCCGCTGATGGCAAGGTGAGACCTGCCTGTGGCAAAGATGGCTGGTTTCTACCCAATATCTATGCTTCTTCCTTAGCAGCAAAAGTGTCACCCAGAGTCAAGATTGGATTGTCCAACCCACCCAGGCAGCTAGATGTGACCAGGTCACTAAGTTCTGGCCAATGAGATGTAATTGGGAATGGTGTAGGGATGCTTCTAGGAAACCTCCTTCTATAGCAACTGGCAGGGGCCCTTCTCCCTTACTCCTTTCTCCATTCTGTTGCCTGGAAAGCAGATGTGATGGCTGGAGCTCCATCTTCATCTTAAATCCTGAGGATAGAGACTTCCTTGAAATAATAGAGCAATAAGCTAGAAGCACTGGGTGGGGATCCCTAACAGCTTTGTGTATCAGTCCTTGGCTATCTGTCCCCAGATTTCATTCACATCTCATTTTAAAGTCATTATTACTTTGGGTTTTCTGACATATACAATTGAGCCTAATCTCAACTGATGCAAGATCAGGTAATGAGCAACCTGAGGACTTTGGACTCTATTATACAGGCAATAAGAACTATAAACTCTTTATAAGCTGTGGGGTGCATGGAGTGATAAAGGAGGAAAGAATAGAAAGGACCTGCAATGCAAAGAGCTAGGGGAAGCTTATTTTGTTGATAGAAATGAGGAACTCTGACTTGCAGGGAAGGATGATGGGTATGGTTTTAGGCTTGTGGACTTGGAGGTGACTGCCATGATTCCATGCTAAAAAAGTTCAAAAGGGAGCTGGAGGTACAGAAGAGAATCTCCAGAGAGAGGGAAAGACCTGGAGCCACAGGTTTAGAATCACTCATGTGCAGGGAACAGTTGAGGATATTATGTTGAGAGAAGCTGGTCGCAGAAAGACAAACCCTGTGTGATTCCACTTGCATAAGGTACACAGGGTCATCAAGTCCATGCGGACAGAAGAAAGGAGAATGCTGGTTGCCAGGGGCTGAGGGAGGGGAACGTGCAGTTAGCGTTTAATGGGTACAGAGCTGTTTGGGAACATGAAAAAGACAGTGATGGTTGTGAACAATGGGAATGCACCTAATGCCACTGAACTGCACATTTAAAAATAGTCCAGATGGTAACTAAATAAAATATCTAGTAACTTTTAAAAAAGTAATAGCTAAAACCCCAGTAGTAGATGAGATTTCCTGGGAAGGAGAAAAAGTGGGCTGGCAGGGCTCAGCTTTGAGGAACAGAAGGAAGAGGCTGATTTAAAGAAAGAGCGACGGTTGGTCTGAGAGGAAGGAAAGGCATTAAATCCAAAGAGGGAGAGAATTTGTGACATGATTAGGAAACTTTTGGGAAGTAGCAATGAGAGAGAGAGAGGCTGTCCAACGAGGTGGAGCAAAATTGTTTTGAAAACAAAAGGAGTGCCTGAGTTAGCATTGAGTGCAGGTGGAAAGAGCAGGTGGTGACCATCTCAATTGGATCTTTCAAAGCTGGTCAAAGAAAATTTCATTATAGCAAGACTGGGCTTGCGTCAAGAACCACCCAGGCACCCACTCCATTGTAATCCTTTTCACAGTAAAAGGATGCCTGCCTGTAGTACAATGGAGAATCCATCAAATCAAAAGCCAGAAGCTAAGACTCTAAGAAATGCAGAATAAAAAGTACCTGAAGTGTGCTGGGGGAAATGCCAAGGAGGAGGGAGAGAGAAAGAATTCTGGAAAAGAATCTTCGCTGTCTTCAAACTGCACATTCCACTTTGAGTCAATCTGGGGAGGTGAACTTGATCACATAAGTAACTAAGCCATGTTAAAAAAAGGAAAAAAGAAAAAGAAAACAATAATCTTAGCTTAATGTCTGGAAACAGAATTCTTAGGGAGGAGACTGTTTCTCTCTAGGAAAGTACCTTTATAAAATCTGAGATGGCAGGTATGACTGACTGGAGGCATGTTGGCAGGAGAGAAGTGAAGGAAAGAGAAATTCAGACAGCTCCATCCATGGAGGGGTGAGAGGCAGGGAGGACTAGAGTCTCCGACGAACTTGCTGCTTGTGACTGAAATGAAAACACATTTCATTTGTTTTTATCAAACTTGATTAGAGTAGGAGGTTTGGGTAAAAAGGAATAAAAGATGAATTCCAAGTTGGCAAACACCAGGGCAGCCATGAAGGGAGAGACCCAGGGAACGAGAGCTCTTCAGAGACAGGAAGCTGGAACCAAGGGTGACCTTGGGAATGAGAGTCGGGGGACCCCAGGCAACATCTGGGGTAAATTGCCTTCAATGACCGGCTTCATGCACAGCTAGGCTGGGCTGAGGTTGTAATAGCCAATCAGTCTTTTTAGCAACCTACCACGGTGTCCTTATTCTGTCTCGGTCTGTCTCCTTCAGTCCTTGGCAATGAGTTGTGAGGCTGAGGGATGGCTCATAGCAGTCAAGTACAACAGATCAAAGGAAAGGAGAGCCGCCCATTGCAGGGGGGAGGATGGCAAAAGGGGATTAAATGCTAGTGGGAAAAGTACAATAAAATTGACATCTAAGATTTTCAAAAGAAGAAGAAAAGAAAAGGAGAACTAAGGAAATCTATCAGATTTGCAAACCTGCCAAGTTCATTAGCGATGTTGGAAGGGGAATTTTGTGCAGGACTCGGGCCAGGGCCGCTGCCTGCAGGGTGAAGACTGGCCGCACAAAACCAGGCCCTCCGGAAGGCACTGCTCCCACCCCAGTCACCGCAGGGCGCATGTCCCCGACAGTCTTCCAGCCAAGGGGAGAAAAGTGTCTTGAGGAAAGGGTCCCTTTTCTTAACTGGCACAGGGCATCTTGCGGGCTAGCAGCAGCTTTGGTGGGGGCAGAAGGCAGAGGGCAGGAAGGTTATGAATAAGTAGCTCGTGAAGAAATGACAGCCATGCATCTGGAGCCCCTCCATGGGGGTGTGTATGGTTTATCTACTGCTGCATAACAAATCACTCCAAAATTCAGTAGCTTTAAAAGAACAAATTGATTGTCTCAGTCAGGGACAGTTTTGCTGAGTGATTCTGGTTCAGGGGTTCTCATAAGGCTTCAGTGACTCTGCTGGCTGCAGCTGAAGGACCCAAAATAAGGGTAAATCCTGGGGCTCAAGTGAGCAGTCTGCATCTACCTCATGTGGATATGAAGGCAAGTTCATGAATGCCAACAAAGGTTTCTAATCCAGATTAACATCACTCAGAGAGAAGATGGCAGGCCTCAGTACCCCATGGCCTATTGGGCTGAGTTGGGCTGTTTCTTGCCATGCTAGGTGAGTCTCTCTATAGAGTGCAATATGGCATTTTCTTCTTCCCAAATGAATGAGAGGGAGAGAGAGAGAGGGAGGGAGGGGGAGGGGCTTGGAGGAGAGAGGAGAGGAGAGGGGAGAGCAGTGGGGAGGGGGGAGTGAAGGGGGGGAGCGGAGGGGAGGGAGGGGAGGAGAAAGACAAGTGAAGGTCCAATACAGAAGCCACAGTCTCTTTATAATTTAATTGATTACAAAATAAGGGTAAATCGTGGGGCTCAAGTGAGCAGTCTGCATCTACCTTATGTGGGTATGAAGGCAAGTTCAAGAATGCCAACAAAGGTTTCTAATCCAGGGTAACAGCCCATGCAGAAATCCAAAGAGACATTCAAGGAAAACAGTATGACTCACAGGCCAGCTTTGTTTCTGCTTTCTGTGTGGAAAGACCTGTCAGGCAGACATGTGGAGGGAAGAATAAACTCACCAGATCAGCCAGTACCAGGAAGCACCTACAGTATTTTCAGTACTTCCACCATCTGGGACTGTTCAGGGCCCCTAGATTGCTGGGCCTGAGACCGTCACCTACCCTAGATTCACAAGCCCCATGTCCTTTATCTCACCTTGACTCCCACCCAACATGACTCGCTACGACTTCTTTTCAACTCCTGGAACACAGAGGCACATGGAGGGAAGAAAGGTATTCTCTGTTCCAGCTGGCTGTCACCAGCTATTCTCATTCTGTACCATTAGACCACAGTCAACTCTTCTAGATTCTTTTAGAAGCTCCTGAAGTTGTTAACCACTCTGAAGTTGATTCAGTTTATAAATATTTATTGAGGGCCTGTTATGACAATGAGTCAGTTCCAGGCCATGGTTGCCTGAGATGAAGTGGGCCAGGAAGGGACAGATCCAGGAGGTGGGTCATTCTGGTGGGCATGATGGCATGATGTTGTCATGCCAGAGATTACAGTTGGGGGTCAGCTCTTTGGGAAGGAGATGTACAGTTACCATGAACCCAAACCTTGGTCATGGCTGACAGGAGATCAAAGGGAAGACACACATAAGACTCAGAATCTGCGTAAGAGAGCCAAGGCTAATGCTGAGCAAGTCCAAGTGAACAGGGAAACATGCATAGCCCTGGCCAGAGAGTACAGCCCAGGAGCCAGCATCCATTCCTGAAAGCATCCATTCCAGAGCCATGTCTGACTTGTTTATCATCCTATCCCCAATATTGGTCACAGTGATAAATGCAGGTGCTCAGGCCAGGCAGGAGAACACACAGGAGTGCTCATCCACATAGACACTCATAAACCAAGGTCTGGGGTCCAAGGTGGGCATCAAGAAACAGGCAGGGAATAATGTTCAGATCCAGAGGTTAGAAAAGGCAGCTCAACAACTATACAGGTGAGTGGGACCACCTAACAGCTCAAATTATGAATGCTGATTCCAGGGCATTCTCAGAACTAATTATAGAGTTCATTGATTCTGGGATGCTGTTCTGCTAAACTGAGGACTGGAACCATGTTTATCTTGTTCATTGGGTAGTTACTAGCATAGGGTCCGGTATGAAATGCAAGCTCAATAAGTGGGTATTGAGGGAGCAACTGCCCTAGAGAAAATCGGGAACCTACAGAGGGTGGAGCACAAGTCTAGGACCCAAAGAGTCCTCACAGGTCAACACCAACACAGAAGTGGAGAGTTTTTCTTCT
The DNA here is from genome assembly GCA_004026585.1 of Noctilio leporinus. Taxonomy (NCBI): domain Eukaryota; kingdom Metazoa; phylum Chordata; class Mammalia; order Chiroptera; family Noctilionidae; genus Noctilio; species Noctilio leporinus. Next base: position 65,725 of record PVIW01000224.1, on the reverse strand, counting down.
ATTGTATACAAACCCGGGTGGAACAAACTGGGCCCAAGTTTCAGACTGAGGGCCACCAAGAAGATGTCAACCTTCCGTACTACGTTCCTTGTCCTGTCACTCTCCTGGGTCTCCTTCAGAATTGAGCAGAGGACTCAAATGATAATAGCCATTCACCTTTCCCAGGGCTTAATCCCCAGATTGTGGATATGTGTTAGCAGAAACCAAGCTAAAAACTTCAACATGTGACTGCAGTATTTCCTCTAACTGTAACTGGGTACATGGCCTTGAGTAAGTCATTTAGCCTGTTATTATTGCTCATCTGTATTGAGCAAAAGTTTCTTAGCTTGATGTAGTCCCACTTGTTAATTTTTGCTTTTTTTTTTTTTTTTTTTTTGCTTTTGATGTCAAATCCCAAAAATCATTGCTTAGACTAATGTCAAAGAGCTTACTTTCTGTGTTTTCTTCTAGGAGTTTTACAGTTTCACCCATTTTGAGTTGATTTTTGCTTATGGTGCGAGACAGGTCCTGTTTCATTCTTTCACATGTGACAATCCAGCTTTCCCAGCACTGGTTATTTAAGATACAATCCTTGGTTCCATTGTTGAAAATTAATTGATCATACATGTATGGGTTTATTTCTGGGATCTCTCTTCTGTTCCACCAATCTATGTGTCTGTTTTTATGCCAGTAACATACTGTTTTGATTATTATAACTTTGTAATATAGTTTGAAATTAGTAAGTGTGATGCCTCCAGCTTTGTGCTTCTTTCTCAAGGTTGCTTTGACTGTTTGAAGTCTTTTATGGTTCCATGCAATTTTTAGGATTATTTTTTCCTATTTCTGTGAAAAAAATGTCATTTAAATGTTGATAAGAATTGTACTGAATCTGCAGATCATTTTGGGTAATATTAACATTTTAACAGTATTAATTCTTTTCATCCATAAGCACAGAATACATAAAGGAAACAATCAACAAAATAAAAAGGCAACCTACGGAATGAGAGAAAGTATTTGCAAACCACATATCCAATGAGGAGTTAATATCCAAAATATATAAGGAAATGATACAACTCACTTATATAGCAAACTATTATATTGTATACTTTAAATATCTTATAATTTTACTTGTCAATTTTACCTCAGAAAAGCTGGGGGAATAAAACAAAACACTATTTCCTCCTGTCAAATGAAGGCATTAGACTTGATAAAAGATTCTGTGGTTCCCTTTCTTTTCCAATATTCTGAGATTTAGTATTTCTAGTCCTTTCTAAAGAAATATGTTATGTATTTATTTTTAGAGAGAAGGGAAGGGAGGGAGAAAGAGGGAGAGAGACATGGATCAGTTACCCCTTTCATGCCCCCAGTGGGGGACCTGGCCCATAACCCAGCCATGTGCCCTGATCAGGAATCAAACTGGTGACCTTTTCATTTGCAGGATGACACTCAACCCACTGAACCACAGGGTTCAGGTCCCTTTGTCAGGGCTTTGTCAGCCCTTAGTCAGGGCTCTGGTCCCTTTGGAAGAGGATACAGATTAGGATTAACCCATCATGAAAATATGCATTGGCTCATCAGCTCCTAATGAGAATCAGAGTGGGCCTAGAAGAAACGCCGTACGCACACCCTCTCTGGGCTGTTTCCATGGAGTCTGGTTCTCCTGGAACACTGTGTCTGCAGAGGAGAGTGAAGCATATTTCCTGTAGGCAGTTGCTTCTGTCTCCAGAGCCCTCTGGGGAAGAGGCAGCATGACAAAGCTGAAAGTTTGTGGACTTAAACACAAGCAGACCTGGATGCTGGTCCCAAACCAGGTGTGTGAGCTTGGCAATTCACCTATTTGCTTTAGGTCTCTGTTTGTTTATCTGTAATGAGCAGAATGTCCTGTCAACCTTACAAGACTATTGGGAAAAGGCCTAAAATATTGTGCTAAACAGATGGATTGTTAGGAGAATCTAGTTAAAATGGCTGGTAGGACGTAAGAAGGTGTGTGGGGCAAGTGGTCCACAGTTTGGAGTCACAAAGGACTTCTTAAAGATTTGTAGATTCTACCAAATTAAGGTGAAAGCTGGACCTTGTCTGTCTGGTAAGAAGCAACATGGCATAGCTGTTGAACCAGACATTCGGAGGTCACAGTTCTAACTTTGCCACTTACTACCTGGGGGACTGTGTGCTCAGCACTTCACCTCTCTTGAGGTGACATCCTCAGTTTTCTTGTCTATAAAATGGGCATAAGCTTCTTGCCCTCCCTATTTCCCAAAATTGCCACAGAATCCAGCAAGGTCATGTTTCTCAAGGTACACACACACTGGCATCAGTGATCCTGGGAATGTGGGGCACTTAGTAGGGACTCCAAGCCATTAACCCTGCTAAGCTAGTGAGACACAATCCAGCCTCCAGCCCAGCTGTTAAAAGTCAATGGAATAGACAGAGACACCTACAGGTAATTTAGGGGTGGCTATGAGGCTTCATCTGCCCCAAATCTTTCCCTTCCTCTCCAACCTGGAATTCTTTCCTTTAGAATCACTCCTGTGAGGCACGTTCATATGAGAGGTTGTTCAGAGCACAGGGGTGTCCGGGTAAGAGGCAAGCAGGGGCTGGAGACCAACCCAAACTCCACCCACGCAGGCCTGTGCCTATGCAGGGAAAGGGGTTGCTTTCTGCTAATCCTCATGAATGACCTGCCTATGGACCAGCGCATCCCTCTCCTGGAGGTTAGAAACATGTGCTCCTGATCTCAAGAAGCAAATGTTCTTTGGAATGGGAGGGTCACTCTTCCCCTGCCCCCCGCCCCACCTGAGTTAGCAAATAGAACGTTGCAGAAGTGAAATGCCAACATGAATTTCACGAACACGTGTGTGTGTGTGTGTGTGTGCGCGCAGAGAGAGGGTGGTATATAACAGGATCCACCCAGGAAGCCAAGTGTTGGCCCTGGGGAGCTGGGAGATGTGGGTAAGTGCTAGGTGAGAGACCAGGGCAAAAAAAATACCCATCTTGGTTCTAAGGGAAGAGGTAATGGAGGGTAGTTGATGAACATGAACTTGTCTGACCTCGGGATCTTGCTGAAGGTCCATCCTCCCAGCTTAGCCATAGGGAACAACTAGAGAGGATTATATTATGAGGGGTCACAGGGCTCTCTACTCTGTCCTCTAAGATGAGCCCTGAGCCTTCTGCTAAGGCACTTGCTGGAGCACCTCCCGCCCCCTCCTCATTTGGGGAACACGGTTAGACCCTGAGCACTGCTGGCTGGCTTTGGTCAGCCGGGAACACCAGGAACAAGCCGCCACAGCCTCCCAAGGTCAGTGTGTCCACATGGATTCTGGTGACTCTCATGTCCCTCCTTTCTCTTCACATGAGACATCTCATTGTCCGAGGCTGTGAATCTTCCAGGGAGTTCTGGAAACTGGATGCTGGGCATGACAATAAACACAGATGGCAGAATGTGTCATCATAGGAAGGGAAAGAGATCTCCTTCTGGGAGGGCAGTACAATAGCCCAGGGTGTAACTTCCTTTAAACCTTGGCAGTGTGGCCTTGTGGCCAAGGGCACGCTCGCCTCCTAGCAAGGGGCTGGGTCTGTGACCAGGCAGTGCCTCTGGCCTTCTAGACAACCAGAAAAAGGCTTTCATTCTGGTAGAATGGAGGTTCTCACCTTACCCTGGCTCATGGAATTCACATTCTTTTTTTTTTTTTTAATTTTTTTAAAGATTTTATTTCATTATTTTTAGAAAGAGGGGAAGGGAGAGAGGCAGAGAGGGAGAGAGAGACTTCAGTGTATGGTTGCTTTTCACCTGCCTCCAGCCACAGACCTGACTGGAGACCTGGCTTGCAACCTGGTTATGTGTCCTGGCTGGGGAATCGAACCTGCGACCTTTGGGTTCACAGGCGGGCGCCTTATCCACTGTGCTACGAAATTCACCTTCTTGGAGAGAAGGAAAGGGGAAAAGACATACATACACCTGTACCACACACATTCCCTGGACCTCCGGTTTTGGAGAATGAGGAATAAAGGCTACCTGCTACAAAAGGTCTTTTTGGTCTGGATAAAGGCCCGAAAGGGAACCCTTCAAAGCGTTTGTGAAAGGTTTTCAATTTTAATGCAAAAGTGATCTGAACGCCAGATTCAACTCTTCAAAATTGGGTAGTATGTTAACAACACAGTACAGTTGATCCTTTGGGCTCACCTTTACAGCCCATTGGCACTTCCCATGCTATTATTGGCTGTGCCTTTCCAGACATTTGAACACCCATCATTTAAAAAATGAAATACTGGCCCTGGCTGGTGGCACAGTGGATAAGGTGCCGGCCTGCGAACCCAAAGGCTGCTGGTTTGATTCCCCAGCCAGGGCACATAACCAGGTTGCAAGCCAGGTCTCCAGCCAGGTCTGTAGCGGGAGGCAGGTGAAAGGCGACCATACATTGATGTCGCTCTCCCTCTCTGTCTCTCTCCCTTCCCCTCTCTTTGAAAACAATAAATAAAATCTTAAAAAGAAAAGAAATGAAAAGAAATACTGCCCTGGCTGGTGTGCTTCAGTGGATTGAGTGCCAGCCTGTGAGCTGAAAGGTTGCTGGTTTGATTCCAGGTCAGGGTATATGCCTGGATTGTGGGCCAGGTCCCCAGTTGGGGGTGTGCAAGAGGCAACTGATTGTTTCTCTCACACATTGATGTTTCCTCCTCTCTCCCTCCTTTCCCTCCAAACTAAATAAGTAAAATCTTTAAAAATTAAAGAAAAAGAAATGCTCAGCCCTGCTCTTGCAGTCATCTCAGTGGGTGATTCTCCATCTTTTTGGGGTTCCCCTGAAGTTTCTCACAAATGCAGGCCACCCCTCGTACTTGTGGGGCTCAGCTTGAGTGCAAACAGTCACATTCATGTAGGTTTAACATTAAAAAGTTGTTGATCAAGCTCATAAACAAATAAAATACCATTCTATGTTGATGAACAAAAATTCACAATGACTTAGAAGGCCAAGGTCAGACTTAGAATTCTCACCCTCCTTGGAATTCTGTTCCAGAGAAAGAACCTTCTCCCAAATGCTCAGCCCTGAGCTCCTGGACTTCTCCTCCCATCCCCCACTCTTTGATCCTTATGCCCAATCTCTATCCACACGCCCCACTAACAGCCACGCCCTTTCCCATCCTTGGCCCAGACTGGTCATACTGGCTGTGACCTTGGCCCTGGATAGGATGGACTGGGAGAACAGCCTGAAGTGGGCTGGAAGAAGGGAATTTTAAGTAACCTAGAGAGTGTCTAAGTACTCAGAGAAAGTTCTAGAATTCTCTAGTTACACAGAGACTGTTCTAGAAGTAGTGCACGTACTCTAGGAGTCCCATCTCCTTGGCCCTGCAGAATCCTTACCACGGGAAGGGGCATGGCGGGAGGAGGGTCACAGTGGGAGCCCTGGGAAGTCCTAGGGTAGGAGAGGGCATCTAAGGGCATCATTTTTCTGTAAAATCTGAATCCAGGAACTCAGTGTCCCCCAGATCACTCCCACAGAGTATGACTTTGGGTAACTGTATTTCAGCTCTCTGGGCCCAGTTTCTTGGATTGTACAATGTGGAGTTTGAGTCAACAGTTTTTAAGTGCCTTAACAGAACTGAAGTCCACCTTAGGTTCCAATAACATGTACAGCGTACCTGTCATGGGCCAGGCACTGTGGCGAGTGCTTTCACATACACAGTTGTTTAATCTGTGATTCCACCACTCTACACCCACTTCCCAGCCAGGCAAGCTTAGGGCATTGTGTCCAGGCTGGTTGTTCCCAAGACGGCCAGGGATGGACGTGAGAGATGACACAAAGCTCAGATCAGGGGCCTCCAAGAGGGAACATTCAAGGCTCAATGAAACCCAGGCCACCTGCCATCGCAATCAAGGGGGACTGGTCTCGAGGTGGACACTGTGACAGACCCAGGGGAGAACGGGTAGCTCCTGTCTAGTTTACCAGGTGGGGAGGGACTTGTTTAGGGCTGTAGTTGAGGCACTATCTCATGCTCACAAAACAAAACAAAAAAAAAACAATTGAAAACTCCTGTTTGATTACATTTGCTCTTAAAGGGCCAGGCAAAAAGAGCAACAGTGGAAAAAGGAAGTTAGAATCGAAGAAGGCATGAAAAGCTATCTCACGATTCTTGTGTTAAAACTGAGACAGGTCTGCAGGCTTTTGGGAATAAGGCTCCCCATCCTTTTTCTGTTTCCCTAAGATTCTCTGGAGTTTCACAGTCCCCAGACTTGAGGTCAAGGTGACTCATGTACTGCTTAGCATTGGTGAGTTGGGCCCTTTGGGTCATGACTTACCAGTTGACCTTGCACAGGTGTCTTAACTTTCCAGGCCTCAGTGTTCTCAGCTGTAAAATGAGCCTTCTGAGGACTAAACGATAAAATGCCTGGTAAGTGTTCGGCACCAAATAAGTGGTCAGTAATTCCTAGGTGTTCGCGGTACTTGTCTCTCTCGTAAGACAGCAAGAAAAAGGGAAGAGCCAACGTGAAGCTACATCCGCCCTGCTGCCTTCCCTAATGGATGATGCCACTCCTTCCCTGAGGACATTGGTCTCCGGCATGTCCCGTCAGGCCCAGGACAGCCCGTAGTCACGCAACAGAGTGAGTCGGTCAGCCAACCACACCACACCCCCAGCCTTCATCAAATATTGATACAGGATATAATGTCTCCCGAACACAATACCCTGTTTTTCAGATACAGGTCTGCCCTTCTCTGACCCCTAGGGAGAGGGAAGGCGTTTCATATCCCTTAAACAGGTGCACATCTACTTAAGTCTTGCCCTTGCTGGCGCAAACCACATGTGCCATCCCTGTCATGGTGGGATGAAACTCCAGCTGCCTGCTTTTAGATTTTTCCTACTAATCCAGCTCCCCAAGAGGGAAGGGAAGGACATGAAACTAAGGTTGGCAGTCCCTCGTCTGTGCCAAATGCTGGACACGGCTACGCATGTGTGATCTTATTTAATCCCTACACGAAGCCCGGAAAGTGGGCAGTGCCGGCTACAGTTTATAGGTGATGGCACCCAGCTGTAAGGGGATTAATGAGGTAACTCAAGCAAGGTCACAACATTTGTCCAGGGTAAAGTGGAGATTTAGAACCACATCTAAAATCAGCATGATTCTGCTGGCCCTACTCAGGAGATGAGCACTGAGGACCATGAGAAATCCCCACAACCCCAGTAGACCTGCGTCTGGGACCCCTGCCTGGGGTCAGGCCCACTTAGCTGCACCCCTGTCCTTGGAGGCCAGTCACAGGGTTGGGCGAAGTCAAAACTGAAAATTCTATTGACCCCTGCTGAACAACCCCTGACCAGATGACATCACCTGATCACCAGAATCAAACCTTGTTTTTAGCTTCTTTGTAAGTCAAATTACATCTATTCCTTAAGAATCTCCATTAATGACAGACATTTATTGGGCTGTCCCTGTGATGGCTGGGGTAGGATGGGACATAAGTATGGCATATCCCTTTCTTAGCACAGCCTAAAGCTAGTGTCACCCTTCTACTTATAATAATAATCAACATTATACATAAAATGCATTGGAATTTAGAAATTAACTCCATATTAGAGAACCATCAAAGGCAGGTCATACATCTCCTGTGATCTTCATGACAACCCTATGAGGTCAAGTAAAGATTATGATAGGGAAACTTGGTCACAGGTTTGTTAAGTGACTGTCGCAGAGCCACACAACTATTCAGTAGCTGAGCCAGGACTGGAATCCATGCCTGTTTTATAGGTGATATAAATCATTATCTTAGAGCCAGCCATTTGAAAGGTTGAAACAAAACAAAACAAAACAAAAAACTGGGCACAGGGAAACAAAGGGGAGAGGTTTGTCTAAGGTCACACAGCGAGCTGGGATTTGAACCCAAGCAGAGTCCAAGTGCTCTACCTCATACTCTTCCTCTGTAAGAACTAAGTTTCAATGCCAAGTCTCCCTCCACTGGGGAAGCAGAAACCTAAGTTCTGTCACTTCATGATTCCTTTTCCCTTATCTCTGAAGGATGAGTTCTGGGGGGACTTGCAAAGTGCCAAAGGGCCTCTCATCCTTGGGTAGGTTTGGGCTTCATTGACCCATTCAGACCTCAGCTGTCCTGCCCCACGTGTTCGCCCTAGTTGTCCTTTGCTCCTGTCCTCCAGCAGGGTGCCTCATGCTCAGGGCAGGAAACACAGTCCTCTATTTTATGCCACGCTGGGCCTAGGAAGCTCTGTGAGACCAACCAAGGCCTCCTCCGCCAAGGCTCACACCTTGGAAGTCTTGCCACCTGCCCTGGGCTCTGCTGCAGGAAGCAGAGCTTGGGGTCCCTTCCCCTGGGCTGACAGCCTCTCAGCGGCCCCCTGTCACCACCAAGCTCAGTTCTCTTGCTCTTACCCAGGTGTTTCCCTCTCTCTGTGTCCAGATCCCCTCTGGTCTCCTCAAGATAAAGGTGGTGGTGCCCCAAAGATAGGAAGGTGCTTTTGTTTGTTTCTTTGCCCTGTCGTATCCCTCCACTGAGGGGACAGGTTCAAAAGGCCTGGCGGCTTGCAGGGGGCAGAACAGTTATAGCTGGCAATGAAATACTTGGAAAGAAGAAAAAGCCACTTCTTGATTAATACTAAAAAAGATACAATTATTTTCACATATGCACAAACATATTGAGGGAGAGCCAAGAGAGTGAATTTAGTAAGGCTCCACAGAATAAATGTATTTGAGGGAGGTTTTACAGCAAATAAATATTGATCAACCAAGGGGAAAGAAAGGATAAATATTTCCACCCAGCCAGCCAAGAGGGTAATGACAGCACCTATCCCAGGATCAGAGACCCTGAGGTCAGATAGCAAGTGGTCTCCTTCATGCTCAAGTTGAAGGTGAGACAACTGACATCACTCAGTCGTGAGCACCTACTATGTGCCTGGTACTGGGGATTCAGCCAAGAACAAAACTCAGAGGTACGCAGCAGGCCCAGGTCTGGTAAAAGGCCAAGAGGACCAGTGTTCCAGGTGGATGCCATGAACAGGTGTCCGTCCTCAAGAGCCACCAGCTTCCAGACGGAAAAGTGGACATGAGGTCTCATCTGGAGAGCTCTTGGCAGAGGGCCTGCCCACAGTGGGCCCTCAGCAAACAGCGCTGCTGTAATAATTATCCCTATTTTGAGGCCTCCCCACTCAGGAGCCACGTCACAGTTTGGACTCACACGGGCCGCTCCACTATAGGCATGGGCCGGGCAGAGGAGGCTGGGTGCTGCATATCCTGCTCGGTGGCCCCGGGAGACCTGTGTCTCCCTCCTCAGTGGGGCTGTGCAGCCCCAGACATTAGCCCTGGCTCAGGCCTAGAGAGAAACCTGCTTCCCAGCACGACTCCCACATTCCTCCTGGGTGGAATGCCAAGTCCCGTGGGCAGGGACCTAATTAACTCTTTGCATACCTTTATAAAACCCCACATGGGAGAAAAACTCCTCCTCTATCCAGGAAAGTGCTGATGCTGTGGAAATGGTTTTATTTGGTTATTATCCCCTCTCCTCTTGACAAGATCCTGTAGTTCCAGTAAACCCAGGACAGGGACCTGTCTGCGCACCTCAGGACAGGACCGGATAACTCTTGGGGAAAGAGTTTTGTTTAGTTGGGTTTAAGTTGGGCAGGGACATTGCGTTCCTGCTATGTGCCAAGTATAGTGTAAGGTATGTAAAGTTGGCAAGTATGTGACTCTTGATTTCAACATAGTCCCTCATACAAGAGAGTAAACAAATAATGGTGAATAAAAAGGAATAGCAGTTAAAAGGACAGTGACCCTTACCCCCATCAAGTGCTCATAAAAAGCCTGAGTTTTGAAGCTGATGTTCTCTGGAAAGGGAAGAACCAGGTGAGCTACTTGATCCCCTCCCACCCCACCCCTAGTGACTGGGTAAGGTCAGGGCATGAGAGAGGATCCCCGCTTATCTGTGACACAGCTCCAGAGCTGTGGTGGCCATCAGGCTGGCCCATGTAACCCAGCTGCCTTATCAGGAACCCTGTCTGCCATAACGTGTGGGTGTTAGCAGAGCAGCAAGGTGGTTCCAGGCCCCCAACAAGACAATGGAAATGCTCAGGCCACCACCAGACTGTAGCAAGGGCCTTCTAGAAGGTGTCCTGGTGCTAGGGGCACACTACTTCCATTCATGCTAGGTGGGACTTACATGCAAACTGTCCAAAAGCCAGTTTGAATCATGTCACTGTTGGCCAGTCCCTGGCTTGAACTTTAATGGCTGCTTCCAATTGCCATGCTTTTTATTTAAACTCCTGGGCCCAATATCCGGTGCCCTTGAATATCTGACTGCCGCTTACGCTTCCAGCTCCACCCCAGTACTATGCTGGCCTCCCACCTAAGAGACCTGGGGCTACTTCTGGAGCCCCTGCCCCCCCTTTCAGGGCAGCCTCCAGTGCCCCTTCTCTCCCAGAGGCTTCGCTGGTCCACCCACAACCTCCCCCTTCCTGGCCACTCCACCCCATCCTGAAACGACCCTGCCATTTATACCTGCCTGGTGTCACCTGTCGCTCTCCACCTGGGATTGGGCTCCCTTACTCCATTAACTTGGAATTTCCCTAAGGTCCATCTCTGTCCTGTCGCTATCTCCTTTCACCAGAGCCCCACACACTGAAGGAGCTGTCCCCTCTGGCCTCTCGCTGTCCCTGTTCCTGTCCACAGTCTGTGGCTACTCCCCGCACAAGACAAGGGGTCAGGGCCGTGTGAAGCCTGCTAAGCAGATTTTTGGTGGCTGTTGCTGAGCTCTGGCATTTGTACGGATTAAACTGCTATGAGGCCAGAATGGACTCTTCTCTCCCTTCCTTACCCTGAAAGGCTTGATTTGTCATTTGGTATAAAGCGAATGAACCAGGAGCCTGCGTGGACATCCCTTCAATACCGACCTTTAATTCAGACCTTTCCACAGGAGGCAGGCTCACTCCCACACCCTGGAGGCCTGTCTCGCTGGGTGTTCTGGCAAGCTGCCTCCTCTCTCTCCGGCCCACACCCCACCTCTCTGATGCACCCCTATGGCTTCTCTGTCAGCCCTCCCTCCTCCGGCCCCCACCCCAGGGCCTTTGATCCTTGGCCCTCTTTGCTTCCTTATGGTCTTTCCTTAGAGGAGGGGCTCACTGTTCCCGCTCCAACCATCTCTTTAAAGTGATGGACCCAAAACTCCCAAACAAAAGTTTTCCCCTCCCAACAGCCCTCCAGGCCTTACACAGTCAGCATTGCTGAGCCAGCCGGCTCTCACCCCCACACACCTCCATTGCAATTCAGATCCAAAAGCAAAATTAGATCCTCCTCCTGGATCCTACTGCTTCTCCCAACATCTGCCCCACTCAAGGGGGGCCTTCAAAACTGCACCCCTGACCCCCAAGTGCTCAGATTCCCTCTCAGAAGTTATTTCTGAACCAACCTACCCCTTACGCATGCCCATTTCCCCTCAGGCCTTGCTGCTGTCAACTGTCCCTGTTACAGGCCACCATCTCGGTGCCATGCACAGAGGGACCTTCTTCCCTGGCTGTCTACTTCCTGCTATTTCACAGCCTCGGACTGGTGCTCCCTCCTTTCCCGGACCCCGTTTCAGCCGGGCCCTGCGTCCTCCCCCATTTCCTGCACCCAGCATCGCTGGCCAGGCTCACCTACATCTGGAAAGCCCAGAATCGGCTTCAGCTCCTCCTGTGCCCACCACCAGGGAGACAAGGAAAGCAACGAGGAGGCTGCTGTCACAGGGGAGCTATCTGGAAGCCCTGGAGCAAGGTGACAGCAGAGGGCAGGGTGGCAAAATTCCTCTTTGCCAGCACTGCCCATGTTCCCCACCTCTTCCACCCCCTGTCTTCTTTCATCTGTTCAACAGCTATCCGTTGCGCCTGACTGTACACAGACACTGTGCTAAATACAGACACACCCTGTCCAGTCTCTCCCTTCCCCATCTTTCCCCTTTCCTTTCCTCCCTCCTTCCCGCCTCTTAGTCTCTTTCCTTCACCAGCTCCTTGCTTCCCTGACACCCTCCTTTATGTTACTTTTCCAACAGGAACTCAGGGGCTGAGGTCCAACCCTCATCCTCCTCCAGGGGCAGGAGGCTGGGCCAGGGGCCCGGAGCTCAGAGTCAGCAGCAATGTGGCCTGGCTGACCCAATAAATGTTCCCAACTCTCCCATCGGGTCTAAACTTACACAACACACAACCTTACCCCATGATTAACTAGAAAAAGACAAAAAGAAATACTACACCTCCTCCGAGGTTAATGCCAGTGACCGTAACCCCTTTAGTGAGGTCACTAAATTAAACTGGTCTATTAGCCAGGGCCCAGCCAAGAAAACAGAGACCACTATGAACATGTACACCAAGAGGGATTGAATGCAGGGAATTGGTCACGTGAGGGACAGAGGTGCTAGGAAATCTGCAGAGGATGATGAGGTAACTCAGAACAGCTGGAAGCAATTGTCACCTGCCCCCCACCCTCTTTCCCCAAGCGTTAGAGGAACAAGGCTAGGGAGAGGCAGAGTTACCTGAGCCCAGGGGTCAGGGTCAGTTGCCAAAAGCCGAATAGTAGCAGGCCGCTCTGGCAGAAACCAGAGACCCAGAAAAGAGCCACTGACAGAAATGCCACTGGAGGCTAAGAGAGACAGGGGGAAATACCCTCGATTTTCCCCTTCTCACTCTCCAGTTTCCCACCCAGGCCTCCCATTGGTCAAATCCAGCCGGGACCCCTGACACGAAGGAAGCCTCCAGCGGTCAGCCTCCCTGAACAGACACAGAGAACCAGGCAAGGAATAGATTTGTGAGCAAACAACTTCAGGGTGTATCTGTTCAGGCTTTGTCTTTCTCTTACTATGTACCTAAGACACAGAGAAGCCACTTCACCCTGGTGGCCAGATGTCATTCTGGACCTTGTTCCCCAATCTCTGGGATGACGGCTTCTGAATACTCAGACTCACTTGTTTCCATTACATAGTATTTTCTTCCTTCTCTCCTTCCTTCCTTCCTTCCTTGTCTTTCCTCTGGTATTCCTCATTCACTCATTTAATCATGAAAGGATCACCCTCTATGTGTCAGGCACTGTGCTGGGCACTGGGGACATATTGGAGAATGAGACAACTTATGTGACAATCTGGTGACAATTCCTCGTAAACAGATATTGGCACAGTACAGGTCCATGTATGACCCACAGAAATAGCAGGGATGGCCAGTTCTTCCTGGAGGGTGGTCAGGAAGGCCCCCAGAGGAGCTGATGTTGAAGCTGAATCTTGAAGAACATTTCCCCGCTAAGTAAACAGAAGGAGGGCTTCCCAGGCGGAGGGGACAGCATATGCAAAGACAAGGAGGCAACAAAGAGAATTCTAATCCGGCAGGGCAGAGGGTGTGACAGTGTGGTGAAGGATGGAGGGACACGCAATAGTTAGCGCTGGTTGCTGGAGGGCACATGAGAGTATTTCTCCCGAAACTATCGGAAAGGCTTTAAGAAAGAGAGAAAGCGTATCAGAACTGAGCTTTAGAAAGATCACTCGGGCTACAGCTGAGGGGACACTGAGGTGGAAGACCAGAGAGAGAGCGATGTCCAGGCAGGAGGCCACGCCCTGGGAGGGACCCACAGGGACCCCCTCATACAGGCAAACCTGACACACGGTGGGTGTTGCTGCTGCTGGTGAAGGGTCTTGCCTTCAATGTGTAAAACATGCAACCTCTGCGAAGCTCAGTGAAGCAAAACACAGTAAAATGAGGGATGGGCGAAGCGAAGGTTTGCATATTTGGAAGGAAGGAAGGAAGAGAGGGAGGGAGGAAGGGAAAGAAAGGAAGGGAAAGAAAGGAAGAAAAGAAGAGGGGAGGAAGAAGGAAAAGGAAGACCTGTATTAGAGAAAGTCAAGTTGTTCTCCCAGTAAGTCAGCCGCAGAGGCTCAGGTTGCTAAGCTACAGGGAAAGTGGAGCAGCCGGGTGCTAAAAGGAGCTTTGGGGGAGGTGGGTGAAACTGGGCAGGTTGCTGCTTCCCCCAGGCCCGCAGCTCGAAGCCTCACCCACCCACCCACCCTTCCAGGGCCGCTGCGGGATGGCGGGTGAGGTCGCTGCTCCACCGGCAGGGCGTGCCCAGGGGTTCCAGCACAGCAGAGAGGAGGCTTCAGGGCCTCGGCTGCGCAGCTGTGGTGCACCTTGTCCATCACTCACCTGTGGAACACGCCCCCAGACCAGCTGGCGCAGGGCTGTTCAGCTGTGTGGGGTCCCACGTTCTAGCCGCCCCTTTACCCTGCTCTCAGCCCAGGAAGGTGTGGGCTTCTCCGAATCTTTCCTCTTCCAGGTTTGCCCTGCGTAACCAAATGGATTTTTTTTTTTTTTATTTCATCATCAAATGACTAGACTACCAACACCTGTAGCTTTTTTAACACATTCAGAGAAGGGGGCTAGAGAGAGTTGCATTGCAGCAAGAAGACCAGCAGTGGGGGCTCAATTTACTTTTTAAGGCCTTGAATTGACAGCTTGACCCTGGAATTCAAACTTGACACCACATGGCCTAATGGGGCCTGGAGACCGGGTGGGCCCAGGGCAGGGCTGCTCCTCGTTCGCTTTAGGAGAGTTGCTCCGAGACAGTGCTCTTCCAGGTCTCTCTACCTGACCTCCCTCCTCCCATCAGACACGCAGCTGTCCCCACGGCCTCCGTCTCCCCTCAGGGCCGAGTGCCACTGGGGCTGAAAGCTCAGGAGCTGAAGCCAGTGTAAGTTGCCTCCCAGAAGCAAACTCTGAGAGACACAGACAGGGGTGTGATGGGGTGCCTGGCAATAGAGAAACCAGAGGAGCAAACGATAGAAAGGAAACAGCCGTCAGGTTGGGGAGGGAACTGGGGAGGAAGGATGGAGTCAGGATCTGGTCAAGTCTCCTTAAGAGATCCTGTCCAGAGAGGTGAACCGAGTCACCAGGGCAGCAGCTGAAAAACAGCAACAAGGAAATCAGGACTGGAGATAGAGAGAGAAGCCTGGCTCTGGGGAAAATGGCCAAGGCGGCGAGGATCTAGAAGATGCAACTGATGACTGTCAACATTACCTGTGGCGCTCCCACCTGGGCAGAACAGTGATGACAGTGGTAATGGCCACCACTTCCCCAGTCCTTGCAGATGCAAGTTTCCTCATCTGTAAAATGGGGAGAATAATCATCACAATGTAACAGAGTTGTTGTAAGGATCAAACAGCAATATATGGGAAGTGCTTAGACTAGTGTCTGGCACATTCAGTAAGTCTGAATTATTATGATGTTCATCATCACCATCATCTTCATGTTAAGTGTGTGAAATGAATGGCTTTTACAATGTGGGAACTCTGACCCCCTTCCATAATGAGGGAAAACGAGGCTGAGGAATGGAATACTTGCTAAGGTCACATAGTAAATGACTGTTGGAGTCAAGATCTAAACACAAAGCTGCGGGCTCTTCAGCTCCCATTCTTTTCCACTGTGTTCATTCATCTCTCTTGGTTCCTTGGATCCTTGATAATGACAAATGCGGGAAGCAACCGTGGGTCAGTGTAAAGATCATCACCATGGAGTCAGGATCCCTGGGTCCCAGGTCCTACCTGCTATCTGGTGACCTGGGACATCCCTTCTCTTTGAGCCTCAGCTTCCACACGTACAAGGGAGGACTGTGCCACTTGGAAGGGTTGTCGTGAGAAAGGTAAAGCTACCCATCATGGTGAAAACACCAACACAGAACATTTTCTGTGTCTTGTCAATCTCCTTTCCCCTTCTTGTAGATTCCTTTTTGCTATGTTTCTGGCGCCCTGTTTTCACCCTCAATTTCTGCAATGCCTTTCTACCCTTTGCTCACTCCTTGCGCTTATGTTTTCTTTTCCTGGAAGTTTCCATCTACTTCTGGAGGCTCCAGCCCTCATTTTCAGTTAGTGCCTAAATATATGCCTGTACCCAGGCCTGTAGTTGGAGACTTACCGTACTGTCGTATTCCAAGGACCAACCCCAAGCAAACTGTGGGATTGGGTAGAGGTCAGCCTGCTGCTCTCTTCCTCTTCCCAGGCCCTGAATTTTCTCTCCCTTTAATCAAAACTTATCTCCGGACAGGAGCTGAAATTCCTTATCCCTCCAGGGAAAGTAACAGATATTTGTTTTGTTTTGTTTTGTTTTTTAAGATTGTTTTATTCATTAATTTTTAGAAAGAAGGGCAAGGAGGGAGGAAGAAAGAAAAACATCAATGTATGGTTGTCTTTCACCTTCCTCCAGCTACAGACCTGGCTGGAGACCTGGCTTGCAACCTGGTTATGTTTCCTGACTGGGTAATCGAATCAGCGAACTTTGGTTGGCAGGTCGGTGCCTATCCATTGAGTCACCAGCCAGGGCTTCAGATATTTGAATGAGGGTGAGAACTTTCTGTCCAAGCACTGAAATCTCTCTGCAGAATTTCACTGTGGTGCACTTTCAAGGGGAAGAGGCTGGATTCGAACACAGGAGACAGACTGACCACACAGGACATGGGGACCCACCCGGGCATCAGCCAGGCCTTGGTATCGTCTCTGAAATGTTCCCTTGCTTTATAAAGGGGCAGCAATGTAGTCTTATATGTCACACCTTAGACATCTGTTAACTTTCCATCTTAAAGAGCTCTAGGAATGTTAATTAATGCAAGAGAGTCTAAAAAAGTAGACTTGAAGGCAGCAGCCTCTGATTACACCTGAGGTTCCTTTTATACTGAGGTTCCTTTTCTCCATTAGGAAACTCAAGGTTTCTGGCCCTGGCTGGTGGCACAGTAGATGAGGCATCAGCCTGTGAACCCAGAGGTCACTGGTTCGATTCCCAGCCAGGGCACATAACCAGGTTGCAAGCCAGGTCTCCAGGCAGGTATGTAGCTGGAGGCAGGTGAAAGGCAACCAAACATGGATGTCTCTCTCCCTCTCTGCCTCTTTCCCTACCCCTCTCTCTAAAAATAATAAATACAATCTTTTAAAATTAAAAAAAAAAAAAGGAAAAGAAAAAGAAATTCAAGGTTTCTAAAGCCTGTGTCAGCTCTTGTTCTGGCAAACAGGTAATATGCCTCGAGTGTTTTGGATCGCAGGTTTAGTTCTGTTCCTAGCTGATTTCTAAAAAGCATTTCAGTATTATTATTCCTTACATATTTGGCGCCCACATCAGTATATGGATTCAGGTTCAAGCTCCCAACTGCATGCCCTTGGGTAAGTCTTGTGAGCTTTCTGTTTCAATTTCCTCCCCTACAAAAGGAAATAATAGCACCTAACTCTGGGATTATCGTGAGCCTTAAATAAGATAATGTCTGCGAAATATCTATCTCAATGCCTGGTGCTCAGCCCTCATAAAAGTGAATTTTCTTTTCCCTTCCTCCCCATCATCCCCGCTCCTGTGCTACATAGCACTGTAGAGAACTCAAAAGAAAAATACAAAGCTCTCCAGTACCATGTGTCCTAAAAGGGGATACATTTAATTATTAAAATCCTCACACACATTCCTTTTGTGTAATGACTTTGAATGTTCACTTGCACCCTTTCCTACCTTTCACTAGAAAAGAAGGAAAAAAAGAGTCAAAGACAACAGGGGAGTTGTGTACGCCAGTCCTTGCGTTCGGCACACCAAAATAAACAGACTGCGTTGAGCTAAAAGATGATCTAAAGTCTACAGAGTGGAGTTATTAACCTGACCCGAACTGCAATATATAAGAAAGCAACCAGCCAAGAGTCCCCTCCTTTGGAAGCACTGTGATAATTGCCCTGCCAGTTGTTGCTCCTGGCATTCAGCTCCAGCTCACAATAACGTAGGTAGGCATCAAGTCCAGTTCACTGTGGCCTTCTCAGACATGCTCTGGGTGTCCCCACTGTCGTGGACCCACGTTGGTGAGGAAGGTCAATAATTACTAATGTTCTGTTGGATTTAGGATCAGAACCAGGAGCGCAAGGGAAGTGGTTAAATCCAAAGAACTGTCAAGAGCATCCAAACCTGTAAAGAATTTTTGTAAGGTTTCGTTTCAGCCAAAGAGAGGATACACCTGAAAGGAAGATCTCAAGAGACTGAGAGAAATGCTTCTGAGAATGACAGTTTGCAGCTTCTTGTATGAATCTGGAATCAAGGAGGGGATGTGAGGAAGGATACATGGAGATGGGAGAAAGCAAGGTGGGGACTAGATTACAGGAGAGTTAAGATTACATGCTCTCTGGAGGGCAATTCTGTTCTAAAAAAAGGATTGCTCTGGCATTTGAAAGGTGTGTTAACTTGGATGGACAGGGCTTGCTTATGGCAAAGATGAACCTTTTATTAGAAGAGTGACATGCCTGGGGTGTGACTACCCACTGTGGTCTGCCCAGTTAGGCATTTATGATCAGATGATCTGTGATTTCCATCACTGGGCTTGTCAGTCTTATTATAGAACCCTTTTTCACCCACAACAGGAATGTAAAGCCACATGAGGTAAAGCTTTAAGAGACCAGGCCAGAGAAGAGAATCACCCGTTATGGATGGGTCCATGATGGGGTGCTGGCTGGGTGGAGTGGTTGGCATCAGCTGACCCCAAAGTGCCAGGCCTGTCCAGGTATAGAGCAGAAGCCATTGCCCCCCTCCCCTGGGGAAAAAAAAAGGAGTAGATGGAAGAAGAGCAGGGACCAGGAAATAGCCAAAGCTAAAAACCACGTAGAACAAAAACCAGTTAAGGTCAGACCTCGATGCGGGCAGCCCAACGGTCAAAGCCGCATGCGGGTGACAGCAAGAAAGAGTTCAAGACACCAGCTGAGGGCTGGTGCTGTCCCGCCAGGATGGGACTCTGGGAGGGCTGGGGTGTCGCCCTAGAGCACCGTTGGGCAGGCCCGTTATTAAAACTTTATAAATACTAGTTTTCCTTGGCCTGGTAAAACTTGGCAGAAGGCAATGCATGAATGAGGCGGGGGAACAGGGGGTTAGGCTAAATTTGAGAACGTCTGAAAGTGGGCGTTGTCCGTGAGTGCTCTCCGTGTCAGAAAGTGCCTTTAGTCTCCCTTCCACATCCTGGCTTACTTACCTGTGGTTATTGTAACAAATTATGACAAACTTATTGGCTCAAAATAATAGAAACATGTTCTATCACAATCCTAGAGGCAAGTTCAAAGTCAGTATTGCTAGGTTGATGTCAAGGTGTTGGCAGAGTATGCTGCCTCCAAAGGCTACAGGGAAGAACCCTTGTCCCTTTCCACTTCTGGTGGCCATGGGCATTCCTCATGTATTGAGTAGCGGCCACACGGGAGGCACTAAGACAGGGGCTCCACATGGGCCACATCACTCGCTGATCCATGTGCTAATCCTATGTGATGGGTATTGAGGCTGAAGGAAGGTAAGTAACCGGTCCAGGCTCGCACAGCTAGAATATGCTAGAGCTGGGGTCTGAACCCAGCTGAGCCTAACTTCAAAGCCTGTGGCTCTGGTCCCGGTGCTTCCCTGTTTGAGCTGGTGCTCTCTCTTGTTGCCTATTCATTCTCTAGAAGCCTATTGGCATCTCATACCAATAACAACTGCTTATTTTCAAAACAACCCCAGGATGAAGGAGCTGTATATCCCTTTTTACAGACAAGGAAACTACCACCAGTGGTAGAAACAGCCTTGGCCTTGGGGCTTCTTGGGGTCCCAGACTAATGTCATTGCCTCTGATCCTCTGTACACCCCCATTTGTACTAGCACGCTGGGGTATAATTTGCCTTGGATGTAGTTCAGATTTCTGAAAGGCTTCTTTGTTGCCCAAAGCCTGGGGGCTTCCATCAAGTATATATGTGGGGCTTGCTTGTTAGTTTACAGAGAGTCCAAACATCTACTGTGCTATAAAAATATTCTGCTGCCCATTTTACAAGCGCCCTGCCCACATTTTCAAGTCTCTCCACCTAGTCCTATCCACACCCTCCTCCTTCCCCTTCTCCTCATCAGAAAGCTTGAGAGAATTACACTGCAAAATTGATATATTTTAAAAATCTGAAAAATCTTAATTGGTATTACATTGGTCATTATAATGATAGTATCAAAACTGGGAAAGAAAAAATGTTGAGGATTTCTCTAAACTGTGTATCTGAATTAAGTCTTTCAAAAAAAAAAAACCCAACAAAAACAAAACAGTATCTTAACAAAAGTGAGTAGAGGAGAGAATGTCAGGAAAGAGAGAAATACAGAAGGGAAAGCAAAATTGTCTACATTTATAAACTCTGCATACCTACATGGATTTATTTAGATCAGTGGTAATTGACATGCTTTCATATGAAATGATGAAAAACTTAACCAAAAAAGCAAGATATACAACATGACCACTGGATAGCAAACTGCCTTGGGAAGTGAGTTAGGGCTTCCTGGATCATCTTGGCTCTCTGAGGGGTTCGGAAAGGAAGACCAGTTCAATGAAAGGGTGAAAGAACTCTCCATGGTTGTCAACAGAAGTAGAATCATGAAAAGAGAACAGGACCAGAAGCTGAATACTTGAGTTTCTCTCCCACCATTCGCTGCATGGCCTTGGACAATGCATTTCCCTTCTCTGGGCTTCAGCTTTTCCCATCTGCAGACAATTACTATGGCACCTTCCAATTCTGCAGGATAGTTTCAACCAATATGGAATCACACCATATTTTTTGTTTTGTTTTGTTTTTACTTTTCTTCTTCAATGCGAATGAGGCAAGTGAGGCTGCTCAACGCAGCTTTATCCCAGAGGGCAATACCACACAGGCATTTGGTTGAAAATCTGACAAGAGCACGTCTCACCCCCAAATCCCAAGCTCAATAGAATGAAGCCGAGGCTGGAGCAGCTGTGCTAAGGAGGAGGCCTGTGGAGGCCTCGGTCTGAACCGCTTTCATTGCAACACTCCCAGCAAACCAGCCCTGTCTTCAGGCCTGCTGTGTAAACAGCATCCTCTGCAAAAGCCCAAGTGAGCAGTCCCCTAAAGCAGAGCTGGCTCTTTGAAAGGGAGCTCATTCACCATTCATCCCTCCACCCGTCCCTGCATTAAAACGCGAAAACAAGCATAGGGCTCCCCTAGGAAATCACAGGTCTCTCTTCCAAAATTGCCGCAGCCTTGTGGGCACGATTTAGAATTCTGTTTCACTGGTTGGTCCAGACCACAGTTCATTTGGGAAAAGGAACATCCACCCAGGACAGGGAAGGAGGCAGGGTTCTGGGGGAGAGAGGGTAAGAAAACGGTCTTTGCTGTGATTGCCACAGAGCTATGGCATGACCACCTTCAGAACATTTTGCCCAGACTCCAGAATTTAGACTTATCAATAACATTTCTGGTGCTAAATAGTTATCATAAGTATATTGAGTTTTTATTTTTATTTTATTTTAAAAGATTTTACTTATTATTTTTAGAGAGAAGGGTAGGGAGAGAGGCAGAGAGGGAGAGAGACATTTCTGTATGGTTGCCTTTCACCTGCCTCCAGCTATGGACCTGGCTGGAGACCTGGCTTGCAACCTGGTTATGTGCCCTGGCTGGGGAATCAAACCAGCGACCTTTGGGTTCGCAGGCCGGCGCCTTATCCACTGTGCCACCAGCCAGGGCCAGTATATTGAGTTTTTAGCATGCCATTTTGTTCTTGTTCATTAAGAGGTTGCTTCATTATGTTAAAACCGCATCTTGTGTGTATGTCTTGAAGCCCCACCTAGCTAGCAAATTCTCCAAAGGCAGAGGAAGTTCCAGGTATTTGGTTTCCAAGCCCAACAAGGTGCCCAACAAGGGAAGAAGGGAGCCAAGACAAGCAGACTGCTTTCACCTAGAAGACAACAGCAGCTCTTCAAGGTGCTCCAAAGCCTCTCCCCCATGGTCCATCCCCATCCACCTCTGAGACCCACAAAGTACTAGTTCCTCCCCAGGCCTGAGAAAAGTTAAGAGGGCACTGAGAAAAATGCTTTCAGGTGTTACATAGTCCTGACTACTATATGCCCCAACTTGTACTTTCTGAATGGTGAGGAAAATAACTATCGCTAACATTTATTATTTACTATGTTCAGGCATTGCTAAGTGCCTTATCTTGCAACATAATCTTCAAACCACCCATTGTACAGATGAAAAAACTGAGACTTGGGTACATAGCTAAGAAATGGTAGACTGGGATTCAGAACAGGGCTGGCTGATTTGAATTCTGTGGTTTAACATCTAAGACGGTGATTTTCAACCAGTGTGCTGCAAGAATTTTTTAAATGTGCAACCCCTTTTCCCTTAGATTGTCAAATAAAAAAATGACAACAGTTAACAAAACAATAGCTGTCTGGTGTGAATGAGTCAAAATTATACCTATTTTTGGTGAGATCAGCAACAAACATAATGTATTTTTTTGGTGTGCTGCAGAATTTTAGTAATTAGTTTATGTGTACCATGAGATGAAAAAGGTTGAAAATCGCTGATCTAAGACATACTGCCTCCTGAATTTGTTTGCAAATTCCTTAAGAGCAGAGATTGATTTTTTGTTTTTGTTTTTGTTTTTTTTCTGTATTCTTGCAGAGCCTAGAAGAATCCCGAGCCATAGGAGGCTCTTGCCATCTACCTGTTTGTTCACTGACTGATTGATGGGAGCTCCATGCCCAGGGCCAACACTGGAGACTAGAGTAACCCAAGAATGGAAAGGAATCTTGCAAAGAGTTTGGATAGCTACTTTACAGCCCAGCTGATTTGGGGGGATGGGAGGGCCGAGGCACGAAGACCCCCTCTAGGCAATACTCAGGAGATTTCAGAAAGCCCAGAGAAGGGAGGTGGCCTTTCTCCTCTAAGGAAGACTTTTCAAGGAATAAAGAGGCCTCCAGATACTGCAAGGGCAGAGGGATGGGTCTGAGACCAAACTTAATTTCACGTCTCCACCTCCAATGATCACCAAGGAGCCAGTGTTATTATTTGCAGTCTGTTGTCCTGGCTGACTTTCAGTTTAGAAAAATGCACAGCTCTCAGCTCTTCCCATACAGACAGCCCGTGGAATTTTCTTTCCTTTTCCTGCACTAAAGGTATGAAGGATTGCAGCTTCGTTTTCCTAACGGCTTATGTTTCAATATTTAATTTGTAAATCAGTTATTTAGAACTAAGAACACATTTCCCATAAGGAAACATGTTATTTTAAAAGGTTATGATCTCACTTAGGTCCTGAAGGCCTTATTTTACCCCTTGTTAATAGCACTGAGTCCAATGATGCACATCACCTACAAATAAATCACATGCTTGTAGAGGAAAACGCATTCCCAATTCTAACTCAGCATGCCAGCTGGAACAGGGCTCCCCCTGGACCTTGAAGTAAGGATTCCTGAGAAGGAGAAGGCTGGCAGCTCTGTGGGGCCTGGTAGCCTCTGCTTGAGGAGGAGGTCAGGATTAGGGGTGAAAGCTTGTACTCCCCTTTCAAGGAAGCCCACGTCTGCTGACACGGGGTTTACCAACACCTCGGACATCTGCTGGTTCAGGACAGCCCACAGGAGGGTATAAAACACACTGCTCACCTCCATCTTCAAGTGCAAAGGGATTTCTGCCATTCTCAGTCTCCTAACTCCCTGAAGCAAAGACATCAATACTAAGCTAGTTTCAGCTCCGTCCCCAAACCTTGTCTTCCAGCTGTTAATCTGGGTGAGGGGCAAGGGGTTGAATGGCGCCTCCAAGCTCCTTATTTATTTGTTAAAAATCATTACGCTAGCTACTACTTTTATTTAGAACTAACTATGCCAAAGGCCTTTTTGCTTGTTATGTTTTAATTTATTTCATTCTCACAACAACCCTATTGTATATTATCATTAACCTTATGCAGAAAGGTTATACTGAGAAAACTGATGTTTGGGGTGATTACATAACTTGCTTTATACCATGTGGCTAATGCATGGAAGAATCAGGATTCAAACCTCAGTCTGTCTCAAACCTCAGATTCTAGGCTCTTAACTGCTTTCCCATACTTGTTTTTACAGAAAAGAAATCATATATCACAAAGCAAAGCAAAGCTTGCCATAGTAGGTTTAACATATTTCTTTTTCTTTAAATGATCGTCTTAAAATTGATATAAGCATAATCTGGGTCACCGAGAAGTCCAAGCATAACTGAGTCCTGTTGAGCAATTTTATGGCTCCTTTTTGCGTTTTCTTATGATTGATTTCCAGCCAAGAGGAGGCCAAATACCACCATGGCATGTTAAATCAGTGAGGATTTTGCAGTAGATGGAGCAGAGACAAATCGTGGGAGAATTGCTTGTTCATGCCGTCACACAGTACAGAGTAGTAAGGCATGCCAAATGCACAAGGGTGTGCCCCTTAGGTTCCATCTCCACATCGAGGGCAATGCATTGCAAAGGTTCCATTTTTCTACATCCAGTAGTGCACACCCTGCTGACTCATCATTTTGAGAACTAGCTACTTGGCTGTTAAATTGCTTTAATCCCCAGGAGAATTGTTAAGAAATAACATTTTTGTCCAAGTCTCCTCTTAATTATGCTTCTTTCTCAGTGATGCAATGCAGTTATAAATATTCGCTAGAAACTTCTCATTTGTCTAGTTAAAAGAAGAAACTTGAAGAATATGAATAGTGTATCAAACTTATTTATGAAAAAGGAAGAAACACAAAGTTTTAGTTTATTACAACATTAAAAAAGTGGGAGAGGAGGAAGCAGAGTAAAAGCAGTGCACATAGGAAACACAAAATAAGACTAGAAATAAATCTAAATATCAGTAATGACAATACATTGAAATGGATGAAGCTGGCTTGCTAAAAATAAAGAAAACGTTAGATTGAAAAATATTAGAAATCCAGGTATACTTTTTATAAGAGACTTGCTAAACTGTAAGGTTGCAATAGGACAGGAACTAGAAGTATGAAAATATATATAACTGGCAAGTGTTAACTGCCCCCCCCCCCCCCCCCCCCCAAAAAAAAAAAAAAGCTACTGTGGTTACTATTGCTATCAGACAAATGAGTTTGGGGTAAAGCAAGTCACTGCATTTTGATATAAGTTTTCCTTAGGGAGACATAACAACTCTAAATTTTCATGTTCTTAAAATTCACATAGGAGGAGTCATTTGAAATGGTCTTAAAGGATGAATAGAAGGGCATGCCAGACTGAGGAAACACCATGTACCAAGAACCAGACAGGTGAGCAAACCTAGCATGCATAAAGCATTGGGTAATTACACCAAGAAAGAGAACTTAACACACTGTCAGAGTAGTGAGTTCGTATTCATGAAGACTTAGTTTCTATGACAGTTTCCTGTACCTGAAAACAGGACTAAACTATGTTCCTCTTCAGCATAAAACCAAAGGCACTAGAAAAGAATACTACTTACACAAGGGGTGGGAAGGGCAAAAAGAGCTAATGCTTTCATTTTACTTGGCAAATCCCTCATTGCAGATTTCAAAGGCCCAGAATAATTCACTCTGGTGATGTCATTTCAGCCTTGGATGATTGCATGTCCTGAACAAGCAAGCATGTGACTCACACCCGCTGGCTGTCACCAAGAGTTCCAAATAAGACCAGCAGCATTACTCACAAGCTGCTTTAGTTCCTCACTTTCCTAATTACAGTCTGATTTGTTACATGTAATAAAAAGAAGTTAAGAAAGGAGAAGGAAAAACAAGTGTGGAAACAATTTCATATTAATGCCATGACCTAACACATTCACTTGATTTCAGTTGGCAAAGGAAGCAGGAGATCCAGTTTGACAAAAAAGATCAAGAATAAAGTTGCATAATGAGCTTCTGAGTTAGGAACATCTTTTATGTATTTTCAGATCCTACCGTGACACGTAACTGGCTCAGTCATGAACACAACACCTTAGAGAGTAGCCAAGAAGTCTTAGGAAATAGTGTGCACTTCAGACATAATGAACTGTTTTTTAATAATTTCAGACAATTTGTGTTCCTTGAATTTGGACCTATTTTTGCTGATATGTTTAACTGAGGAATTCTCTACTATGCAATGGGAATTAATACTTACCCATCCATTTTTTATTTTTGGTCATGAAAACTGGAAACTGAGAAGAGAGGCCAGAGGGATGGGGTGGGGGTGGGGATTTATCTCCTTTTAGTTTCTTCAGAAATGTCTTTTTCCAAGGGTTAAGCATGGTTTCTGCTTGAATCACAGCAGAAAGCATTTTTCACAGGAGAGGCAGTGAAGTGCAGGCTTTGAACCCTGGGGTCTATTTTCCCTCCGGGTTCCACGTTTACCTCTCCCTGCAAGGATCTCTGCCCCTCTTCCCTTGTTTGCTTCTCCTTTCTTTGTTCATTCCTCAGTCCCTTTCTTGCCCAGCAAAGACAAGCAGGACTCATGCAATCTAGTACTTTTTGTTAATCAGCTTAACAATAACCCACAACCTTCGGACCAACTTCTAGTACTTTTTGTAGAAGCTGCTCTATTCTAAAAAGTCTGCAAGTCTTTAGTAAGTGCCTGCCACTGGCCAGCACTGTTCTAGAGGCTGAGAACTCTGCGGTGAACAAAGCAGGCACAGGTCCTTCCTGTCTCTGAGCTCTGTTTGAGGGTTGTCAGCAAAGGTGCCTCAGGGGCTGAGCTCTCTGAGCTGGGACCTATGACAGGGGCGAACCCAGGGGAGGGCACCTTTAAGAGGGTTCCAGTCAGAGGGAACAGCCAGGTGCAAAGGCTTTGAGAAGAGCATTAGCTCCATGCACTCCAGGAAAAGGAATTCGGTGAGTCATTCCTGGGTTCCAGTCACCCACACACAAGGCCACTTGCAGCTGCCAGGTCAGTAGTCAGGAGCCATGCCAAGAAAGAAATGTCCTCTGCCAAAGGTAAGAGGTTCAGAGAGCAAAGGCCCTCCAATTCCATTCCAAGCTTTGAGGGCAAGGGGAGGGAGGAGGGGGAGGGGTTAGGGTTTCAGAAAATCAATGTGGCCCCGAAAAGAGACTGGAGTCTGTGGAGCAGAGAGGGAGACTCCAAAGATGGTGGCAGAGAGCAAGAGAAAGATGAGGTCTGTCTAAGGATGGGAGACTGGGGCACAGTGCCTTTAGGAGAAAATCATCAGTTTGGGTCAGGAAACGGTGGGGCGGGGGGTGGGGGGGGTTGCTGGAATAAGAGAAATTAGTTTTGGTCACTTTGCTCACAGAGGGCCAGAGTTTGAGTAGAAGCCTTGGAGAGAATCCTCTTTAGAGGTCTGAGAACTGGAGACTGGTGAATCAGAAAGGGAGGATCAGGTTTATGAAGGAGATGGGGAAGACGGGTGCCTTTCAAAATGAGCTAAGTGTGTATGTATGTATGTGTGTGTGTGTGTGTGTGTGTATATACATCTTGGCAGATGGCAGGCTGGCCAAGACTCTGTTTTCATAGACTGCATTTTCAACACCATTTTAGCCTTTGTTCCCTTTCAGTGAAGATAAAATTCACAAGCACTTTTTAAAGTCATTTGAGCCCTGGCTGGTGGCTCAGTGGATAAGGTGCCAACCTGCCAACCCAAAGGTCGCTGGTTCGATTCCCAGCCAGGGCGCATAACCAGGTTGCAAGCCAGGTCTCCAGCCAGGTCCCCAGCTGGAGGCAGGTGAAAGGCAACCATACATTAGTGTTTCTCTCCCTCTCTGCCTCTCTCCCTACCCTTCTCTGTCTAAAAAAATAAGCCATTTGACATTTAAAAATAAGTCTAGTAACTAAAAACAAACCAATGTGATCTCAATATGTTTTTTAAATGTATTTTCTGTATGTCACTGTATGTTTTTGTCATTAATGCCCCCTCTTGCCCAGGTTTTGGCCTGTACCCTTCTGACCCACTGGAATTCCTCCATGAAGCCCTGCTGAGCTGCCTGCTGCCTGGAAGGGTGACCAGATCTGCATACCAGCCTCTGGCTACTGTTCATTAACTCCAAACGGAAAGGAAAAAGGCAACAACTTAGTGGACTGCCAAGGTTTGTCTTTAAAAATATGTAGATGGTCTTAGTCAAGTGAAAGAGGAGGCTGCCCGTGTGAAGAGAGAGCTCATCCTGCCCGAAGAGCAAAACTAGGCCCAGGGATGAAGGGGGAGTGCAGAAGAAACATGAGATTAATCCTAGAGCACAGGACATTGGGACTTTAATTTATTATTTTTTTTAAAGATTTTATTTATTATTTCTACAGAGAGAGGAAGGGAGCAAGGCAGAGAGGGAGAGAGACGTCAATGTATGGTTATCTTTCACCTGCTTCCAGTTATGGACCTGGCTGGAGACCTGGCTTGCAACCTGGTTATGTGCCCTGGCTGGGAATTGAACCAATGACCTTTGGGTTCTCAGGCTGGCACCTTATCCACAGTGCTACCAGGCAGGGCCCACTGTGCTACCAGGCAGGGCTAATTTCTTATTTATTTTGTTGTTTCCAAAGATTTTTATATGCATAGTTAAATGAAAATTCCTCTCTTGCAATTCAGTAAAAGTTATACTATATAAAGATTTTATTTTAAGAAATTTTAAATTCTTTTATTAGCTACTCTGTAAAACTAGAACCTAAATTAAACTAAAAGTATGTGTTAATATAAATAAAATGTGTATCTATTTTTAACGTGCTGTGAAACATATCAGAATAAAGTTTCTAGACTCTTGTAATCTTTTAAAAAGTTTCAAATGTAAAAGAATCTCACTAAAGATCACCACTTTCTGACAGTGGAAGTAGCCAATACCCAGCCTTGCAGGTGAGCTTTGTTATAAGGCATTAGCGCGTCTGTCCTGGTCGTGTTTTTAGGGTCTCTTCCCACACTTTTGTTCTTTGGTTCATATCTAAGCACCATGAGCTCCACATTGAGTGAGGGCAGTTCATAAAGATTGTGGTTCTCTCCCTCATCAGAAAAAGCCAGTTCAAAAGAGCTGTCAACACCATTTGTCATTGGAGAAATACAAAGCAACATCACAATGATATACCACTTCTCACCTACTAATCAGCTGTAATAAACAAGACAGACAGTAGCAAATGTTGGCAGGGATATGAAGAAATTGGAAGCTTCATACATTGCTGGTGGGAATGTAAAATGGTGCAGTCTCTGGAAAACAGCCTGGCAGTTCCTCAAAAGTTAAACCCAAAATTGACCTTTGACCCAGCAATTTCAATCCTAACTATACACCCAAGAGAAATGAAAACATTTGTCCACATAAGCACGTCTCCATGAACGTTCATAGCACCATTTTTCCTAACAGCCAAGAAGTGCAAACAATTCGAACGTCCATCAACTGATAAGTAGATAAATAAAATGGGATATGTTCCTTTAGTGGAACATCATTCAGCAACAAAAAGAAATGATGTCCTAATACATGCTACAACATGAGTTAACCTTGAGAACATTGTGAGTGAAAGAAAGCACATATTGTACAATACCAGGTATATGAAAGGTCCATAATAAGGAAATCTATAAAGACAGAAAATAGATTAGCGGTTGTCTGGGGCCAGGAAGGAGAGGGAGAAGGAGGCGGAAGAAGTTTGAGGGGAAATAAAGGATGTCTACTAATGGCTCTGTAGCTTCCTTTTGGAGTGATAAAAATGTTCTTAAAGTTGATTGTGGTGATGGTAGCCATATTGTGAATCTACAAAAAATCGATATGTACACTTAAAATGAGTATAGTGTACAGTATGTGAATTATATCTCAGTAAGACTGTTAATCCAACAAAAGAAAGAATTCGGAATGCAAAGTGACTGGTAGGTTCCAGACCAGTTTAGATTGGTCCTGGCGACACACTTGGTGGGGGTGGGGGTGGGGGGAACAACAGCAAAATAAGAAGTAGAAATTGAACATAATTATAATTTGTAATTTGCTAATTACAGTGGCGTTTCTACCATGTAAAAAATATCTGCTTCTAAATTCTGACACCAGAGGTTTTTAAAAGGATGAATTCTCCTAAAACTTCAGATAGTACCACCTTCAGAGTCAGGCAGCCCAGACTCCCAACTATGTTTACACTAAACTGCTTACAAAACATACGGGCGCCTCTAGCCCTGCAGATCCAGAGCTCCAGGCCGGCCCAGTGCCACCGTGACTCTAAGCATTTCTTCTTGAGATAGCAACATCCAGAACTCACAGAAACACGTCACACCTCGCTTGCCCCTTGTCCTCAAAACAAAAGAAGTTTCGTGGGTTGTATCGTCTGCCAATCTTTGAAACAAAAACTGCTTTGAAAAGATTTGAATGGTGGAAGCTCCGAGGTAAGAAAAGACGGACTAATTAAGTTGTCAAATCCTTTCTCTGGAAGTGTATGAATGCAGTACCTTCTTGCATAACACAGTAGCATCATCCAGGAGTGCTGAGCTTCCCTTTTCTGGTTTCTCATTCTGTTCCATCTCATCATCCTGGAAGTATTTGAAAATTAGGTGGTATTTGCCACTTGCACACAGTGACTGAGGATATTTTGCAACAGCAAAAAATTTATATTAACTTTAAATATGTAAATATATAGATGCAGCTGCAGCTTGCATGAACCATAATACTGATTCTTTATACTGACAACTAGATGGATATTAAATGCTAGGGTTGCACTAATTTCATTATAGATTTAATCAAATATTTAAAAGTTCAGCTATATTTAAATAAGTTTATTTAAAGTGTTGTTCAAGATGGCAACACACGCAGACATGGCTTACCTCTTTACACAACCACATCAAAATTACAACTAAAAGATAGAACAACCGTCACTCAGAACCATCATAAATTGAGCTGAATGGAAGTATGACAACTAGAGAATTAAAGAAACCATATCCATCCAGATTTGTCAAGACAAAAGGAGAAAACATTTTATTTGACATTTTAAACCTTTTCTTGCAGTTCTTAGATGTGTGAATCTAGGGTATGTGGGTGTTCTTTTGTGCCCTTGCCCCACCTGCTTCCAGAGGGATCCAGGTTCTCCGGGCATATCTAAGGGATAAACTGGGGAGATTGGGGGAAGGCCCGAATCTTGGCCTTCTCCCCAAAAATAAAAATAAAAATTCCAGGAATTCCTTTGTGTAGCCATACTTCTCTGAGCCCACTTAAAGTTCACCTAGGAGGGAAAATTAACCAAGCCCTGTGAAGCCTTAGAGATGGAACCATTTCATGAGTCTTTTCCTTTGGAACAAAGGGATCAAGTGGAGGGAGGGGGGGAAGACAAGAGAAGCAATAACAAGCCCAAGACTCCATCCCAGTTCCGCAAATAAGAGCGACAAGGGCCCCCCACACTAATGCTTCCCGAAGAGGGAAGAGAGCAGTTCAGAGCCTCCCACCCTGCCTCATCGAGGCCCCATCACAGCTGAGAGATGGCCTCCCCCTCGGAATCAACCCAGAGCGATGCTGCTGTTTGATGCTTATTCCAGGTGACCATCACCCTGGCTGCAGCACTACAAACAAACAGGCCAGAAAGGTGGGGACAGGAGTAGGTCAGAAGCTCTCTCCAGAATACCTAGCCCCTCAGACTTTTCTGCAAGTAAGAAAACCACATCACCTTTAGGTAGATGGAACATAAAAGGTTCCGTCTCCTTTTTGCAGATGCAGCCCTGGGCCAGGGACCTTGGTTGGGCAAGAGGAGTCAGGTCTGGGCTTTAGCCCCCAGTGGCTGCCTTAGCCAGGCACCAGGCACAATGCACAACTTGCGCCACCATGCACACAGCTCTAGCCCCGGCAGTGGCATCCCCACCAGAGCAGGAAAGGGGGCCTGGTTCTGGTGGTGGCACAAGGGAGCAGAGATTCCAGAATTCCATTCCCCTCACCCCTACATTCCACCAAAATACCTTGGACTCCCACCTCCGAAAAGCACATCAACCGCAGCAGGTCCCTGTCGCCTGGTGGGCCGCATAGTTTTGTTTTTCTGTGGAAAAGAGGATTGTACAACTTAAACAAGAAAAGAACATTTTTTAACTCCAGATCTAGACCAGCCACATCATGGCCTCTGGGGGCAATGGGAGAAAAGGCACAGCCAGGGAGGGAGGGATGTGCTTTTCAGGGGCATCAGTAGCCACCAGCTTGGGTTGCGTGAGCAATAGGTGTGCTCTTCTCCTTGACCCTACCAGGTACTGTCCTTTGCAGCCACTCAAAATTTGTCAGGACCTTGGATGGAGAGTCTCTTTGTAAATCCAAATTATGAAGCTTCATCAAGCATTTCACAAACCAAAAAAAAAACAATGTACCTACATTTTGAGCATCCACATTTGAAAATGTAGATTCTAGTATCATCTACGATAAGGCAGAGCCAGCAAGGCAACCATGACATGCTCTCATTTTCTTGACTAAATTTAGAAGCAAACATTTTCAGAATATGAAATTAAATAACAAAGGTCACAGGACAATGAATAATATGCCATGTGTGGTTAATTATTCTTGGTTCTAAAAACAAGCCATCCTAGCCTCTATATAAAAATTGTGTGTATAATTATTTCACTTTGAAATGTCATAGGGTTACTGGTTTCGACAAGAAAATGGAAGTGCTGGAAGATATTTATATAATACTGAAAGAAATTATTTCTGAAGAGAATGTAATGTTTAATTCTTTATTGCTTCCTTTTGTCCTGTGGCTGGCTTATAAATATGCAATGCACAATTCTTTGTGCCATTGAAATTCAAGGGTTCAGATTATTTTCAGTCTTTTCAGGGGAAAAAAGCAAATAATTTAGATCCAGAAAAGATACGAATGCTTCCAACAGTTACTAAATGTGATGAACGATTATAATCATAAGGTAGATAGAATCTTTTTCCATGAGGAGATAACCTCTACTTTTAGCTTCAAAAAATAGACTGTTTTTCCTCTACCCGTAATACTGTAGACATTAAAAATGAAGCATTTCTGAAAACTTGAATGAAAGTCACCTATCTGCCTAATTTTTATTTCAGCTGTAATTAAAGCAGAGATGTAACTGTGAGTTCATTCTAATATTCCAATCAGATAAAATAAGCAGGCCATGTTGTTAACAGCAGATGATGGAAATGATAGCGCTGGGCAGTCTAGCAAATGTTTACTTGTGACTTGTGGTGATCGCCTGAAAAAAGATACATGAGGTCAAGCTCACTTTTGCTTTTTGGGGGGTAATGTTGCCTTGCCATGCCCTGGGAGGTCACAGAATTTTTCCGCTAAATTTGTTTTCTTGCTGCCCTAGGATTTATATATACTCTTGTTTCTTCTGATTAGTTTAACAAACATCTTTAGCCATTACGTGTCCAACACTGTGCTGGACGTTAGGAATGTAAAGATAAAGAATACACTCTTGGTGGTCGAGGAGCTCAGTCTGGAGGGTTCAGACAGGGGGCCTCTGCATGGCCTGCCCTGGAGGCCTGCGGAAGGTGCCACTCCTGCCCGGCCCACAGATTCCAGAGCAGGAGTTCAGTCTCTTCCCCTGGGCAATTTGTCCAGGGTCCATTGCAACTCTAACGTGTAAATGTTTCTAGTCATTGACTCTAGGTTTCATATTATTTCAGATAAGGTATTTCACAGCTACGCTGATATATCTACCTGATTTCTATAAAGCAGATGCTGGAGTCTTAGTCTCCTCCACATTTCTCTTAATGTTTTCCTGATGTTAGTTAACTCAGCAGTCCCCAGCCTTTTTGGCACCAGGGACCGGTTTCGTGGAAGACAATTTTTCCACAGACCTAGGGTCGGGGAAGGGTTCAGGATGATTCAATCTCATTACATTCAAGCTCAACTCCTGCTGGTCGGCCCGGTTCCTAACAGACCCAGGCTGGTACTGGCCCACAGCCCAGATGGTGGGGACCCCTGACCCACATAAAGTCCCCACTTAGATTCTATCTGTTGGGGGAAGGGGTGTTGGTGTGGGTGTGTTTTGAGAGTGGAATACCCCTTTAATCAACCCTCACTTGGTGGAAAATGCCCCTTTAATCAACCCTCACTTTGTGGAGAATGATTTTTTTTGTCATCTTCCTCCGGTTATTTACTTGCCACAGATTCAAGTTCTGAAAGATTTACTTGCCTTTGATCCTTCCAAAATGAGTGCAAACCTGAGACACATTCCTTTCTTCTATTTTAGAAAAGAAAGGCCTGCAAATGGTCCTATCTGGTGATTTATTGGGTGGCTTCTTGCCAGTCCTTTGGTCTGCGTCATCCAAGCTCCAGGGGGAGCTGATGCAGAAATCATCCCGCACTTGCCAGTTCTTCCGCTGGCCACCCCTCAGCGGGTAAAACCATCCTTCAGCTTCTGTGGTAAAACTCCTGTTCTGTTTCCTTCTTTGTTTGCGTTTGTTTCAAGAGGTCTCAAGAAGACCCACGGCAAAATTAGATGAACTGTAGACCCGTGAACTTGAACTTCGGATGAAGAGGGATAAGAGCTTTTTCGAACTGCACGGTGTCCCCCTGCCCCTCCCCATCCACGGTCCGCTGCAGCGGGAATAACTGCAGGCAGAGGGACCACAGATCGGAGCTCCAGCTCCATTTCCACTCCTGTCACTGCCTCCCCTACTGCCCTGTCATCCGTCTCACCTTCTAATCTGTTCATCGGCATGTTTAAACAAATAAAAATTTAAAGCGACTTTAAAGAAGCGGTTTCAATTCCAAAGAATAAAATACAGAACGAAAAACCTATCACGGAGAACATATATTTGGACTCTCTGCTATACACTTACCTCCAAAACCAACAGCAAAAGTAGTTCAATCAGGCCCTTTCAGTTAGTCTCGTTGCTCCCTCAGGGAAACAGACATTCACTTGTAGCTGGGGGATCCAGTTTCAAAATGATGCCCATTCATTCACTGGGGTGCGATTTAGGTGCGTCATCCTAATTCCTGGGGAAGGTCCCTTTCCCCAGGTGAATGGTGGAGAGCTGCCAGGACCCACCAGAGCCAGGCAGCTACACACCCGCAGAGAAGAGAGCTGGGAGGCTCAGAGAGCCCTGGGATTTGGTGCTTCCCACCAATTACCTGAGCTCCTTCTCATTCCTGGTCAAGGGAATTGTCTTCTTAGCTTTCTCCAGAAAGTCTCCTGTTGCCTTCCTCACCTCCAACCTTGTTCTCCCAAGAGTTCTAGGAGGCAATAGCTCTGGTCTCCCTTTCCCCCAAGGCCTATCTGTCTCCTTTGCTAGCAAAGCCTAAGAAAGTATATGTCGTCTGGAAATTTACAGAAAAAGTCTCTCCACCCATGGACTAGAGCACCTGTAGCTCCTTCGTTTGGTTGCATCCAGCCAGAATAGACTCCTGACCTCTCATCTTTTCCTCACTCAATATCCCCTCTGGTGACCATGTGAGCTGTATGACTGGTGAGCTCAAGAGAAGAAATTGAGCTCAGATCCACTCTCGTCTCCTCAGAGCCAGCCAGTCTAAGTATAAATTCTGGCCCACTCTGCCATGCACACGTCACTCTGTCCTGGAACTTCATCTCAGAGACAGAAACACACTAACCTAAGCCCACAGAGGCTGCTGGATAGTCAATTCAAGTTCATTCCATTTTTTAAAAAGATTTTATTTATTATTTTTAGAGAGAGGGGAAGGGAGAGAGGCAGGGGTTGAGGAAGACATCAATGTATGGTTGCTTTTCACCTGCCTCCAACTACAGTCCTGGCTGGAGACCTGGCTTGCAACCTGGTTATGTGCCCTGGCTGGGAATCGAACCAGCGACCTCTGGGTTCGCAGGCTGTCACCTTATCCACTGAGCCACCAACCAGGGCTATTCCATTTTAATGATAAATGCAGCCAGCTAGCAGATGGGCCCTTGCATCAGTAGGTCAGGGCATTTGCTCCTGGTGTTCAGGGAGCAAAGTGATTTCAATGCTGTGAAATCTAAGTAAGGAGAGAAAGTTAGATGATTAATCAAAGGAAACATTTGCCAGAGACACTTGAAAGCTCAAGTCCTTGGGCCAAGGCTCCTTCTCCTCTGAATAATATTTGGAAGGTGCCACAAATTTCTGGCTCCTTCGGCTTACGTTTTCCATGCTATAGGCTAACAGCACCTCTGCCCACCTCCTCTGTTCATCCAGGCTTTCCCCAAACAGTTGATTCGTTTTGCATTTGTTCAATTAACAACCTCATTCTGGTGCTTGCCATTCTGAGATTACCTGCAAGTCACTTTGGTTTAAGATGTAGGTGTTGCCAAAGTCTTATCTATCATATTTATCTATCAGTGTATCGGTGTCTCTCAGTTTATTCCTTCAATTTAGTGTGTGTGTGTGTGTGTGTGTGTGTGTTACCGTTTCAACTCTTTGAAGGCAAGCGCATTTCCTATTTCCAGGTATTTTTGAGCTCTTTGGGGGGTGGGGGAGGGAAACCCAAAACCTTTAGTATAACCGTTTTTATCATACTTTGCAACTTAACTACCTGAATTCAAGCACTTCAGCAGTTTTTCCAGACTTCATATTGCAATAACTAACTCCATTAGACTAAACGAATGGAGACATTTAGTGAGGACTCTCAGTTTAGCTCATCTGCTTTTTTTTTTAAAACCACTATTAAATATCTTATGCAATAAATTTAACACATCTCTAAAATCTCTGATCTATTTCCAGAGGAGGTGGATAAAAATATTTTATTTTTACAGCAAAGAAATACCCAGTTGGATGCCTCCAACAATAGAATCAGCCTCAGATCAGAAATGTCTTTCCTCACTGTCAACCTTTATTTCTTCCGCAAATATCTCTCCCGTGTTAGGTACAGCTTCGGGCACGGTAGACATAAAAGTGAACATATAATAGAAGATTCTCGTCATAATGGGGCTGATGTTCTAGTTGAGGGAGATAAACTATAAAACACAAATAAATAAACAAGAAAAATATCCATTGGTAAGTATTATACAGAGACTATAATTGAATAATAGTGACTACTTTAGATGGGATTATTCGCGAAGGGTGATGTTTAAGCTCAGATGTGAACCATAAGAGGCCAATTATAAGAAAAAGAGGGTAAAGAGCATTGCAGGGAGAGGAGGCCAGGGACAAAGGCCCAAAAGGAAAAGGAGGCTCTGTGAGTGCGTGAAGGGAAAGAAGATCCCTGGAGTACGGCTGGTGAGGAGAGTGGTGGTAAGAAAAGGTCTTCTGCTCAGGGCATAGGATGGGGAAGGTGCCTGGGGCAAATGCCTGAATAATTTCCTCATTTAGCGGGACCATGGAAACTGTAACTGCTTTACCCCGACTCATGTTTTTTGATCTATTTTTAAACTACCTCATAAGGAAAAAGGGGTATATAACATGGGTTCATTCAGTTTCCATATCACTGTCTCTAGCCCAGCTCATTTGTATGTCTCTTCCAGATTTACCAGGTTATACTGTGTTCCAAATCAGGCAAATGACATTTGAGAAGAGCAAAAGGGTAAGGATGTTAAAAATTCATTACCATGTCCCTCAATAGTTCCAAGGTTACAGATGTTTAAAAGCCAAGCAGGGAAGGGTAGGACCTGGAT
Source organism: Noctilio leporinus (assembly GCA_004026585.1). Taxonomy (NCBI): domain Eukaryota; kingdom Metazoa; phylum Chordata; class Mammalia; order Chiroptera; family Noctilionidae; genus Noctilio; species Noctilio leporinus. The sequence continues at coordinate 28,569 of PVIW01000224.1, read as the reverse complement.
GAATGCCTTTTTGTGAACTGTTTTTATTAAACTTGACAAATTTACCCTTTCTGAGGGTTGGAAGTGTCAGGTTTCTGGGTCTCAAAAGAAAGGATAAATCAGACCTCAAAATGTATGTTGGCCCTAAGGTTTGCAGGTTCATAAATCCTTTGTTCTCAGTCCATTCAAGAGAGATCTGGCTTTAGTGAATGGATTCACATTTATCCGAGTTATAGTAGACTGATTAATAAAGTACAATGCCATTTTATTCATTACCAGTGAAAGTTATAACTCCTAGCTGAAATTCATGTCTGTAGGTCAGCACATATTCTTTCTGGTAGGAAAATCTATTTAAGCAATCACATTGAAGTCAGAAGGTTAAATGTTAAATATGAAAGCTGAACAAATCAAGTTGGATGTTTTAAAGGGCTATTTTCATTAAGCAATGGCAACCTGCTACAACCTTCTTTTCACTACAGGGACATACAGTTCCAAATTGGCAAATGATCTACTCATTCAGTTGGACAGATGAAGGTAGACCTGGAGAAACACTGACCAATTTTTACTCCCAGTCTCTCCTATTTCTAGGCCTGGTTCATTGTTTCCCAAAGGGTGGTCTAAAGTCTACCTGCAGTAAATTTGCCTTGGGTAGTTACTAAAAATCCATTTTCTAGGCCTCATCTCACACTTCTGAAATAAAATCTCTGGTCTTCAACTGAAGATTAATTTTACCTAGTTTTGAAAACCCACTGCTAGTTGCTAAGCTATATAAATTTAGGCAAGTTAGTTACTTCACTTCTCCAAGCCTCAGTTTATTTGTCTGTAAAATGGGGATATAATAGGATCAAATGAGTCAATATGTGTAAAGCCCTTAGAGAACTGTCTGGCACCAAGTAAGCCCTCGGTACATGCTCTCTGTTATTATTATTGCCACCGTGAATGTCATTCATCATCTTCATTGTCATCATTCATCTCGCCACATTTCTGTTTGCTCACAGATTTGATTTTTTTAATGAAGCAAAGCCAAGTTTATTGGGTACTGTAGTAAGGGAGACAGACCATACCCTTGACAGTGTCTCGAACATTGTTTTTCATTGATGATCTTTCAAGATTTCTGCTCCTTAGGATGGAAAAGTACCCTGAACCATTTCCAGATCATGCAACAGGATGGATTGATTGATTTATTTTTAACTTTATTTAACACCCCCTGCCCCCAACCCCAGTGCTGGAACCAGGATGGATTTATTTTTAGGGAGGTTTCTAATGACATCCACAGTGTTTGACTTAAAGTTTACCTTGATCTCATGTTTGGCACATCTTTGCCCTGTATTGAAAGTTGGGTTGCATCTTACTTTGGGGTCTCAAAGTTCTCTGTCTACTGACAATAGCAACATATGACTTGTTTGAACTTATCTCCCTGAATGTTGTCACTTGTCATGAATTACTCTCACCTTCCTTTTAAAAAGGAACGTATATAGAAAGAGTCCTCTCAACTTAGTATTGGCTGAGTGACAGCGATACTAATTAAATCTTGGAGGTACATGCTAGTACATTTGGAAGCAGAGTCTGTAATACAGTGGAACTTGGAAGGACACATTCCTATTAACTCTTCATCTGAATTCTTCAGATTGGGTTATAAACATTCATGAAGCCTCCAAACATCCTTGTGACACAGATAATTACATTACTCATTCCTGCATTTTAGATGGGCACATTAAAGCAGGCAGAAATTAAGTGAAGTTAACTTTTAAAAAATGTTTAATCTTTTAATCTTTATTATATATTTTTCCATGACTATTTAGCCCCCTTATACTCTCCTCCCGCAGCAATCACCCCATGACGTTAACTCTTCAGGTCTGGCAGAATGAGCAGCGAAACCTCTCAGGGACCTTTCCGTCATTGTCATATAAATAGTGCTGCAACTGGTTTCCATAAGCTTAACATTGAAAATTGATCTGTTGAAAATGAATATATTTTTGCAAAAACAAAAATTAAGTCTAACCCCATGAAGAAGAAAGGGAGTTATGTCCTGGCCTCAGCCAGGCTGTAGCTGTTCTGACTTCCTCTGTGGCCAATCTGCTTCCCCAGTGCTGGACCTGTCTCCCTTTTAATAAATATGAATTCTTGTTCCTCCCTCTCATTTCCACTTACCAGTAAACTGCGAAGCTCCATTCTGCTTTGACCTGCAGTGGGGGGAAACAGCCTGAGTTACTCATGACATACGGCTTACACAGCCTACTGAGACAGCCATGCCTGCCACACCACCTGGCTCCACCCATGTCACTCACCTACTGGTTTCTGCCAAATACAACCCAGTTCCCAGATGATCATCCGTGGCAAGGCTCTGGGCTGTTCTGTAGCTAGATCCAGAACTCAGGGCACTTCATCTGGCTCGGTAGCTAAGATTCACCTCTATCTTTTAAAAATAATAACTTCTGGTTTTCTCGTTATAATCAATCATATCTTCATTTTGCACTTTTTGAAAAATAGAGCTAAGAAAAAGATGAGAACATTTAAAACACATAGCAAAAAGAAGAAAATGAAAACTTCTGTAATACTTTTTATTGATGTATAATAAATATATAACACATACTGATCTTAAATGCACATTTTACACTTGATTTAAGCCAAAAGGCTGAGAATCAATTAAACACACATTTTAATATGTTATATAAGTATAATTGTATACTTATTTAATTAACCAAAACCTAGATCAACATAAAAAACACTCTAGCACTACAGAAAGTTCTTTTTTTTTAATTAATTTATTTTTTAAATTTAATTTTATTGTTGTTGTATTATATCCAGGAAAGTTCTTACTTGCCCCTTTCCAGTCAATCTGCCTATGCCCCAGAGGTAAATTCTATTTTGACTTTTATCACTTTTGATTAGTTTTATCTGCTTTTGAATTTTATATAAGTAGAATCATATGGTATACACTTTTTATGTCTTCCTTTTTTCACTCATTATAATGCATTATAATGTCTGTGAGATACATCCATGTGTTACATGTAGAAGTAGGTTGGCTTTTTGTTTGTTTGTTTGTTTTTGATGTATAAAATTCCTTCATATATAAGCCCTGGCTGGTGCCACAGTGGATAGAGCGCTGGCCTGCGAACCCAAAGGTCACTGGTTCGATTCCCCAGCCAGGGCACATAACCAGGTTGCAAGCCAGGTCTCCAGCCAGGTCTGTAGCTGGAGGCAGGTGAAAGACAACCATACATTGATGTCTTTCTCTTTCTTTGCCTCTCTCCCTACCCCTCTCCCTAAAAATAATAAATAAATATTTAAAAACAACCTAAAAATATTCTATCGTGTAAATATACTACAATTTATTAATTGCTTTGTTGAGGTATATTTAGCTTATTTTCAAATTTTGATTATTAAAAATAAAACTGCCCTGATTTTGTCTGTGTCTTTTAGTGGTCATATGCACTCATTCCTGTCAGTGTAGAAGTAGGAGCAGAATTGCTAAGTCATAGAGCAGCCTTGGAGCTGGCTTTCTGAAATATGTCAGTTTTCTAAACTGGTTGCATAATCATACATTCCCATCAGCAATGTGTGAAAGTGTCATGACGGGGTGAGGCAAAAGTAGGTTTACAGTTGTTCATATGGAAAATAATGCAATAATTAATACATAATACTATAAGAATAAACTTTGTTTCATGTACTCACAAATGTAAACCTACTTTTGCTCAACCCTGTTGTATATCATCCCCAACACTTGATATTTTCATTCTTTTCAATCTTAGCTGTAGAATGTGAATTGGTATCTCATTGTGGTTTTCATTTGCATTTCCCTGATGACTAATGTTGTTGAGCACTTTTTCAAACATATATATTGAACATCTTTTTTGTGTGAAATGCTTGTTCAAACTTTTGCCCGTTTTTCAATTGGGTTTTTGCCTTTTTCTTATTGGTTTATAGGATTCCAGTTCTTGTTACATATATGAGGTCTGTGGGGGAAAAGTCCAGCCATTGTTAATATAATGAGAACACTTTGTGCGACATCTTTGTAACCTGGCAGCCAAGGAGAATGAACTGGAATGCACATGTGTGAACAATGTCTTCACTGTGCTAGTCAGTGGTGGCAGAAGATGCCATTGAGTGAGCACACGTACTGAGTGGCCATTGCATTCAAAGTGACTGAGTGAGGAGAGCAACAAATTTGCGTTTTGCATTAAGTTTGAACATTCCTCCATGGAAATTATTTAGAAGACTCAGAAGGCTGCAGCTGTGGGCAACTGCTCATTGGCAGCTTCATCACGATAATATGCTCATTCATGCATCTCATCTGGTGCAGTTTTTTGGTGAAACCTCAAATCACCCAGGAGATTCAGCCCCTACAACCCAGATTTGGCACCCTACAACTTATGCCTTTTCCCAAAATTAAAATCACCTTTGAAAGGGAAGAGATTTTAGACCATTGATGAGATTCAGGAAAGTATAACGGGACAGCTGATGGTGACTGGGAGAACTGTGTGAAGTTCCAAGATGCCTCCTTTGAAGGGGACTGAGGTGTCATGTCCTATGTACAATGTTCCTTGCATCTTGTGTCTTCTTCAATAAAAGTCTTTGTTTTTCATATTACATGGCTGGATATCTTCTACACTCATACATATTCTTCTCTCAGCCTGTGATTTGCCCTTTCACAAAACATCTTAATTTTTATAGTCCAATTATCAATCTTTCCTTTATGGTTAACTTTTTGTGTCTGTTTGTCTTTCTTCACTATCTTACCGTTCTCAAACATCTGTCCAACACAAACACATACACACCAATATGTAGTCAGCAGAAGGTGTTAAACAAATGTTTCTTCTCATGCTCTGAGCAGTTTAAACATTACATTTCCATGTCTCCTGGTTTAAGCAAATCCCATTCTATACAGGAATATCTGAGATATTTTTAAAAACTAGAAAAAATTCTGTTCACCCCAGCTACAGGAGAAATTCTTATTTAGCTACTAAAAATTACAATTTTGTGGCATTAAGTAAGTCAGATTCCTCATTTGGAACCTTAGATTCCTCATCTAAAAATTATAAAGACTCTGACACTAAAGTTCCCCTAAGTTCTACATGCTACTATTTTACTTAACGGATGTCATGTGTAGAGATAAAATAGATAAATTCAAATAAACATCAGAACATAAAATATGGGGAAAAAACATAATATATATATTTAGGTAAAAACACAAAATGAAGAAAAATACATATGCTAAATATAAACAATATGGTCTCTCATTCTAAAATATATTGATAGAAATTGATACAAATATATAGATTCAAATATGTATGGTTAACATTCACTTATAGTCCATAAGTAAGTAAGGAAAATGAACCATTCAATATAAGTGTAATGAATCACAACCTGGGAAAATTAAGAGGTTCATTCAAAACCCAAATTAAAATGATATTAATGCAGTGATTTCCAACCAGTGTGCCATGGCTCACTGGTGTGCCACAAGAGTTTTTGAAACATGCAATACCTGACTATTTAGTCAGGAGCACTGACCTCTTTTTCCTTAAGATTGTCAAATTTTTAAAAATGACAACAGCCAACACAATAGCCATCTGGTGGGAGTGAATCAAAACAATACCTTTTTGTTGTTGTTGTTGTCAGATGGAAAATGATATATCTTTTGGTTTGCAGAGGAATTTAGTAATTGCTTTATGGGTGCCATGAGAGGAAAAAGGTTGAAAATTGCTGCGTTAATGTATCACTATCCACCTTCCTCTGGCTGTAGCCAAGGATGATCCCTCCTTCCCTCTCATTCCTGAAGAGAAACCACGGCCCCTGTGAGATCACTACTTGAGTTAACTATTCTGGACATCAAAGCAGATTGTAATCATTGGCCAGGCCTGCCCATCTGCCCACTTCTCACTTCCTCTCACAGTGGTGTCCCAGAGCTGGTCCACCTAACTAGCCCCAACTTCTAAGTCACACTGCCTGGTGTTCCAGCCACAGCGGAAACAGGAATCAGACGGACATGGTAAATAGAGGCAAGTCAAAGCTTCCAAACCTTCATTCCCACTATCTATAAAAGAGAAAATCCTTATGCCACAGGGTTTTTCGGGGCAGGGTTAAAGGTGATGCCAGTAAAAATTCCCAGCACGTAGCAGTTAGAAATCCCCAGCCAGAAGTCTTCTTTCTGACAAAGGAGTAATGCTCATCTCTTGGCGGCTGAAATGTTGGCCTTCCCAGCCAATTTGGGTTCTAACAGAAACAGCACTACTACAAGTACCCCTGTCACTAGAGTTAGTATTCACTTTCATTCTCTGGGTGGCTTATTCAAACTTGGACTGGACTCTGAGGGGCCCACACACCCACACCCACATATTTTTTTGTTTGTTTATTAGCACCTAGAAAGTTTTTCTCGGAGGAGCCAAATGGGAAACTGTTCTGCTGATGGTTGACCAGGCTGTCCCGGAAGACTAGAGGATAAAAAGTAGGGTGGATTTTCTCTCCTCAAAACCACTGCCCCAAACTCTCTTTAAGCGTCTCTACTCTGCTGGAGCCCAGGTAAGTGGGTGCCAATGCATTTTTGTGGGTGGTCCTTAGAAGAACAGTGTCTCTAGTTTTCTCTTTCAAGCTGCTAAACCTGGCAGCTTTTGGCTGGGTGCTGTTTTACTCTCAGCTGTGTTGCTGTAGGCTGGGAAGCCCAGCTCAGGGTTTAGATCCCACCCTTCGCAGATAGAATCCCCTGCTGCTGAGATGTTTCTCTGTCTTTTCAGCTGCTGCCTGTGGGAACGCGGCCAGCCCTCTTGTGTCTCCACACCAATCGGTTGTGATGAAGGGGCTTCTTCTGTTCTGTCTGTGGTTATAAGGCTTCTTTCCAGCTGGTGTTCTGTTGGTTATTCTGGATGATGTCTCCCCAATTAAGTTGTAATTCCAGATTGGTCCTGGGAGGAGATTGGTGTAGCTCCACTTACTCCTTCGCCATCTTGGTTTCTCTTCCACTTTCTTTCCTTCAGATACCTTCATGCTTCCCCTTGGACCAAAGCGGTCAATCTTTTCCAGGTATCCACACCTCTGTTTCTATTTTGTTCATCAGTTTATTTTGTTCATTAAAGTCTACATATGAGGTCTGGTCCAGAAAGTATCAATGTAATTGAAATAGTTTGTGCAGTTGATACTTTCGGGGCAGACCTCATATAAGTGAGATTATGTGGTATTTGTCTTTCTTTAATTGGCTTATTTCACTTAGCATAACAATCTCCAAGTCCATCCATGTGGTCCCCAAAGGTAAGAGAGTCTTCTCTTTATCCCTCTTTTTCTTTTTTTTAATTTTATTTGTTATTTTTAAGGAGAGAGGAAGTGAGAGAGGCAGAGAGGGAGAGACACGTCAATGTATGGTTGCCTTTCACCTGCCTCCAGCTACAGACCTGGCTGGAGACCTGGCTTGCAACCTGGTTATGTGCCCTGGCTGGGGAATCGAACCAGCGACCTTTGGGTTCGCAGGCCGGCACCTTATCCACTGTGCCACCAGCCAGGGCCTACCCCTCTTTTTAAAAAGAGATTTTATTTAATTTGAGAGAGAGGGGATGTGGGTGAGAAAAAGAGGGAGCTAAAACATGGATGTGAGAGAGAAACATTGATTGGTTATCTCTTGTACACCCCCCAACCAGGGACTGAAATCAAAACCAGGATTGTGTCCTGACCCCAAAATGAACTGGTGACCCTTTGCTTTGCAGGATGATGCACAACCAGCTGAGCCACGTGGAAAGAGTTTGTTCCTTTTTATGGCTGCATAGTAGTAGTAGTATTCCATTGTGTAAATATACCACAAATTTTTTTTATCCACTCATTTACTGATAGGCACATGGGCTATTTCCAGATCTTGGCTATTGTAAATAATGCTGCTATGGACATAGGGGTGCATATATTCTTGCAAACTGGTGTTTTGGGATTCTTAGGGGAAATTCTGTGATGGGAGATTGCTGGGTCAAAAGACAATTCCATTTTAAATTTTTTGAGACAATTCCATACTGTTTCCATTGTGGCTGTGCCAGGCTGCATTCCTACCAACTAGGGTTCCCTTTTCTCTACATCCTCACCAGCACTTGTTGTTTGTTGATTTATTAAAGGTAGCCATTCTGGCAGGTATGAGGTGATATCTCATTATGATTTTAATTAGCATCTCTTTGACGATTAGTGATGTTGAGCATCTTTTCATATGCCTATTGGCCATCTGTATGTCCTCTTTGGAGAAGTGTGCCTATTCGGGTCCTTTGACTATTTTTAAATGAGACTGTTTGCCTTTCTGTTGTTGAATTGTATGAGTTCTTAATGTATTTTGGAGATTAAACCCTTGTCTGATGCATCACTGGCAAATACCTTCTTGCATACAATGGGCCCTCTTTTCATTTTTTGATGGTTTCTTTTCTGTGTAGCTTTTTAGTTTGATGTAATCCCATTTATTTTTTCCTTTGTTTCCCTTGTCCTAGGAGATTATCAGCAAAATTTTTGCTATGAGAGACATCTGGGATTTCACTGCCTATATGCTCTTCTAGGTTTTTTATGGTTTCATGACTTACAGTTAAGTCTTTATGCATTTTGAGTTTATTCTTATGTATGGTGTAAATTGGCCTAGTTTCTTTCTTTCTTTCCTTTTTTTTTTTTTGCAGGTATCTTTCAAGTTTTCCCAACAGCCTTTACTGAAGAGACTGCCTTTACCCCATTCTATGCTCTTGTCTCCTTTCTCAAATATTAATTAACCATTAGGCAAGGTGTTTTGTTCCATTAATCTACATGCCTGTTCTTACACCAATATAAGGTTTTTTTCCTAATCCTCACCAAAGGATATGCTTAGAGAAAGGAAGGGAAGGAGGAAGTGAAAGAGGTAGGGAAGGAGGGAAGGAGGGAGAGAGGAGGTTTGGGTGAATGGGGGCAGGGAAGAAACATGGATGTTGAGAGTGAAACAATGATCTGGTGCCTCCCGCACACACCCTGAGGATCACACCAGCCACCTTTTTGTGTATGGGACAAACTCCGACAAACTGAGCCATCTGACCAGGGCAACTACCAGGCTGTTTTGATAGAAATGGCTTTGTAGTCCAGTTTGATACCAGGCATTGCAATAACTACAAATTTGTTCTTCTTTCTCAACATTGTTGATGCTATTGGGCTCTTTATTGGTTCCATGTAAATTTTGGGAATATTTGTTCTAACCTATGAAATATGCCATTTGGTATTTTAAAAGGAATTGCACTGACTCTATAGATGGCTTTGAGTAGTATGGCATTTTATTTATTTATTTTTATTCCTTTAAAGATTTTATTTATTATTATTCTTAGAGGGGAAGGGAGAGAGGCAGGGAGGCAGAGAGGGAGAGAGACACCAATGTATGGTTGCCTTTCACCTGCCTCCAGCTACAGACCTGGCTGGAGACCTGGCTTGCAACCTGGATGTTGCCCTGGCTGGGAATTGAACCAGCAACCTTTGGGTTTGCAGGCTGGCACCTTATCCACTGTGCCACCAGCCAGGGCAAGTAGTATGGAATTTTAATGATTTCATTCTTGCAACCCATGAACACAGTATAGACTTCTACTTGTATCTTCCTTAATTTCTTTCTCTCTCTTTAAAAAAAAACCCTAATGTGGTTGGAGCACATCCTGTAAAATAAGATCATGGGTTCAATTCCCAGTAACAGTCTACGTTGTGGGTTCAGTCCCCAGTTGAAGCATGTATGAAAGGCAACCAATCAAGCCACCTGGGCTCTCAGTTTCTTTTTTTAATGTCCTCTTATTTCCCAAATGTAGGTCTTATACCTCCTTAGTTAAATTTATTCCTAGGTACTTTATTTTTGTTGTAGTTGTTGCAATAGTTAATGGAATTTTTTCTTAGTTTCTTGTTCTGATAGTTCATTATTGGTGTATAAAAATGCCATCAATTTCTGAATAGTAATTTTGCATTCTGCTACTTTGCCAAATTCATTTATTAGACTGAGTTTTTTTTTCTTGGTGGCATCTTTAAGGTTTTCTATGTACAAAAACCTGTCATCTGCAAAAAATGACAGTTTTACTTCCTCCTTTCAATTTGCATACCTTTTATTTCTTCTTGTCTGATCACTGTGGCTAGGAATTCTAGTGCTATTCTGAGTAAAAGTGGTAAACGTGGACAAAAAAAAAGTAGGGTGAGGCTGGGCATTGCAGGTGTGGGGTTCTAAAAGATTTCTGCACAGGAAGGAGATGCAAAAGAAAAGTAGGTTCTTACACAGTGTGATAGCTTTCAAGTAAAAATCAGAGAGAGAGAGAGAGAGAGAGAGAGAGAGAAACATAGATGAGATTGAGATGCCTCAGCTAAGAATCATAAGTTATAAGTTCCAGGTTCAAATACTAATTTTGCTATTAAGTCATTGCAATTTAACCTTCCTGGAATTCAACTTCCTCAACTTCAGAGTGAGATTAAAAGTCATTGTTTATTTGTTTGTTTAAGTTCCCAGCACATATGCTCACTCCCTTTTTTGCTTCTGCCCTTACATTCTCCACCCTTTTGGTTTGGAACCAATTCCTTCCTGGCAACCAAACCCCCAAACACCATAAACTGTCCTCAGCCTACCCCCTTATTGGATCAGAGGTATCAGAGCCTTCCCTCACTCTTCCAGCTGCCAGCCCAGCCTTTGTTTCACGTTTGGGGCCAGGACTGCCTGTGAATTAGAACTAGAATTGTGTTCATGCCTATTGCTCAGGGTGGTGGAAAACACTGATAGATGTGTTCTGTCATGCCAAATTAGAATCCTCAATGGTTTTTTTCCCATAAAACTCTGTTATAATGGGTGGTTAGAGTCCATATTACCATGGATACTCTTCTACAGTTACATCAAGAATTAAATTGATTTTGCAGGCTGATCTGGGAATTTAACCACTGTTTGTACCACAGTCTCTGTGGGAAAATATATTCTGTGTTCCAAACAATTGACCTTTTGGAGCTGATCCAGTTCCTAAGTTGGGGACAGCATGTACAATATTATATTGCATTTTGGGTTTCATTTGTGTGTTCTAGAATCAAAGTCTTAAGAGTTGGAAGAAACTTTGGAGATGATGTATTAATGGACTAATTTTGCAGGTAATGAAGCCAAGGTTCAGAAAGGCAGAGATGTGTCTACAGTTTGGTCTCCTACCTCAGAGCCCAGGCTTTCTCCACTATCAAAATCATTCTGTGTTCATTTCGCCACATAATCATGATATCACTTAAAAGTTGGGAAGCTCACATCTTTCTCAACACAGAATCACACATACTAAATGTTTCATAAATACTTAATTGGTTCATTTTTCACTTTGCTTTAGAGATCGATTGACTGTAAGATTTCCTTAAATAATAAGTACCATTGGGGCACATCGATTAAGAATTTGTTTATAATAGACAAAATTTGGTTTAAGTCAAGACTTGAGTAATAATTCATAAATATTCTATTTAACCAGTGTTTCCTATGTAAATGAACTTATCAATGTTGGAGGTCATTCCAGTAAGTATTTTTCACAGACAAATTTTGTTTTAGTTTTAGGAGATACATGCCATTAATTTTTAATGTGGTCTCAGGGGAGAGCTACTTGTTTTATATTAGAAAACTTAATAATGCTTTGTTTGTTTTATTCACCAAAACCAATTGAAACAGACTTAGGAAACCATTCAGAAGTAAATCTGCAACTGAAAAGGTGCCACACACATAGTTTGTATATACTTCATCAGGAGGGCAAACATCATTAGAAGCAAAATACTTAAATTATTTTTATTTGAAATAAATTTTCTCATTTTGTATACTTTTCTTCAACAAACATTTAGTTGCTTCCTGAAATCCAATTTGAGCAGAATCGGAGAGCAACAGTCTCATGTATGTAAAGGGCATGGTTTTACATAGACAGCTGGCTCTGTCATTTAATTACAAGGAAAAGAAGGGCCACCCACTGACTCTTGAAAAATTAAATAGTCATCCTTTGTAGAGGCTGCCCATCTAGCCTTAATTGTCTTAGAGTAAACTCCTTCAATTACTAGGCATTTATTTTGCAATCGTTTTATCTTGAAGGATAGCGTTAGTTTAAGAGATAATGCTCCACTGCGAGTTTGCATGTGTGTGTTGGGAAATGGGGTGTGTGTGTGTGGGGTGCTATTATTGGCCAAGGGTAGGGGAAGAGACAAAGAGGCTTTTGGTAATACCTGGGTTTGTAGTTTTTTGGACTAAAATAACTGAGAAAATGCCTTACGACTTTGCTGGTAACTCCTGTGCTTGATTATACTCTCATATGTGTATTGAAATGAAGCCAAAGCTAAGTCTTAAGGAAAAACCTTGGCCCTGCCCAGGTTTATATACCACCTAGGCCTGGCTCTGTATTGAGAGGGTGTCCTCCTACCCATGCATGTGTTCTTATCTGGTTTCTCAATATCTCTGAATTGAGCTGACTACAAAAGTCAAAGACATGTGATATACAGAATAGCTGCCCTCAGGGTATAGCTAGTCAAATTTAGAAGTTACTGCCACCTAAAGCTAATTATTAAAGGCTTGATTAAGAGGAATCATATTTATAGGAAGATAACCCAATAAATATCCATTCATTCATTTCTAAGCTACCTTGCATTAAATTAGGGCAGTGAAGAGCTGTATTATCACTATCACAACCTCCACATTTCACTATCTAAACCTATTCACTTTCACACTATATTGGCCATTGGCCAATATTGAGAGGCATATAAAATATCCCTATGAAAGTCTGTGCTATTTTTACTAAAAGAAATAAGATTGCTACTCTTTGTGTTCCACAGGGACTTCTTTGAGGACACTCCATAGGACAGTTTCAGCACCATGATGATTGGGGTCTGCTAAGCACTGCTCTGCCTTTACCTAAAGGTCACTGATCTGTCCCAGGCATTTCATGTAAACACAAACAAGGTCATGATTTTATTGAGATACCGATTCCCGAAGCCCCTTGCAATCAGGAAGTCCAATTTTCCTGCACAGCCATTTCTGGAATTATCAAGCATACTGAAATTCATGACAAGTCTCCCTAAGCCCAGTGGTGTGTGTAACAACCAGTTCTCCTGTGGAAAAAGCAACAATCTGTAGCATTTGCTAATTTCCTTGTTGTAAAAAGACGATGCCAACATGACGTCACTAAACATGGAGTTGAAAAAAGACGCCGAGCAGCGTATCATTATGTAGTATTTCCATCATACAGATAGAGCAGATGTAAACCACCTCTGGACTAAATGAGTACACACAATAGTAAAACGTAGCAACATAAAGAGGATGGGATGAATTTTGGGTAATCATTACCTTTGTTTTTGGTACTGTATAATTTGCTTGTAAGTCTATATAATTTAATTTTTAAATAATAGCTCTGTTTAACAACCGGTTTGCGAAATTCCTGACAGTTGAACAGTTGGCTCTCGCCAGCCCGTGTAAGCCGAGTCCAGCTGCCACTATCTAAAGCGCCCCTGGGTTGGGAGTCCCAGCTACTCGCTTGCCCTTCGGTTTGCCAGGTTCACAATTCCACTCGAACAAGCAGCAGGACCTAAGCCTGATCCTTTTTCTAAGTCTTGCCACAAGTCCTAAAAGAATGGGAGGCAATTTTCTTCATGTAAGGGGAACCAGTTTCTGAGTCCCCTGCTCCAAGTCTGCCCCGTCCCCAGGGTTGGGGGCTACACGGCACTGCCGCCCACCACGGTCCTGGTTCAACCAGGGTCTCTCGCGCCTCTGCCCCCGAGCTGCTGCCTCCCGGCACCGCTGTCCGCCACTCTGCCCACGGGCGCTGCTCACGCGCAGGCCAAGAGGCTCCTCCGTGTCACAGCAGCCAAGCGAGGCTTCTGGCTCTTCGGTACCCACCTACTCCTGAACCTTAAGGTGGCTCCAGCTGCCTCTACGGCTGCTGCTTCCAACATGTAACGCAGCCCGCGTTCCCCGATTAACGGACACAAGAATTGCTCGCCAAGCCCCGGAAGGACGCCAAGAACAGCACAGCGAGGCGGGAAGGGCGCAACAACTACATCTGCGGAGCGCCGGGGCCTGGGCAGCCGGGAAACGGGAAGGTCAGCGCTGCCTACGCGCAGCCAAGCCCGGGAGCCTCGGCGGCGCCTGGGCGCAGTGGCAGCGGCCAGCGCGGGAGACGCAGCCGCTCGCAGGCGGCGGTGCCGGGGCCGCAGCAGCGGCGGGAGAATCGAGGGCCGTGCGGCTGCGCGGAGAAGGGGGCGGTGAAAGGCGGCCCGACGGAGCGCCGTGCGCCTGCGCGGCTGCGTAGCGCGGTGGCCGCGCGGGCGGAGCGAGCGCGTGTGGCTGCGGGTGGGCCCGTCGGTGGCGGCGCTGGTGAGCTCTGCGGGGCTGGGCGGTGCCGAGGACGGCGAGGTGGCGGCTGGGTCTGACGCGGCGGGCTGGTGGGGGCTCCGCTGGCGCGTTTATTTATTTATTTACTGTGCTGCCTCCGAGGGCGAGCGCTCCACTACTTGGCGGGGAGGGGTGGGGGGAGGGCCCGGGGGAGAGGGGGAGCGGGAACCGGGGCGAAACGCCGCGTGACTTGCAGGTGAGGGAACGCCGAGCGGTCGCTGCAGCCGCCGCCGCCGAGAAGCCCTTGTTCCGGCCGCCGGGAAGGAGCGTCTGGTGCCGACAAGATGGCGGACGGGGAGCTGAACGTGGACAGTCTCATCACCCGCCTGCTGGAGGGTGAGTGCCCCGCCGGCCGCGGGGAGGGGCGCCTTCCTCGGGCCGCGGTCCCCCTCTGCTGCGGACCCGCAGGGGCCCCGCTTTCCCGCCCCAGGCGGCCGCGGAGGCGCCGCGGGGAGGCTGGTGGCCGGGGAGCGGCCTGCGGAACCGGGCCGGGGTGAGGCAGGGCTGGAGGGGCGGTCGCCGCAAGCGGCAGGGCCGGCCCATGGGGTGGTGTCGGGTGGACCTCCGGGGACCCGCACGGCGGCGCGGGGCTGGCGGAGCGAGGAGCCCAGGGCGGCTGGGTGACCCTGGCCAAGGAGGCGGCCAGGATGCGCGCTCGTGGGTTGCGTGTCGGTGGAACCAGTATTTCTTCCCCGTTCTCTTTGTGCGTTGCCCTTGGGTGCCTCCGAGGCGAAGTCCGGGAAGTGAATTTTATAAAAAGACGATTGTTTCATCCGTTCTGCATTTTTGTATGATGCTCTAGGACGAACTCTGTTTTAAGGAGAGGGAAACAACGCGAGTTGAGTTCCTCCCGCTTAATTATTCTGGTTAAAAAAAAAAATAGCAAGTCTGATCGAGTTGAAGGTGCGTGTCAGAAAAATGGAATATGTAGGCACGTGAAGGGAAGGTGTTAGCTTTCGGGTTTGAGCATTTAACAGGTTTGAACAGGATTTAATATCTGCACAAACTTAGGAAAGGTCTGTCTTACAGCCTCTTCTGTTTTAAAAGGTATTTACAAGTCTTCGCAGCCTTTGGAAGTTTCTGGACCCTGCAGTCTTTATTGAATAGTTTTATTTTGTCTGGGGTATTGAGGGAAAAGGAAGAGATGGAGAGGCCAGGATATTATTCCGAGTTATTCCCGGATTCCTCCCAGTGAATCTCTTTACCCTAAAATTTGCGTCATCAGTGACTGTGGATGTGTAGGGGGGAAAAATTTAAGCCATATAAAAAAACAAGCAAAATTGAGTCCTTTCTCCCAGAAACCATGGAAGGTTGCCTGTGTGGCAACTGTTATTACTTCTTTTCAAAGTACCTGAAGGTAATTGATGCAGTAAAGCAGTACGTACTTGTATTTGGAAAATAAGGCATTGTACGCTGGGGGTGGGAGTGGGGTGGGAGGCGCTAGTTTCTGCTTTTTGAAACCACGGTCGGTATGTCATCAATTCTGTGTACTCGTTGTGTAACAGAGTATACTTGCTCCAGACGTGAAAGCCTCCCAGCCATCTGAGACTGAAGAAGCGAAGTTTTACAAGGAACTCTTATGTACCTTTTTCTTTACTACCAAGTTATTCCTGGGAGGCCCCCTGGTGCCTGCAGTTAGTGTTCACTACTTAAAACTCTGGATTTAGGCAGATGTGAAAGTCTTGCTCAGTGTTGGAGGCATTTGTTTTGAAAGAAATTGTATTTGGTAAATGTCTGTTGTTGTAACATTTAATATCTTGTTAAATTTGGGGAAGTTTAGGCCAACAATTTGGCTTATAAATTTAAATATTTCAAAAATCTGATGTTTGTATTAGCATCTCAACTTACTTTCATTTTCCATATACTTACATAATTTATAGGCATAAAACACAGACTTATGTGTTTTAAAATGTTTGACCTGGAACCTTTTAAGTCAATGGACCTTTTTATGATTATGGATAACTTAAGAATTTTCACAGTGGAAAAAAGATGTATAAAAAAATGGAAGAAGTGCCCTGGCTGGTGGCACAGTGGTTAAGGCGCCAGCCTGAGAACCCAAAGGTCACTGGTTCAGTTCCCAGCCAGGGCACGTAACCAGGTTGCAAGCCAGGTCTCCAGCCAGGTCTCCAACCAGGTCTCCAGCCAGGTCCGTGGCTGGAGGCAGGTGAAAGGCAACCATACATTGATGTCTCTCTCCCTCTCTACCTCTCTCCCTCCCCTTTCTCTGAAAATAATAAAATCTTTTTAAAAAATGGAATAAGTGAGTGATTCCATTTGTTTTTGTGAGTTCAAATTAAATGTTTGGTTCTGGTTTTAGACAATCATTTTTCCTTTTATTGGTGAGAGTTTTAGTTCAAACATTTTTCCCTTTTAAATTAGCAAACATTTATTGACCTGCATTGTGCCAGTCACCAGGAATCCAAAGATAAGACACAGTCTCTTCACTCAAGGAGCTCCCACGTAAACAAATGTTCTGCAGGCTTTTTTGGCCTTTTCACTTTTCATATGTACAACACACCTATCAGTAAAGAGTTTCATGACTTGCTTCTTAATCCAGGGAAATATATTTGGTTTGACGGTGCCTCCCCCAGATTCTTAAATTCTCCAGGCTTCTCCTCTCTTTTCCCCTTCCAAAATCTAGACCATTAAATGACTTCCAAAATAGACTTGGATCTTGTAATAAGTAATTATTTTTAAGCCTTCAAATAAAAATTTTTTGTTTGCACCCCACCCCCCCATGATATCACATGCTAGTTAAATTTAACACAAATTTAAGTGATGGTATTTTGTAAAAGTTAACCCAGCAAAATAGCTACTGTTTTATTTCGTTTTTTTAAATTACATGAACGTGTAAGTTGAAATTTGGCACAATTTCTCTACTTGATCTCATTTTAAAATGTTGATAAGAGTTCCACATATTCTTGATTCTCTTCCTTTTTTATTACATTAATTTGCCAATTAGCTATAAAACTTTCAGTAACTATATTTTATGAGTTTTCCTTTGTGTTTTTCTTGTTTAGGTGGACATATTATTGAGGCCACATTTACGAAGTGCCTAGAACAATTTTATTATCAGTGCAAAATAATCTGCTGATGTGTTGTTTGGATAATGCACATTTTGTCAGTAATATTTTCTTGGGTTAGGTTTTACATAGAACAGTAAGCCATCATACTCTCAGTAGTAACCCTGTTACACCACATTCTTCTGGCTTATCGCAGTGCCTTTGAAATATTGTTTAAATTGCAGCTCGTTCGTATGGGAATCCTGGGAAATCCTTGGTACCAGTAGTTCCAGGAGTTAGGGTGGCAGTGGGAGTATGTAGCAGAATCACGTGGGGAACTTGATTCAAACTGTGAATGTTGAGTTTAGTTTGGAGGAGGTGAAATGGGATGAGTCACATCTGTTTTGGGAAAATCAGACTGTAGTACCAGTTAATGATAGTTAACATGTGTCTATTATATTTATATATATATATATATATGTGTGTGTGTGTGTGTGTGTATATATATATACGTCATACAATTATATATATAAACACATATATGTGTATGTTATATAGATAAAACTGTGTGTTCTGAGGTTTACTTTTTTCTGATTATAAATAAGTATTGTAGAAATTTTGTGAAACAGAAGAGTATAGATGGGAAAAAACCCAACTCCTCCTCTAATTCCACAATCCAGAGACAAATCTTTTAAATTTTTTGATATATTTTTATTTACATACTTTACACTATTAGAATATTATTTTTATAGCATTATGGGCTAATTTTTCAAGTATTACATTATGAACATTTCTCCTTATCATTGAAATGTCTTCAGAAATATTTCAAAAGCTATTTGCTATGATAGAAGAATTTTCTTAAAGTTTTTTTCTTTGACTTTGCCACAAAGCTAAACGCGACTGTTACATCATGAATTGTAGACTCTTAGCGCTATATACAGTTCTGTGGCAGAATACGATTGAGTTCATATTTTCGGCCCGCTAATAGCTTTATGAGAATCTTGGGCTGTGTGTGCTCTTGTTTTGTTTTTAAATCTTTTTTTTTCACTTTGAGCCTGTCAAATGCCTGAGTTTGTAGAATTGCTATGATCATTTAGTATACATCTCCCTTTCTCCATTTCCTTTCCTGTGGATCATGTACTGTTCACCTAGATTGACAGACTAAGCAAATAGGAAATTTTCCCCTTACGTGTCCGTTTGAAGGTTAAAAAAGGAATGCATTTGAAAAATAAAATATATTAATGAAACCACATCAAAACCCCCCTTTTAAGTAAGTTTTATTTAGATATAATTTATATAAACTACAGTTCGCCTATTTGAAGTATGTATATTTCAGTGATTTTTATAACGTTCACAGAGTTGTACAGCTCTTGGCATGGTCAAGTTCAGAATGTTTCCACAACTACCACCCTGAAACACAACCCTGTTCCCATTAGCCAGCACTCTCTTTTTTTCCTTCAGTGCTGTTTTCCTCCTCCCCTAGACTAGGCAGCCATTAAATCTTCTTTCTCTCTGAAGTTTGCCTATTCTTGACATTTGATATAAATGAAATTGTGTGAAATGGGGTCTTTTGTGATTGATTTCTTTTAATGTTTTTGAAGTTTACCCATGTTGTAGCATATGTCAGTATTTCCTTTTATGGCTAAATATTTTATTATAAAAATAACTTATTCATTCATCACTTGAGTTGTTTCTTCTTTTTGGCTATTGTAAATAATACTGTTATGACTGTACAAGTTTTCATGTGAGCATGTTTTCAGTTCCCTTGAATGAATGTGTGTATGTATGTGTGTCTGAGTAAAAAACCAGGAGTGGAATTGTTGCATCATATGGTAGCTTTGTGTTTAACCTTTTGAGGGACTGCCAGACTGTTTAAAGCCTTTTTTCTGATTAAATTGTTTAATTGTGATCCAGCAGTCCAAAGGTTGGGCAATTTAAAGGAGGTGCTAAGTTGCTCCTCGAAACTTCAACTTCTGCAGGAAAAATATGTATAAATAGATCCAAAAGCACTTGGTCTGTTAGAAAAGAGCAGGTTGGAGATCAGGAGAGGTCACCTGAGGGTTACTTTTTCTCTTCTTTCTCTTCTTCTTGGATGAGAGGCTAGAGGAGGCCTCTATATGAGCATCTCATAAAGATGCTCCATAGTTTTAACTAATTCACAAATTAGGTTGGTTTGTTTGCCCATTAGTTCCAGCAGGTGAGGGAAATTTGAAGGTTTAAGAAGTAGCCGAGAGAGAGAGAGAGAGAGAGAGAGAGAGAGAGAGAGAGAGAGAGAGAGAGAGAGAGAGAGAGAGAATATGAGAGAGAGAGAGAGAGAGAGAGAGAGAGAATATGTGTGTGTGTGTGTGTGAGAGAGAGAGTGAGAGAGTGTGTGTGAGAGAGAGACAGAGAGAGAGAGGGAGTGTGTGTGTGTGTGTGAAAGGACACCTGGAGCTTTTCTGGTAAATACCTAAATCCAAGATTAGGAATCATTGGGATTTAGAAATCTATTTGCATTTGAGTCTAGAGACAGGATTATATTAAGATTTAGGATTAGTGTAGAAGAGGGTAAATTGTCTCTAGTAGGGTATTTTTCTGTCCTATTTTATTCTTCACATTTACTGTTTGACAGTACCCATTCCAGTGGCAGGCATTCTTAAACATGTAAAACAATGCAAACGCATAAGGATGTCAAGATACTTAGAAATAATAACTAAAGTAAGTATTTCTGAAACAAAGGTTGTCCTGGAAATCTTGGGACACAGGGATGCAAGGAGAAATGGTTTGTAAATGTCATTAGGTTTAGCAGTGGGGTGGTGGTGGATAGGGATTCCCAGTTGAATCTTCTAGGATTAGTTTTGCATAGATACAAATCTGTGCCCTCTGGCAGTGATCACGCTCCTCTAGCAGCTGTAAATAGCCATTTCAAGGCTTACTCTTTCTGGAAAGTAGAGGATCAGAGAAGATAGGAGAAGGAGATCAATGGCACAATTCTTGGGTACCCTCCCACTCCCCACCCTCAAGCCCCCTCGACTGAACTGGATTATTTTTGAAGTCTTGGTTATTAGTGGATGAAATGGGTTTTTACACTTTAAAATATACCATGCAACCAAGACTTTCCATCTGTTGGATACATGAAAATCCTTTAATGGAAATAACATCATTATTCCACAATTAGGGGTAGAAGACTGAAAGTGCCGAAGCTCATTCTGAAGGTAAATAAGTATAAATAATCAGTAGACAGTCTTTTACTAGTTTAATGGAGGAATTCAGTTCCTGGTCTTGGTGGGTACTTGTCATACAATAGGAAAAGTAGTAAAAGGCCAGTGACAGTTGTCTTTTATGTGGCCTCTGCACTGTTCACAGGTGTGAATTTCTGAGGGTATACTTAACCTTTCTGAAACACACTGGCCTTGGGGTTCTCCCTTCCTAAATTGAAGACAAGAAAAGAGGTATTTGTGTTATGTGCATTAATCTAGTGTGTTAGGTGCATAATCTAGTGGGAAAATTTCCTTTGGGTCTTCATTTGAGCCGGCACTATATAATTTGGAGGTTTTGACAAACTTGCTTTCACTATATAGGAATTTTATCCCTGGAATGTTGTTCATCAGAATATCTATGAGTGCCCAACTGTCAATTACAGGCTGACCAAGACATTTTCTTGGCTTTTCATACTTACCTAACACTATTTTTAATTTTTCCCCTAATCTTATCCCCTATGTTCTAGATTGAGAAATCAAAGTTATTCTTCATAGTAAAAGAAGCTTAAGTATATCTACTGTATACTGTAATCATGAGTCTCCTTTACAGCAAAAATCAACAGGTGGTAATTTCTTAATAGTTAACTACAACATGGAATCTAAAATATCAATGAATTAATTTTTTTACATTAAAACTCATTTGATCTATTTTGAGTGGATTTTACTTATGACTTTGTAACATGCATTGGCCATTTGAAGAATACTGGTTAATCCTGTTATGCAAATATTCAAATGTTGACATACCTTATACTATATCAAAAAATCACATTTGTTAATATTAAGTAAGATATTATAAGAAAATCTTAAAGTATGGAGAAACTGCCATATTCATGGTGCTGGATACAACATTTCCAAAATTTTAATTTGCACTTGCAATAAAGAGATATTTTTTAAAGATTTTATTTATTATTTTTCAGAGAGAGGGGAAGGAGAGAGACATCAGTGTATGGTTGCCTTTCACCTGCCTTCCAGCTATGGATCTGGCTGGAGACCTGGCTTGTAACCTGGTTGGTTATGTTGCCCTGGCTGGGAATTGAACCAGGGACCTTTGGGTTCATAGGCCTGCACCTTATCCACTGTGCCACCAGCCAGGGCCTTTAATTTGCACTTGAAAGCTTGAATTGTATCATTAGGAACAAATGCTGTCAGTTGTTTTCATTAAAATGACAGACACTTATTTTTGTTTTCAAGAGTATCTTTAAGTGTGAATAACCATAATTTGTCAGTTGCGCTTTCCAGTAAAAGAAGATGTTTTATGGGAAAACAAGTGGCTAGATCAGCTTAGAACTAAAAACAGTCGCATTCATGCTTTTCTGGGAGATAGCCATTGTACTTTGGTATGCAGCAGAAAGTACTTTCTATTTCATTATACAGAATATTAAAAACATGCATAGTCAGTGGCGGAGATTAATACATTGATTGTTTTTATTGATTCATCAGAGGTATTCTTAAATGGAATTGGGCTTCTTTGTGTTGCACTGTAAGTGCATGGCTGTGGACACGTACTCCATGTTTGGCGCCACTGACTTGGTTTATGCTAAGGTGTCAGCAATTGTACCCGCCATTGCCTTTACACTATGCAGATGTCACACAGTGAAGAAGGAATCACTGTGGGAACCAGAAGGCTATCGAACTCTGGCCTCTTATGTGAATTGTCTAGCCCTTATCTATGTCTGTCATTTTCCTTCTTTGCATTTTCTCATGATCTATTTACCTGTGTCCCTGAAATTATTTATTTTTAAATTTTGAAAGATTTTATTTTTAATTATTTTTAGAAAGAGGGGAAGAGAGAGAGGCAGAGAGGGAGAGAGACATCAATGTATGGTTGCTTTTCACCTGCCTCCAGGCACAGACCTGACTGGAGACCTGTTTTGCAATCTGGTTATGTGCCCTGGCTGGAGAATCGAACCTGCGACCTTTAGGTTCGCAGGCCAGCACCTTATCCATTGTGCTACCGGTCAGGGCCATGAAATTATTTTTTTTTAAAGATGATTCACAGACCCCTTTGAGAATTCACAAAAGCCATGGATCTTCTCAGAAAAATAGAACTGTTCACGTAGACACAATATTATAGACATTTGGTGGTATTGTATCTCCCGAAGGCCATCTGTAGGCTCTGAAACCACATTAATTATTCCAGTCAGACTGACTTAAGGTAAATCGAAGTTATGTCAACTGCATGATTCTTTCACTTGAAACTAAAATTCCACATTATAGCCCCTTGTAAAAATCTGCATTGAAAAATTTTTCACATGAATATGAAATTTGAACTATAATGCTTGACTACAGGGTTTTTTTGTAATCTTGAGAATATTTGGGGAAAAAGAAAGCATTTTGGTTAATTGAGGTTCAATTAGTATTCTATATCAAAATCAATTGCAAGTGTTCACCTGTTGATGTATTTCATCTTGTAAGATGTCTTAACACAGGGACTGCTAAATACTGATGTCTGTGAGCAAGCATACGACTTTAACTAAGAGGTTTTAGCTGCTTACGTGATATTTATAGAATTCTATTAGCCTTCTCTTGATACTTGTCTTTTAGCATGTCATTACGTTGCAGGTTAATTCCAGGAGAAGGTTAGGCCAAAGCTCCTCATCTGCACAATTAACTAAATTCTGGTATATATTGCATTAGCATTGATGTCTGAAGAATGCTGTTAGAACTGTGGCTTGAGTTTAGAAAACATCTTCTTGCAAATCAGGAAATGAAGATCTCACATGTTTTAACTTTGACAGCACTAGAAGTGTATCAAGTAATTTGACATTTGCTTGTGATTCAGGAAACACTAGTTGCCAAAATGACTTAATCACAGCATACGTTTCAGTCTAAGTGAATTTTTTTTTTCCTTCTAATTTTAGGAATCATTAAGAAACATTACTGAGTTTGCAGCAAAATCTAATTTATAAAACTACTCAATGTTTAATAATAGTAATTGAAGATGATTCTTTTCTGTAAGAAAAATTTATTGCCGGCTGTCTCCTGCTATTGGCTTCTAGTGGGTAGAGGCCAGGGGTGCTGCTAAACATCTTCCAGTTCACAAGACAGCCCCATAGCAAATAATTATTTTGCCAGAATGTCAATAGTACCAAGAAACCACTTTTGACATGTTTGCTCAGTTATAGCACCTTTTCCATACACTGCACAAATCTTTTCTGCATTTCAGTTGTGTTTTTACCTTTCTTGAAATAATATAGCATAATATGCCAAAAAGAAAAAAAATAAAAAGGAAAAGAAAAAATTCACTACTGGCCCTGAAAAAAAAAGATATCACTGTAAAACTTTTATCACTACTAAGCCATCAAACTGCTGTGTGGTAGGGCAATTCAAGATAGTCAGCTTTTATTTCTGATGATTATTCATGGAACTGAAAGTAGTTAAGTTCATGTTCATGAGAGCTAATGAAATTAACCATTGGTACCACTTCAATAATACATAACTGATTAAAAAATTTTTCCATGGAGCAATGAGTAATTGCTCCATGGACTTCGTTTAAAAAGTATTTTATTTTTAGAGAGAGGGAAAGGTAGGGAGACGGGGAAGAAAGAAACATCAGTGTGCAAAAGAAACTGGAGACATGGCACACAGCCCAGGCATGTGCTCTGAGAATCAAGCCACCTTTCTGTGTGCAGGACAACACCCAACCCACTGAGCCACATGAGTCAGGACCATACTGACATATTAAGGAGTTCAGGAGCATGATGTATCTAGTCCATTCTCAAGTGGTTTAGAGATAAGTAATTTGTGTGTACTTAAGGATAATAAGGTATTATAAATAACAATGCTAATAAAGTTGATCATTTAAAAACTCAGCAAAAATGATAGAAGTTGTAGAAAATATGAATAGTCTTATGTGTGTTAAAGAAAATGAATTTGTAACTGAAGTACTTCTCAAAAAGAACATTCTAGACCCAGATGGTTTCACTGTAAACCTAAAACCTTTCATCAGTTTTATGTAGTCTCTTACAGAAAATGGAAAAGAGGTTAACACCTTCTGGGAGACAAGGGGGAACTTCTGTATAAAGGAGAGCTCTACTTTTGAATTGAAAGATGGCTGGGATTGCCTTGAGCCATCTTCCCTAATCTCCCAAACACTTGGCTAGTTCATTCCTAAAAGGTGATCATTTGTCAAAGACTTAATCTACTGAAGATTTAGCCTCTCTAACTGCATTTGATCAGTTCTTAGATCCAGAAAGCAAACTGAGCAAACTAAGCAAACAAGGAGAACAAGGACAATCATAGTTAGGGAGAGCTGTGTGAGGGACGAGGTGAAGAGGTGAGGGGATTAAAAGTACAAATAGCTACCTATTTGTAGTCACAGAATAGCTATGGGGGATGCAAAGTGCAGCCAAAGAATTTACATGTTTAACCCCTGGACATGAACAATGTTGTGGGGATTGCCTGAGGGAGTGCGCGGTGCTGGGTGGAGGAGGGCAAAGGGGAAAAAATCAGGGCAACTGCAGCAGCATAATCAAAATATAATTATTTAAAAAGTTCTGATCATTGTTTTTAATTTCAGGATTGGTTTTATATTTACTAAAGCACATTTCATTATTTGTCTCTGGCTCCTCTTTGTTACTTATAATTGTATTAATGGGAAATATACATGGATTGGCCTTGGACACTTTTTTTTTGTTTGTTTTCTCTTAAGCCTCTCTTGCCCTAACAACAGAATCATAACAACTTTTGGCAACAAATGTGTAGACTTCATTGTAAATGGGAAATAGTAGGGTTACATAGAGATACAGTTTCTGTTTTCTTTATTTAAATGTCTTTTCAGTTAAGATCAAATGGGAGCTAGTGGTATATTTAGAGGTTAAAGAGAAAGAGCAATGGAGAAGGTAATGAGAGGACATGCTTACAAGTTCAGTACAATAGGGCAAATAACTCCTTGCATGCCCCATTTCTCCCCATTCGATTCAGAAGTTACTGGGAACCGTATTGGTTCATGGATTTTATTTGCTTATTCAAGTGAAAACGGCTATCCTCTACCTATAAAAATTTTAATATAATGCCCTGTTGTAACCATAATAATGCATTAAAATTTATTAAATAGCACCTTATAAAATGTTTCATTCTGATCAGAGAATAGAAATGGTAGTTGCTAAAATTTGGGGGACTGCTGATATTCCAAGGAAGATTGTGAAGCTAAATCACTTATTGCCAGCCTTTTCATAAATCTCCCTTTCCTCATAGCCATAGCTTCGTACAAATGCTGTTTTGGCCTTTTACTACTAAGTGCAAAGCTTTGCTGAGAGAATAGGCCAGACACTCAGAGGTGCTGCCCCAGAAACCTTAGGTCTCTTGGCTTATGAGGCCTCCCCCTGCAGAGCAGAGGACTGCATTTCCATGGGAGCAGCCTCATGAGTGTCATCGAGACCAGCACCCCTGGAGACAGAAGCCAGAGGTCATGGAATTCCCCGTACGTTAGCCATAGGACATACCAGTGTGTCTGGTAGTTTGCTGCCTGTGTGACTTTTCTCGTCTTTAGAATGTGGGCGTGGCTTCTTTTTAAGGATTATTATTTATGGATAAATTTTAGAAAATTGATCATTTTATTCCTTGTTTATCAGTACGAGGATGTCGTCCAGGAAAGATTGTACAGATGACTGAAGCTGAAGTTCGGGGCTTATGTATCAAGTCTCGGGAGATCTTTCTCAGCCAGCCTATTCTTTTGGAATTGGAAGCACCGCTGAAGATTTGTGGTATGTAAATTGGTAAAAGTTCAAAACCATCTCTTTTGAATCCCAGTTTTCGCTCATATTTACATTGAAGCTAATCTAGAGAAAAACATTAAAAAGTTTTTGTATGAAAGAGAAGATTGATGCGTTTTATTTTATAAAATTCTATGAAAATTGAAACTTTCATGAAATGACAAAATGCAGGCAAAATACTTGCTACATACTTGTATACAACAGATAAAAAGATCCCTATTCACACTGTTTAGTTTTTATAAATAAATGAAAAAGAATACAATCAAAAAATAAAAAGAGGCAGATCTTAGAAGAAATTCAGATGGCCAGTAAATGTAACATCCTCAGTCTCACTAGTAATTGGAAATGCAGTTTAAAAAGCATCCTGAATGCTAATCAGATTAGGAAAAATGTCAAAAATTTATATCCATTGTTAAAGAAGTGGAGAAAGCGGATAAGGTGCCAGCCTGGGAACCCAAAGGTCGCTGGTTCAATTCCCAGCCAGGTCTGTAGCTGGAGGCAGGTAAGACAACCATACATTGATGTCTCTCTCCCTTCCCCTCTCTCTAAAAATAATAAATAAAGTCTTAAAAAAAAAAAAAAAGTAAACTAAAAAAAGTGGTTAGAAAAAGCAGGTATAGAATTTTGGGGGTCAATATAGTAATTTTCATAGTATTTTAGCTTTGTTATGATTTTTTTTTAAGATTTTATTATTTTCAGAGAGAGGAAGGGAAAGAGGCAGAGAGGGAGAGAGACATCAATGTATGGTTGCTTTTCATCTACCTCCAGAGAGGCAGAGAGCTAGAGACCTGGCTGGAGACCTGGTTTGCAACCTGGGTATGACCTAGCTGGGAATCAAACCAGTAACCTTTGGGTTCACAGGCCACCTTATCCACTGTGCTACCAGCCAGGGCTTTGTTATGATCATTTATTTATTTTGAAACTTATGTAACTACAGTTTTTTTCTCTTAAGTCTTATGGTAGCTTTTGGCCAAAATAAAAAAGTTATATATAACTTTGAATGGAGTGATTGCATTTTTCCATAGTTCACATAACACTGGGAAGTGGTATAAATAATGTAATATCCTGGCTTTTGGATTAATAATGAAGTTTTTCTTGATAGTGGCTATTAGTGTTTATGACATAATTTTTATGGACCTTTATGTTTTTGCTTAGTTAGGGGTTATTTGCTATATGCAGGTTTTATTCAGCATGTTTCTTAGTAATCTACAGTCACAACATGTAACCTACAGTGCTTAATGTGCTCTTTAAATACTCTTCTTTTTCTTTACGTGGTTTATTAAGTCATGTGTTTGGTTGCTTCTTTGTTCAGTGCCTACCAAATAGATTAGTTAAGTAAATGTTTGCTGAAAAATCAATTAGCTTATAGTATCATCTTTAAGTAAAAGTTAGAGTTTGGAATGTTTTGAAAATGATATATTCTTTTTATGACTTTAATGAGCAAATGTAGTTACTTACAAGTTATCTTAAAGTTAAAATGATTCAGCCCTGGCTGGTGGCACAGTGGATAACACGCTGGCCTGCAAACCCAAAGGTCGCTGGTTTGATTCCCAGCCAGGGCACATAACCAGGTTACAAGCCAGGTCTCCAACCAGGTCCACAACTGGAGGCAGATGAAAGGCGACCATACATTGATGTTTATCTCCCTCTCTGCCTCTCTCCCTTGCCTTCTCTAAAGATAATAAAGTCATTAAAATAAAATAAATAAATAATTCAGCCCAGGCCAGATGACTCAGTTGGAACATCATCCCATGCACCAAAAGGTTGTAGGTTTGATCCCTAGTCAGGGCACATACCTGGGTTGCAGGTTCAGTTCCTGGTCAGGGCGCGTATGGGAGGCAGCTGATAGATGTTTCTCTCTCTCTAACATTGATGTTTCTTTCAAATCAATAAAAACATCCTTAGGTGAGGATTAAAGTAAATGAAAAAATTGTGATTTTTAATAAAAGGATTCAAAAATAATTTAATATACAAAGAACTTGAAGGTAATAGAATTATTGATGCTAAATAGTTCTAAGTTCTTCCTATTTAGCTTACTATTTGGTATAACAAAATGACTGAAACTGTATTAGTTCTCTCTTATTATATAACAAATGATCTCAAACTTTGTAGCTTAAAAGAACAACAAGGAAGACACAAATAAATGGAAGCATATACCATGTTCGTGGATGGGAAGAATTAACATCATTAAAATGTCCATACTACCCAAAGCAATCTACATATTCAATGCAATCCCAATTAAAATACCAATGACGGACTTCACAGAAATAGAAAAAATACTTCAAAAATTTATATGGAGCCAAAAACGCCCACGAATAGCCACC
>PVIW01000223.1:321882-673455 GCA_004026585.1 Noctilio leporinus | reverse complement strand
GATTCATGTTTTCACTCATCATGTTAGGGAAATTTTCTATCATGACTTTTTTGAACAGGTTTTCCATTCCTTGTTTCTCTTCTCCTTCTGGTATCCCTATGATACGGATGTTGTTACGTTTCATGTTGTCCTGCAGCTCTCTTAACCCCTCTTCAGTCTTGTTCAGCCTTTTTTTATTCTCTTGTACTGTCTTGGAGTAATTGTCTACATTATCCTCCAACTCACTGATCCAGTCCTCTGCTTCCTCTAGCCTACTGTTGATTCCTTCTACTGTATTCTTCAATTCAGAAATTGTATTCTTAATTTCCTCCTGGCACTTATTGATATTTTCCATGTCCTTTTTCATGCTGTTGTAGCTCTCAGTAAGTTCCTTGTAATTTCCCTGGAGTTCTTTGTAGTTCTCCTGGAGTTGTTTATAGTTTTCTTTGATGTGGCTGAGCTCACTGAGCTTCTTTAGTATCATTCTTTTGAATTCCTTATCTGATATTTCAGGTGTCTCTGTTTCATTTTGTGGCCTTTCTGGGGATTCTTCCTTTCCTTTTGGTGATGGACTGATTCTTTTTTTCCCCATTTTGTGTGTCTGCTTTTGCTTGCTTTTTATTTTTTGCTTTTTCCTTGGATTAACCTGCTTTGTTTCCTTGCCTTAGTTGAGCACCCTTCTGTGATAGGAGATTTGTGGAGTTCAATGTTGCATTCTCTCAGGTTTTCTCCACTTGTTGTTCTTGGTGCATCCTTTATTTGGGCTGTCTGGTTGTATTCTGGACCTGTGGGCTTTTAGCAGTAAAAAAGAAAAAAAGAAAAAGAAAAAGAAAGAAAAAAAAAGGAAAAAAGAAATAAAAACGATAATAATAATAGGAAGAAAGGGTTTAGATGGCTGTTCACCCTTAATAATAATCCCTGATTGGTCCAGATGGAGCCAGGACCTGAGGGCTTTTAGCAGGAAAATAAACAAACAAACAAAACAAAACTATATGTATGTGTGTGTGTGTGTGTGTGTGTGTGTGTATATATATATATATATGTATATATATATATATATATATATATATATATATATATATATATGATAAGCAAAAAGGGTTTAGGTGGCTGTTCACCCTTAATGATCCCTGATTGTTCCAGGTGGAGCTGGGACCTCTGGGCTTATATCAGAGAGAGAAAGAAAGAAAGAAAGAAAAAAAAGAAGAAGGAAAAAGTCACAAGACAAAGAAAAAAGGGTTTAGGTGTCTGTTCACCCTTTATGACCTCTGTTTGATCCAGGTGGAGCCAGTATCTGAGGGCTTTATCAGGAAGAAAAGAAAGAAGAAGAAGAAAAAAAAAAACAGGGGGGAAGTCACAAGACAAAAAAAAACAAAACAAAACACACACACACACAAATATTACTAAGGAAAGGGTTTAGGTGTCTGTTCACCCTTTATGATCTCTGATTGGTCCAGGTGGACCCAGGACCTGTGGGCTTTAACAGGAAGAAAAGAAAAAAAGAAAAAAATAATAAGAAAAAGGGGGCGGGGTAGATAAAGAAAGAAAGAAAAGAATAAAGAAAGGGTTTAGGTGGCTGGGGAAGGGAGGAATGGAGGAATACTTAGATTGAGGACTGGGAATGTGTTGTAGCCAGAGAGTGAGTAGACTTTAAATCAAGAGTAGGGGAGTCTTGGGTATTTAGGTGGATTGAGATGGGGGGATTAAGACTATGTGAGAAGTAACTTTTGAAAAGGATATGTTGGGGATTAATAGTTCATGTATCTCTCAGTATAACTCAGATCTTGAAATTAGCAGCAATCCATTTCCTAAGGCTTTTCTTAGTTAGATCTCTGCAGTCTGTAGTCTATATGTTCTTAGCATGGCAGGGCCTCTGATTGTCACAGTCAGGGCTGATTCTGAGTGGCAGCCCCCAGGAATGCTGGACCGTCAGTAGCCTAGCTGGATTTTAGAGCTGCTGGTATTCTGCCGCTCACAGGGTGTCCCCTCCTACTCCTGGTGGAGGTTCCTGCCTATGATAGGCACCTGGAACCCCTGCAGTGCAGCCTGCAACCTCTCTGGTTCCTGTGATGACTGGCCCTGCCTCCGCCACTCCGAAGGAGGCAGCCCCCATCCGCCAACAGTGCCCAGGGTCCGCCAACCCTGCCCAGGGACCGCCAACACTACCCTGCTCCCCGGGGCAAGAGCCAGGCCTCCAAGCCAACCAGCTCTCCGAAGAGTCCTTTACGCGACCTCCATGATGCACCTCTCCCAGGTGTGGGCGGTGCGGCCTTTGTCTCGGGCAATGGGTGGGTCAGTTGCCCCCACTACTAGTTCCCGGCTTCCTGGCTCCCTGTTTGGAGTTTCCGCGGAGCCTGGGGGCCTGTGTGGTTGCGCAGGGCTGGGCCTCCCCCCTCGCAGGGGCTTCAAACTGCTGTTGCCCCGGTGGCCCAGCAGCACTGTTTTTGGCCCTCTCGCCCCCCCCGCCCAGCGGGTGCACTCCCCCCCCCCCACCTCCTGCTCCCCACAGGACTCTTCTCCTCCGCCTCTAGCCCCGTGAGGAGCTTCATCTCCCTGTTGCCGGAGCGAGTCTCTCACACAGTCCCTCCCCTGCAGGAGTTCAATTCCTCTTTCCCTCCGGGCGTTTGCCCTCACTGCCCGCACTTCACTGTTCAGATTTTTACTTGCCTGGGAGCCTGGAGCTGCTTCAGTTAGAGACACCCTTCAGGGTAGGGCCGCCACTGCCCAGAGCCGACCTCGGCTGGCCGGCCATTAAGTCAGGAGTCCCCTCACCTGCTCTCCTGTAGGTCTCCACTGCCACTGGGCTGTGCTCCCCTGTGTCCAGATGCTGACCACTCCAGTTTTTAGGGACCTGAAGATGTCTAGCGCTCCCTATCCTGTCCTCTAGCTGCTCTGGTATTCGAGAACACCATCAGCCCTGCTCTCTACTCTGTCACCATCTTCCAACCCCCTAATTACTTATTTATTTTTTCACATGATATACATATACATCAGTGCCAGAATAAGAATACCACCATCAGCTACGGTGCTACTAGGATCATCATCCTGAACTACAAATCTGATCCAGTCATACCTATATCTAAGCTCCTCTTGCTTACCCAGCCCCTTAAGAACAAAACCCGGACACGTTAACATGCAATAAAAGGCACTTTATGATCTGACCCTATACCACTGGCTAAGCCAAAAATGTTCTTTCCCTCCTTCCCATTTTATTGAGTCTTCCATCCAAGTCCAGAGCTTAAGCTTTTTTATGTTGGGTGCCTCCTACCATAGCACAAATGGTCCCTCTTCCTCTGTGTTTTACTGGCCCTCCTACAGGTTCTTATTTGTGCATTTACCAAACTGAATTTTAATTATTTACATACATGAGTGTGTGTGTTCTCTACTAGATTGTGTACGTCTTGATGGCAAGGCCCATTCAATTTCTAGCATCTAGATTACGTCCATGACAAATAGAAGGTACTCAATGAATACCTGTTTAGTGGAGCTGATTTATATGACTGAAGAGTCACACAACCTAGCAGTTTTGTTTTCTGATGTTTAAGAAGCTATTTCTCTGCAGTATTTTAAAGAAATTTATTTTCTGCTGCTAGTACCACATTGTTAGGAATTAAACAGAAACACAGAGGCATCATTTGCAAAGGCCTTATTGCTCTTGCATCTTTCACGATTAAAGTAAGTACAATGATAATGGTAACAAAAATATCTGTGAGCTCTAGCACACCTCCGTGCAGCGACTCAGTAGTCATTTCTCTAATGCTAACAGGCAGGACACTGAAGGGTGTTCAGTGTCTGTGTGTTGTCCTTTTGATGGATTGTGTTTGTGATTTTCCTCTTAATTAGTTCTGCTCCCAGAGGACCAAGGCAGAGAATAAAATAAAGTTATTCTCTGATATTCTTTTCTAATAGTTTTAAACATTTGCTTTTGATAGTCACCTGGAAAATACTCATTAAAACTATACTAAAAAATCAAAACAAAACAAAACAAAAAACTATACTAGGATGCACTATATTTCCATTAGAATAGCTAAAATAAATGTGTTTGTTTATGGTTTGTAACTGTTCCATGTTAAAGTATTTCTCATATGTTAATAATTGTGCCTTATTTCCCTTCCTTTTTCTTTAGGGGCATCTATACAAATGCTATGGCAGTTCTTTTGTCTCTCTACCCTCCTTCTTTTGTACTCCACATTATTGTCTGAGTTGGGGATTTCTGGGCCATATATTTGTGAGAGTTTCCTGTAGGTCAGATGGAGCAAGGATGGCAATCTGGGCTAAGTGATTTCAACTTTTTTCTAATGCAGTATCTCTTTTCTGTACTAATGAAATCAACTGACTTCCTCCAATTTAGTTTGTATTTATGACCCTTTATGAAGAAGACTTGCCTTTTTGCATTTATGTACCTCATGGTTCCAGGAGGGTCTTCTGCCAGCCCAATCCTATTCCTAAACCCTCTTTAGCAGACAAATGATATGGTTTTTGCTCTAAAGAGATATTTCTTCAGCCCTGGCTGGTGTGGCTCAGTAGATTGGCACTGTCCTGAGAACCCTTAATGAGGTTGCAAGCCAGGTCTCCGGCCAGGTCCATGGCTGGAGGCAGGTGAAAGGCAGCCATACATTGATGTCTCTCTCTCTTTCTCTCTGCCTCTCTCCCTTCCCCTTGAAAGTAATAAATAAAATCTTTATTCTTCTATTTTTTAAATAATTAATTAATTCTTATTTAAATACATAGAGTGAAGGTAACAGCTGAATAACAAACACTGATGGACATTTGTACCAACATTCAATACAATTTGGAAAATGGGAAGCTTATATTTTTAAAGTCTTCAGCATTATCTTAGTTGCTTAGAGATGCTATAAGCATCTAGACCACAACCGAGAAAGAGGAAACTGTACTACACACAGGGGAGAAAAACAAGAAAGAAAAGAAAGGGAAGTATTTAGTTCTTTTTATTATTTTTTAAATACTAGAAAGGTTACCAAAATGTGCTTCATTTTAGCTTACCAAGAATTAGCAATACTTTATCTTTAAAATATTTACTTGCAGAAGACTTACTTGAATACATGGGAAAATAAACAATATTAGCTGAACTTTTCCCAAATTATAGGTTAGCAACATTAATCAAGGAAGAGGCTGGAAAATCCAGCAAGATATTTATGAACTCCAAGAGGTCAGTGGCACTAAAATTAATACACTGTTTCTAGCAACATATGTTAAGAATCTAAAAAGAGGCATAGCTTTTTAAAATTTTACTATGTAACTGACTACAGGTTCTGTGTACACACATTTGGGAAACAGCAGCATTTGTAAGAGCAACACCTTGGAAGCAATCTAATTGTGCAACAGCTGCACGATGGCTGATTGAGCAATGACAAGTGATATGGAAGAATCTGTAAACCATTAACAATACAAATATGTGACTAGAGAAAAGTAAATTGAAAAGTACGTTAAGTGCAAACAAACCTAAGTAATCATGACTAAAGTCAACGCATATATAGATATATATTATATGAAGAAGCTGTGTAGAGATATAAGTAACTTCAATATGAAAGTATACTTTTATTTTTAGGTTGAGTGAGACATAGTTTGTTTAAATTGTACAATTCAATGGTTTTAAGTACATTTAAGGAGTGCGTGTATTTTATCATTACTAAAGCTTTTGTTTTTGTTTTTAAAGCAAAGCAAGGGATCAGCAGATCTAGTAGCCTGAAACAAAGAGAGGAGAGTCACATTTTCACTTGTTTAAGAATTACTGAAAAGTTGATTCTACTACACCCATGCAATGAACATAATTTCTGCCTAATATCCAAACAGATATGCAGGCAGTTTAACAAGTTTTTAAAAAAATATAAATCCACTGCTGGCAGTAAATTACCTATTTCCCAGCTTGTATAAAATTTGCATTCTCTACCAACTGACTTTTGTTTTTTGTTTTTAAAAGATTTTATTTATTATTCTTAGAGAGAGGGGAAGAGAGAGGTAGAGAGGAAGAGAGACATCAGTGTATGGTTGCCTTTCAACTGCCTCCAGCCACGAACCTGGCTTGCAACTTCATTATGTGCCCTGGCTGGGAAACTGAACCAGTGACCTTTGGGTGTGCAGGCCAGCGCCTTTTCCACTGTGCCACCAGCTAGGGTCTAACTGGCTTTTGAAAGTTGAAACCTACCATTTCTAATGTAGGTTCCAGGACCCACAGTCTCTAGTGCATTATTTTTTGGTAAGAAGAGGGAATAGCATTGGCTTATGTTCTTAAGAATAAATGAGGAATAATGGTAAACATAAAACCTTTGGGTTTAGACTTAGATTTGAATCCCATTCTGCTATTTATTAACTATACTGAGGCCCCTTACCTGTAAGAGGCTATCTTACCTGTAAAGTTGGGCTAACAGCATTTCCTCTCAGGGTGGTAACTGACCTGATGAATATAAAGTATTTAGCAGAATGGCTGAATTGTTGATGAGGTTCACTCACTGCTGTAATTACTGTAATTATTAATCCTGTTATATTAGTATTAACCCAAATACACACCAGCCTTATTTCTCAGACCACACCAACCCTGGGAAAACTATTTAGGAGCATGAGTGACTCCCAAGGAATTATTTGAGGGCCACCCCACCCCCTGTTTTCTAGGTTCATTCTTGCACCACTGCTCAGACCATGTGCCATTACAGAACAGAAGGAGTCCACCACTTTCTCCTTCTCCATATGCGCACAAGCACATCCACAGAGCTGCTCTGCATCTATAGCACTTCCTGCACTACATTGCCCCTGGTGATGATGACCTGCTCCGCCAAAATACCAGCCCCATCCCAAGCACATGACTCTGCCTTTCCCTGACCACAGCTTTTAAAAGGGTGATCTTGTTCCTTGGGGAGATATCCAGCCACACCAGCTGGTGACTGTAGGATAAAATTCAACTTCTGCCTTAGCAGGGGCACCACCAATTTATATACTGGAAATTTCCATACTCCTACCCATGCACACCTGCTTAAACTATGACCCAAACAGGTTTGAGATGTTCCCAGGATGCTGCCCAAAGTATTTTGGTTCTAAATCCCTCAGGTTCTTCTAACAGCATTCCTGTAACTGTGTTTATATATGTCTGTGAGTGTGCAGGTTTCTTAGATATGTGCTCTGAAGCATTTTTTTTTTTTTTTTTTTCCCCTGTCCTTAAGAGGATTGGCAAGGTTTTGGATTTTGAGAGCCCAAGCTTGACTTTTTCCAGGAAAAAAGTTAAGGGCTTTTCTCAGAAAGGCTATTATCAATAAGTCAACAAACAACAGGTGTTGGCAAGGAGATAGAGAAAAGTGAACTTTGTGTGCACTGCTGGTGGAAATGCAGATTGATGCAACCACTGTGGAAAGCAGTGTGGCATTCTCTCAAAAAATTAAAACTGGAACTGCCTTATGACCCAGCAATTCTACTTCTGTGTATATATCCACAGAATCCCAAAACACTAATTTGAAAGAACACGTACATCTGTATGGTCATTGTGGCATTATTTACAACTGCCAAGATATGGAAACAACCCAAGTGCCCATTAATGGATGAGTGGATAAAAGAGCCATGCTAAACAGTGGAATACTAGTCAGTCATAAAAAAAGAATAAAATCTTTCCATTTGCAGCAGCATGTATGGACTTCTCATGCTAAGTGAAATACATCAGTCAGAAAAAGAAAAATACCATGTGTTTTCACTTATATATGGAATGTAAAGAACAAAGCAAACAAACAAACAAAAGAAACCGGCTCAAATACAGAGAACAGACTGATGCTTGCCAGAACAGGGCGGGGGTTTGGGAGGAGTGTAGGGGGGTTGGATGAAAAGGTGAAGGGATTAAAAAGTACAAATTGGTAGTTAGAAATAGTAAAGACGGTGTAAAGTACACCATAGGGAATATAGTCAATACTATTGTAATAAGTGTGTATGGTGCCAGATGGGTACTGGAAATATTGGGTGAAACACTTTGTAAAATATATGATTGTCTAATCACTATGCTTTACCCCAAAACTAATACAAAATAATATTAAATGTAAACTTTAATTGAAAAATTAAAAATTTTAAAGTATGTAAAAGCTAAAAAAAAAAAAAAAATGCCCTGGCTGGTGGCTCAGTGAATAGGCACTAGCCTGCGAACCCAGAGGTCACTGGTTCAATTCCCAGTCAGGGCACATAACCAGGTTGCAAGCCAGGTCTCCAGCCAAGTCCTTAGCTGGAGGCAGGTGAAAGGCAGCCATACATTGACGCTTCTCTCCCTTCCTCTTTCCCTCCCCTCCCTTTCTCTCTAAAAATAATGAAAAAGTCTTTAAAAAAAAAGTTAAAGACTTGTTGTTGTTTTTTTGTTTTTTTTTTAAAAGACTTTGTTTTTTAAAACCCTTGAATGGAGTCTAGGAGCCGAGCTGTCAAACTGGTTAAAATTGAAAAAGACTGGAGTGGCCTGGACTCGAGGGAGGGGTGGTGGGAATGAGTTTACGAGTGTGGGGCCTCCCAATTCCCACAAAGGGACTACCCTCATGGTCAAGCGGCAGTGAGGCTCCTGACTGTGAATTTGGTGTGGCATATACTACTTAGTTTGGGCAATGAACATTTTGACAGTGACAATAAATGCCAAGCCCAGTGGTCCATCTCAGATTTCCAATAAGCCCTGGGTTTTTTTTTTAAATAGAATCTTGATATAGAAATGGGGTCCCACCCACCTACTTCAAGAACATAGTTAAATTTTCTGCCAGATAAAAATTGGATTTTCTTTCAACCTTGATAGGTGTATACAGGGAGAATAGATTGATTTGATGTAGGAAAACAAAAAAATGTTTTAAACTACACTTTACTTTGCGTGAATCAGGTTAATTACTTTCTTATTTCAGCTATTTCAACTTTTGAGCTTTAGCACGTGTATTCCCTGGCTCATTATTGAGAAGTTCTATTAACTTCTCTGTTACCTTGAGAAGTTGCATTCTCAAGGGATTACCTGAAACTCAGAGACAGATTTAAATAAAACAAATTATCCTTTTTTGTGTGTTTATATGATTGGATTCAATGTCTAGGTTATTCAAATGAGATATTGCCTGAGGAGGAAATTTGTGAATGCTGAAGCAAATTACAAGAAATGGTATAAGTTGTGGATGAAAAACAGGCCACATACTAAACCTGCCAAGCTCAGGGAGGTTTGCATGGTGGCCATATAAACTCAGAGACCTAAAGTAACCACAGAGGATAGTCTGAAATGATAGTTTCCTAACTGAAAGCAAGTCATGGTGGATAGTCACATCCTAGGCCCTTATCTTTCTTAACAAAGATCAACCTTTACCTTAACTGAGCTTGTCTATTGTCTTTTTCCATCCATGATGACATATCTTAGGAATGTCAAGGTAACTTCCTGTTTCCAGACCCCTCAGGGCATAATTATTGCACCAGAGCAGAAGACCAGAGAACCCCTCATTTTTATTGTTATCATGTAAAAGAAGTGTCTATTTGTATGACTTTTTTATCCAACCCCAGAGATTTCCCCAATTTGCTCCTCTTCCACTAATTTCCCTAATTAGATTTCATGTAACCCCCTTAGGTGTTTCCCCCCTTGATTCTAATGTATAAAACAAGGTACAAAACTGCCATTCCCTGGAGCATTTCTCAAAACATTGAGATTTTGCTTCCAGGTAACATATCTTGAGCATATATTTCACTAAAGTCTTTCCTATAAGTCAGCCTTCAGTCCCCATTTGTATTGTGCTTAAGCACCAAAAACATAGGGTCACCTACATGACCATCAGCCCTACACGTGATACTAAGGAATAATAGGGAGCCCACACAGCTGACTATGCTATTCACTCAGCTTTTATTAATGCAGATTCAGTCTAAATCTATACTAACCTAATAACAATAGTAATCACTCAGAAACAATCAGTAATGATATCACACAAGAGACTTGGGGGATAACAAATCTGAGTCCCAAGAGTCCAGACCGGGTCTTGATCCAGGATGCACCGGGGCCCAACAGTCAGCATCCTGCAACGCAGAGTCTGAGGAACAGAAACAGAACATACGTCTTCCTCTCCCAAGGCTGAACGTGCGGGATGTCTCAAAGTGACTCACTCCCTGGATGAGTCACCCATGGTCTGAAGTCCTCTGTTGTTAGGCTTCCTTTGGTTGCAGTCATTTTGCACAATTTCTCATATACATATTTTCCATAATTTGGATAAACACATGTTGTTTTTCCCAGTCCCATTAGGCACAGATTGTACAGGTCAGCTCTGATAGACATATGTTGTTCTGCATCACTCTCTGAGAAAGTAGTATCATGGTTCAGATAAGCACATGTTGTCTGCCATGCTGTACTGTGCATGCTCAAAACATGGCTTCAGGTCCTCTCCACATGGCTCAAATAAACTAAAAAGCTCTTATAGATTTTGAACGTTTCTTACATTGACAAAATATAGTGCAAAACATAAAAGCTTTGGAGACAGAAAAACAAGCTGTGAGACCTTGGACAAGTTGCTTACTCTCTCTCAGGCTTGATATTTTTATTTGTAAAATAGAGATATTGAGAATATTTTCTATCAGGTTATGGGGAAGAAGAAAATGGATATATTCTTATAGGCACAAGGTCTTCAATACATACTCATTTTTATCCTGTCATTACCACAACTAGCTTCTTTTAATTTCCTTTATTTCACTTTCACTTCAGAGAGATAGTTTCAGTAAGTGTAGAAGTCTAGGGCAGTTATTTATCTTTTTTCTAGCTTGAGGATCAGTCCTACTGTGGCTATTTTGAGGATCATTGTAGTTTTAGTTTCCAGCAATTAGCTTTTTTTATTGTAATGTGAGTGCCTGACATTAAGATTCTGATTGCTGATTCATCCACTTCAAAGACATCCTTTTAGAATAAATAGTTGTCAGCTACTCAACTGGCTACCCCACCCAGAAAGTTTTCCTTTTAGGAAACCCTGGTTAACTCAATCACTGACTTTTTTGACCCTGCTTTTCCCTTCCCACACTTTAATTTCACCTCTTATGTTTAAGTTTACCAATGAAGAGTGAACCCAGAAAAGAAAACCCTAGGTACCCCACCTTCAACCCTAATAAAGGCAGAACCCCAGGTCCATTTGTCCATTCTCTCTCTCTCTCTCTCTCTCTCTCTCTCTCTCTCTTTCCCCACCCCCCTCTCTCTCGCCTGATGACTTTGCTATGTGGTCATGGACATGCCCTGTACCCTCTAGGACCTATGAGTAAGAAACCTTGTCTTTTCCAAGTTCCCTGATGGTTGTTGTTTTGAAATCATAAGACCCACAGGGTTGGTTGGCCACAGCTTTGGCTCCTGAAGGGGCGATGTCTGTGGGGTTTTCCACAAGTACCATTGACCCAGGTGAGTTCCCTCTCGCATTTCTAGCAATGGCCTCACTATAGATAGGCTAAGAAGGCCTAAAACAAACGTACATCTTTTCCTTCTACCTTGTATTAATATATTCTCTTTGTCTTTGGTTTTTAACAATTTTACACTAGTATACCTATATGTGTGTTCTCTATATTTAATTTGCATGGAGTTTATGGCTTTCTGAATTTGTGGCATGACATTTTGTAAAATTCAATTATTTTGATTTTCAAATTTTGTCTCTGATTCATTTCTCTTTTTTTGTAGGATTTAAGTTATATATACAGTAAATATTTTTATCATTTCCCATATATTTTTTATGCTTCTTCGTTAATCCGTTTCTATTAGCTTTACATTTTGTTTAATCATTTTTCAGTCCTAAAATTTCCTTTTAAATAATTTTCCAATTGTATGTTAATTTCTAGTTTTTCATTTAGAAAATATGCTTTCTAGAACATACTGTTACTTTAAAGTCCATGTATAATGATTCCAATATTTGTATCTCCAGTGAGGGTATTTCTATAATCTGTTTTCAATCTTGTTTACCAGTCTTTCATTCTCATCTTCTGGTTTGCATGGTAACTTGTAGAGATATTTTATGACTCTAGGCAATGTTATCTTCCAGAGACAATTCATTTTTGACAATTAGATAAGAGAAAGATTAATTTTAATTCAGTCAAAGATTTAGTTGATTTGATGCCAGTCCTCATTATTTTTGAGGAGCTATCTAGAGTTACAGGCTGAAAGTGGAATGCTTTCCTGGACTTCTCCTCCTTGGCAGGCCTGAGATCCAATTTCTTTTCTTTTCTTTTCTTTTTAAAGATTTTATTCATTATCTTTAGAGAGAGGGGCAGGGAGGGAGGAAGAAAGGGAGAGAGATGTCAATGTATGGTTGCCTTTCACCTGACTCCTGCTATGGACCTGGCTGGAGAGCTGGCTTGCAACCTGGTTATGTGCCCTGACTGGGAATTGAACTGGTGACCCTTTGGTTTTCAGGCCCGCACTCTATCCACTGAGCCATAGCAGCCAGGGCCATTTCTCCTTCAATTTTAAACAATAGCCTTGCTGGGTAAAATAGCTTTCATTGTAGGTCCTTGTTTTTCAACACTTTGAATACTTCATGCCAATTCCTTCTGGCCTAAAATCTTTCTGTTGAGAAATCAAATGACAGCCTTATGAAAGCTCCCTTGTTGTTAACTAACTGCTTTCCTCTTGCAGCTTTTAAGACACTCTGCTGTCTTAAAGCTTTGCTGTTTTAATTATGGTGCATCTTGTTGTAGGTGTCTTTGGGTCCATCTTGTTTGGAATTCTCTGTACTTCCTGAAGTTGCATGTCTTTCCTTTACTAGGCTAAAATATTTTTGGTCATTATTTCTTTAAATACATTCTCTATACCTTGCTCTCTCTTCTTCTTCTTCTAGTATCCCTCTGATGTGGATGTTGTTATGCCTCCTGTTGTCTCAAAGATCCCTTAAATGTGCCTCAGTTTTAAAATTCTTTTTTGTCTCTTTGCCCTTCTGCTTGGATGTTTTTCTTTTCTACCTTGTCTTTCAAATCACTTTGATTCTCTGCTTCATTTAACCTACAGTTTATTATTTCCAG
This sequence comes from Noctilio leporinus, assembly GCA_004026585.1. NCBI lineage: Eukaryota > Metazoa > Chordata > Mammalia > Chiroptera > Noctilionidae > Noctilio > Noctilio leporinus. The sequence continues at coordinate 660,510 of PVIW01000223.1, read as the reverse complement.
TGTATTATTTATTCCAGACATTGAATTCATTATTTCTAACTGGTCCTTCTTTATGGTTCCTGTGTTTTCTTTCATACTTTTGAGTATTCTTATAATCATTATTCTAAACTCTATATTTGATAAATTGTTTGCTTCCATTTCATTTGGCTCTTCTTCTGAAGAATTCTTTCATTCTTTTATTTGAGGCCTCTTTCTTTGTCTTTTCATTTTGGCCTCCTCTTTGTGTTTTTTTCTATGTATTAGGTTAGTCTGTAAAGACTCTGACCCAGGCCCATGTCAGACACTGCCTGTGACTGGCCCTGGGCAACCTATTGGAGCTATCAGTGAAACACAGTTTGTTGCTTCCTCTACTGGTTACCAGCACCAGGCCTGGGGCCAGCTACAGTCTCAAAACACCCAGAGATCTTCCTATAAGCTGTCTGTTAAATTTAATCACTGGAAGAGCCTCCAGGTATATGCAGTAGTCTGGTTTAAGCTCCACAGGGTGAGGCAAGAGGGATTCCTTTAGGTGGGGCTATTATTGGCCCCCCCACAAGAGCTGATGCCTAGTGAAGGGAGTATGCTTTGCCGAGAAATTTGGCTTCTTTGGTATGTGGGGATGCCTGAGCTAAGTATACTGCTGCTGGACCCTTCAGCTCCCTCCTCAGATCCACCAGCCCCAGATTCTCCTCATACACCTCTAGTATGCTCTGCCCTCCTTCCGCCTGAGCCCTGAATAAATGGCTGCAAACAAAATTGTATTAATTGGCCCTTTAAGAGGCCCTCTGCATCTCTTGCCATCTTTCCCTGGCAGGCAGAAATCCTGCTGCTTTTCACATCTGAATGTTACCTGAGTGCCTTTCCTGGCTCTGGTGCTATACGCTGGGGAGTCTGGCTAAGTGTTAGGATACCACACTTCTTAAGGAGAACTCCACCCTCCTCTCCAGCCACTAAAATATCCACTTGGAACTTCAGCTGCCACCTGTGCACTTCCTACCAGTCATGTTGTGATGAAGTGGTTTCTTCTGTTTTCCCTTGGTTATAAGGCGTCTCTCCAGCTAGTGTTCAGTTGGCTATTCAAGATGATTTTCCCATAATTTAGCTGTGATTCCAATTTGGCCCTGCAAAGAGCTTAGCATAGCTTCCACCTACTCCACCACTATTTTGGATCTCATTCAGTCAATATTTTCAGTATATAGTTGCTGTTGATGTCCTCAGACTAATCACTGAGTATATTATTAATCTATTGGAAATTTTCATCCTAACTAAAGCACTAAAGCATTAATCATGCTTCAGGACACCAAAGAAGAAAACAAAATTTATCAATTACATCATTCCCAAGACGGAGGGTTTGTTACATGTTTACATGAATTCTCGGAGGTTATCTCTCCCTCTGTTCTCTACCTACAAACCTACCTCTGGTTTAACCTACATTCTGTGATTCAACTCTTTGCAACATACTCTAAAAATTTTGGAACCTTCCAACCTATTGTTTCAAAACATTACTTACCTATATGAACCCTGAAGTTTTAGCTTTTCCCAAGCTAGGCCAAAGATATTAGTCCTTATAGAAGCTTATCATTGTATCTGCAGTATATTTTTATACACTATGAAACAGGGAGTGTTGGGAGCTCTAAATAGGGTCTTCTATTCCATTTGCTACTTCTCAGAGCACCTGATATGCCTCTTAACACAAGGTTCATCCTTTGGAGAATGCTAATAGATGCATACTTAATGATACAGGTCATGGAAACCCAGAGATGTTTCCCTAGCTTCCTTCAAAATAACAGTAAGTTCAGAGATCTTAGGATAGTAACCTTTGTCTACTTTCTGTCAAGGTGTCAGTTGTCACACCCATGGGTCATTCTGATCACTGTAATTTAAGAAGAAAACAATAGTAAATAATGACATTTCCAAAGGGAAGAGGACCTTTTTCAGTCCTCTTCAAAGAAAAATGCATGACTCTGGTTCCCTAAATGAAGTCCCACATGTCAGCATCAAAAAATACTGTTTTAGCACAAAATTGTGTGTGGAGTAAAAAGAAATGTATGTGCAGTATGATCTCAATTATATAATATATACATCCATAAAACATATGTATGTGTGAGGATGTATACAAACATGTTAACTAAGTATATAAGAACCATTGATGATAATTTCTATACCCTTATTTATATTTTTATAATTTTATTTAATGGGCATTTAATTTTTTCTAAAAACTTTTTAAAAAGCTATTTTGTCAGATGTTGTGCTCTTCTAGGTACAGAAGTGACTTAAGCATAAAAGGTATAGAATAGGATCTGGCACATAGCCTGTTTTTTATTTTTTTTATTTTTAAACAATTAGCTTTTACATTTACTGCACAGAAAAGTAAGTTTATGATTCCATAAATTGGGAATTTAAAATATCTGCATTTAAAAGCATAAGTCTTACAAAGTACATGGATCTACAAAGGCACCAAATGATCTAATAAGGATGACTATCCCATTATTATTATTATTATTATTATTATTTTTACTTATAATAGAAATGGGAGGGAAATTCATGCTGACTGTAAGGCAGACGAATATGAGGGATCTGAAATTTCCCTTCAGCTGTCACTGGTTGGCTCTGGTTATTGGGGGCAGGAAAGAAGGGAAAATATTTGGGGAGAAAAAGATGAGGAAAGGAAAAGTAAAAGATAGGAAAGAAGGCCAAAATGTAAAGGAGAGAAAAGGGCTGAAGGGGATAGAAAGAGTAATTGGAGGAAAAAGAAAAGAGGATAATAAAATGAAAGTGACAATTGGAAAAGTGACTTCTATAAGGTCCACTTAATGTTCCTGACATGTGTCATGCATTTTGCAAGGTGCTTTATAAAAACTGCCTCATTTAATTTTTAGAACAACCTTCAAAATTGGTATTTTTAGAACAACCTTCAAAATTGGTATATTTAGAACAACCTTCATCTCTATAACAGATGAGAAAACTAGGGTTCTCGGGGATATTGATTATCCCTAGATTTCATGTTTCTTCTCTTTCATGAGATACCGTATACCAGAAAGCCCAACTCCCCTAAAGCCTCACTCTGGCCTGATTTGTCTTCTTGTTGGTGTGATGTCAGATCTTCCCAGATTATAAAACAAATGAACAGAATATCTGCTCTTTGTCTACTGTCCTCTATATACTCATTATTTTCTATCTTCCTGTGAAGTAAGTAGGTTTAATAAGTAATGCTCAGAATAATGTAATAATATAGAGAAATGCCAGGGTCCAATATTGACACCATGCCCATATTTCCAAGCTACAAAGTAAGTGATTAATTTAAAAACACTATATTGCAAATTTATTATATATAAAATCTTACTAAGGCATAAAAAGACAATCACAAAACACTTTTTTTTTACAAAATACTTTTATGAGAAGCATAAAATTAAATAAAACCTGTTTGTTTCCAGAATATTGTCACCATCAATACCTGACATCTGTGTCACCCCTCATTTAATTAAAAAAAAAATTTTCCCAAAAAAGCTAACTAGGAAAAGTAGCTGCTGTGAAGTTTTATTCTTTCCTCAACATTTATGTGAAACATTTCTGGGCTAGCAGTCAGAGGGTCTGGGTGACAGCCCCTACTTGGTCAGCTGTATAGTCTGGGCCCTGGCCCCTAACTTCTTAGCATCTTCTTTTCAGATCTGTAAAATGAGGATTTGGGCAATAGGTTTGCAAAGATCAAACATATAGTTTATGAAGAACAAGACAGGGAGCTCTTGTCATAAGAAATTTTTTAATGGATGATATTTTAAGGGTTCCTAATACTCTACTAGAAAAAAATTTCACATATTATTCATGATTGTTGCATTTTAGTTGATACCTTAAATAACAGGAGACATAATGATAGGTGATTATACTGAGCAAAATAAAACAGGCATCCATAGTAAGTGAATGCCAAGTTAGTGAATGCTATTCATCTTTATTATGCTGTAGTATTTTTGTGTATGATAGGCCACAGACAACAGTTTGATCAAAACTGAGATAATCAGAAGATAGTTGCAAGCCCTGGCCAGGCAGCTCAGTTAGAGCATTGTCCCAATATGCCAGGGTTGCAGGTTCAATCTCTGTTCAAGGAGCATGTAAAAATCAACCAGTGAATGCATAAATAGGTGCATTCTCTCTCTTTTTTCTCTTCCTCTCTCCCTCTCTCCATTCTCCTCTCCCCACTCAAAAAAAATTTTTTTTTTTTTTTAAGTAAAATGGTTAATTTAAACAAAAGATGCATTTTGCTGGTTCCCATGGTAGGAACCAGTATGGTGATACAAAGTAAAGTATTCTGCGGGAGAGAGGGTCCATGGAGTGTGGAGGGAAGACAGAAAATAATTACTCAGTAACTCTTAAAAAACCACCCTTCAGTTAAGGTCAAATCACACCAATAATTTATTTAATTAAGATCCAGGAATTTAATGTTTATTTATTTTTTTTTGTTTAATTTTATTATTGTTATATTATATCCATCCCCTTTTTACTCCCCTCTGTCCCCTTCCCCACCCACCCACTCCTCACCAAAGTCAATCCCACTTGTTGTCCATGTCTATGGTTCTTCCATACTAATTTCTTAACTAAACTGCTTCCCTTCTTTGCCTCTTCCTCCCTGTGCCCCCCCACCCCCCGCCCCACTTCCCCCTGCCCACTGAAGGTCTATTCACTAATTCATGTATCTGGTTCTGTTTTGCTTGTTGTTTGTTTTGTTCATTATTGTCCTGTAATGGCTGAGATCATATGGTATTTGTCTTTCACTGACTGGCTTATTTCACTAAGCATAATACTGTCTAGTTCCATCCATGTTGTTGCAAAGGGTAGGAGTTCCTTCTTTCTTTCTGCTGTATAGTATTCCATTGTATAAATGTACCAAAGTTTTTTGATCCAATCATCCACTGATGGGCACTTAGGCTGTTTCTAGCACTTGGCTACTGTAAATAGTGCTGCTATGAACATAAGAGTACATAGGTTCTTATGAATTGGTGTTTCAGGGTTCTTCAGGTATAGTCCTAGTAGTGGATTTGCTGTATCAAAAGGCAGCTCCATTTTTAGTTTTTGAAGAAAACTCCATACTGTTTTCCATTGTGGGTGTACTAGTCTGCATTCCTACCAACAATGCACCAGTGTTCCTTTTCCCCACATCATTGGCAACACTTGTTTGTTGATTTGTTTATGATTGCCATTCTGACAGGTGTGAGGTGATATCTTATTGTGGTTTTAATTTGTACCTCTCTGATGGCTATTGATGTTGAGCATTCTTTTCAATGCCTTTGGGCCCTTTATATGTCTCCCTCAGTGAGTTGTCTGTTCAAGTCCTTTGCCCATTTTTTAATTGTGCTGTCTATCTCCCTGGTGTTGAGTTGCTTTAGTTCTTTATATATTTTGGATATCAAACCTTTGTCTGAGGTATCATTGGCAAATATGTTTTCCCATACAGTTGGTTCCCTTTGAATTTTGTTGGTGTCTTCTTTAGCTGAAAAGAAACTTTTCAATTTGATATAGTCCCATTTGTTGATTCGTTCTTTCATTTCCTTTGCCCATGGTGAAGTATCAGTAAATGTATTTCTGTGTAGGATATCTAAAATTTTACTGCCAATATTTTTTTTCAGGACCTTTTTGGTGGCATGGCTATGTTTAAATCCTTTATCCATCTTGAGTTTATTCTGGTGTATGGTGTAAGTTGGTGGTCTAGTTTTTATCTTTTTGCATGTTGCTGTCCAGTTCTCCCACCATTCGTTGAAGAGACAGTTTTTACTCCATGTTATGTTCCTTCCCCCTTTGTCGAATATTAATTGACCATGGAGTCCTGGGTTAATTTCTGGGCTCTTTATTTTGTTCCATTGATCTATATGGCTATTCTTATGCCAGTACCAGACTGTTTTGATTACAATAGCCTTGTAGTATAGTTTGATGTCTGGTATTGTGATTCCTCCTACCTTGTTCTTCTTTCTCAAGATTGCTGTGGCTCTTTGTGGGCATTTTAGGCTCCATATAAATTCTTGAAGGATTTTTTCTATCTCTGTGAAGTCTGTCATTGGTATTTTAATTGGGATTGCATTGAATCTATAGATAGCTTTGGGTAATATGGACATTTTAATGATGTTAATTCTTCCCATCCATGAACATGGTATATGCTTCCATTTATTTGTATCTTCTTCATTTCATTCTTCATTGTTCTGTAATTTTCTGAGTACAGGACTTTTACCTCCTGGTTAAGTTTATTCCTAAGTACTTTATATTTCTTTTTGCTATGGTAAATGGGATTTGTTTTCTTGCTTCTATCTCTGATGTTTCATTATTGGTATATAAAAATGCTTTTGATTTCTGGATATTGACTTTATATCCAGCTATTTTGCTAAATTTGCTTATTAGGTCAAGTAAGTTTTTGGTGGAGCCTTTTGGGTTTTGTATGTACACTATCACATCATCTGCAAATAATGACAGTTTGGATTTCTCTTTTTCAATTTGGATACCTTTGATTCCTTTTGCTTCTCTGATGGCTATGGCTAGAACTTCCAAGATGATGTTGAACAGAAGTGGAGAAAGTGGACAGCCTTGTCTTGTTCCTGATCTTCCTGATCTTAGGGGGAAAGCTTTCAGTTTTTGTCTGTTAAGTATGATGTTGGCTTCAGGTTTCTCATATATGGCCTTTATGATGTTGAGGTATGCTTCCTATATTCCCATTTTGCTGAGTGTTTTTATCATAAATGGTTGCTGTACTTTATCAAATGCTTTTTCAGCATCTATTGATATGATCATATGGTTTTTGTCTTTCATTTTGTTGATATGGTGTATTACATCTATTAATTTGAGAACGTTGTACTGTCCTTGCATCCCTGGGGTGAAACCCACTTGATCATGGTGTATGATCTTTTTAATATATTGCTGGATCCGGTTGGGCAATATTTTGTTGAGAATCTTAGCACCTATGTTCATCAGAGAGACTGGCCTATAGTTTTCTTTCTTAGTTATGTCTTGATCTGGTTTTGGGATTAGAATAATATCAGCCTTATAGGAAGAGTTTGGGAGTCTTCCCTCTTCTTGGATTTTTTGGAATAGGTTGAGAAGGATAGAAGTTAGTTCTTCCCTAAATATTTTGTAGAATTCACCTGTGTATCCATCTGTCCAGGGCTCTTGTGCTTTGGGAGATTTTAGATTACTTCAATTTCACTAGTTGCTATTGGCCTAGTCAGGATTTCTGCTTCTTCTGGATTTAGCTTTGGTAGATTATACATTTCCAGAAATGTGTCCATTTCACCCAGGTTGTCATATCTCTTGTCATATAGTTGTTTGTAGTAATTTCTTACAATCTTTTGTATTTCTGAAGTATCAGTTGTGATTTCGCCTCTGTCATTTCTGATTCTCTTTATTTAGTCTCTCTCTCTCTTTTTCTTGATGAGTCTCAATAAAGGCTTGTCAATTTTGTTTATTTTTTCAAAGAACCAGCTCTTGGACTTGTTGATTCTTCAAATTGTAATTTGAGTCTCATTGTTACTTAGTTCTGCTCTGATCTTGATGATGTCCTTCCTTCTACTTGCTCTGGGCTTTGTTTGTTGTTGCTCCTCTAGTTCTTGCAGGTTATGGTTAGGTTGTTTCTGTAACCTTCTTCTGACCTTTTTAGGAAGGCCTGTATTGCTATGAATTTCCCTCTGAGGACTGCCTTTGCTATGTCCCATAGGTTTTGGACTGTTGTGTATTCATTGTCATTTGTTTCCAGAAACTTTTTTATTTCATCTTTGATCTCATTGTTAACCCATTCATTACTTAAAAGCATGTTATTCAGTCTCCATGAGTTAGGAGTGTTTTTGGTTTTTTCCCTTGAGATTGGTTTCTAGTTTCAAGCCATTGTGATCTGAGAAGATGCTTAGTACGATTTCAATTTTCCTGTATTTGTGGAGGCTTGTCTTGTGACCTACCATGTGGTCTATCTTAGAGAATGTTCCATGTGCATTTGAAAAGAATGTGTATTTTGCTTCTTTGGGGTGAAAGGTTCTGTATGTATCAGTTTGGTCCATTTCCTCTAGAGTGTTGTTCAATGCCATAATATTCTTAGTAATATTTTGTTTGAAAGATCTGTCTATTGTTGATAGTGGGGTATTAAAATCCCCCACTATTAGTGTCTTGCTATCTATATCCTTCTTGAAGTCCTCCAAGATTTTTCTTATATGTTTCGGAGCTGCTATGTTGGGTGCATATATGTTTACCAGAGTTATTTCTTCTTGAAGGATTGTTTCCTTAAATATTATGAAATGTCCTTCTTTGTCTCTTTTTATGGCCTTCATTGTAAAATCTATTTTGTCTGAAGTAAGTATTGCTACTCCAGCCTTTTTCTCCATGTTCATTTGCTTGATATATATATTTCCATCCCTTCACTTTCAATCTGTGTCAAACTTTTGTTTGAGGTGGGTCTCTTGAAGATAGCATATATGTGGGTCATGTTTTCTTATCAATTCAAGTACTCTATGTCTTTTGATTGGCACATTTAATCCATTTAAATTTAAGGTTATTATTGATTGATACTTATTTATTGCCATTTTCCCACTTTGTACCTGTATTCCTCTTTGTCTCGCTGTTTCTTCATTTCTTTTATTTTTTTTGAAAGTAGACCCTTTAGCATTTCTTTTTCTTTTCTTTCTTTCTTTCTTTCTTTCTTTCTTTTTTTTTTTTTTTAATGTATGGTTGCCCTTCTCCTGCCTCCAGCTACAGACCTGGCTGGAGACCTGGCTTGCAACCTGGTTATGTGCCCTGGCTGGGGAATCGACCCAGTGACCTTTAGGTTTCCAGGCCAGCTCTTTATCCACTGTGCCACCAGTCAGGGCCAGCATTTCTTGCAATGCTGGTTTGGTAGAGATGTATTCTTTTAGTCTTCTTTTATCTGGGAAACTCTTTATTTCTCCTTCCATTTTGAATGAGAGCCTTGCTGGGTAGAGTATTCTTGGTTGCAGGCCTTTGTTTCCCATGACTTGAAATATTTTTTGCCATTCCCTTCTGGCTTGTATTGTTACTGTTGAATAATGATTTGATAACCTTATTGGAGCCCCTTTACATGTTATTTGTCATTTCTCTCTTGATGCTTTTAGGATTCTCTTTTTGTCTCTGAAATCTGCCATTTTAATAATAATGTGCCTTGGAGTGGGTCTGTTTGGGTTCATCTTCCTTGGGGCCCTCTGTGCTTCCTGAACTTGAGTAACATTTTCACTCATCATGTTAGGGAAATTTTCTATTATTACTTTTTTGAACAGGTTTTCCATTTCTTATTTCTCTTCTCCTTCTGGTATCCCTATGATACGGATATTATTACATTTCATGTTGTCCTGCAGCTCTCTTAAAACCTCTTCATTCTTGTTCAGCCTTCTTTCATTCTCTTGCACTGTCTTGGAATATTTTTCTAGGTTGTCCTCCAGCTCACTGATCCAATCCTCTGCTTCCTCTAGTCTACTCGATTCCTTCTACTGTACTCTTCAATTCAGAAATAGTATTCTTCATTTCCTCCTGGCTCTTACTGATAGTTTCTAAGTCCTTTTTAATACTGGTGTAGCTCTCAGTAAGTTCCTTGTAACTTCCCTGGAGTTCTTCGTAGTTACCTAGAGTTGTTTAAAGTTTTCTTTGAGCTGGCCGAGCTTGTTGAGCTTCTCTATCATCATTGTTTTGAATTCCATATCTGATAGTTTGTTTGCCTCTGTTTCATTTAGTGATCTCTCTGGGGATTCTTCCTTTCCTTTTGGTGATGGACTGATTCTTTTTTCCCCCATTTTGGGTGTCTGTTGTTGCTTATTTTTGTCTTTGATTAGTCTGCTTTGATTCATTGCCTTTGTGGAGCACACTTCTGTGTTAGAAGATTTGTGGAGTTCAGTGTTGCAGTCTCCTAGATTTCTTCAACTTGTTGCTCTTGGGGTGGTCTTTATGTCATTAACTTGGGCTGTCCGGTTGTATTTTGGATTGGTTATATGTGTTGCTCCTTTCCCTCCAGTTGGCTGATTGAGAGACACCCCATCTACCCTTTCTCATATACTGTTTCTGAGCTGCTCCTAAAATAGAACCACCAAATCAGGCAAAATGACCACACCTTAAGAGATGTGTTTCTCCTTTAATTTCCCTTTCAACTGCCTATGAACCTAGCTATTTACCCCTACCCTCCAAGGTAACCCCCACTTTTAATCACACCCTCAGCTACAACTGAGCCAGCCTTCATAGGAATGTAGATATGATAAGACTGTTATATGAGAGGAAAAATGATTAAGTTGACTCAAGTATAGATAATTTTGAAGGATGCAAAGGAGTAGCAAAGATAGCGGGGATACAAGAGAGAAAGCCAACTTTTCTCTTCTACAGAAATTAGGAGGGGGAAAATCAGAATACCTCAAGTGGGAGTGAACAGTATAAGCCTATATATATAGTTGCCTCATCTACCTTGCTGTCCACCCTTAATGAGCCCTGATTGGTCCAGGTGGAGCCAGGACCTGCGTGCTTTTAGCAGAATAAAAGTAAGTGTAGTTCCTAGTAGTGCACCCACAAAAAAGAAAAAAAGAAAGAAAGAAAAGAAAAGAAAGAAATGGTTTAAGTGGCTGGGGAGGGAAGGAATACTTAGATTGAGGACTGGGAATGAGTTGTAGCAGGAGAGTGAGTAAACTTTAAAAGAAGAATACGAGGAGGGTCTTGGCTATTTAGGTGGATTGAGATAAGGGAGGAGTAAAAATACGTAAGTTGGGATACACTATGTATAAACAGTATTTACTTAAAATGCACTAATTGTGAAGGTTGGAAGTAACTTTTGAAAAGGATATGTTAAGGATTAATAGTTCATGTGGCTCTCAGTGTAACTCAGGTGCTTGAGATTAGCAGTGATCCATTTCCTGAATCTGTCTTTTTCTTGATCAAGTCTCTGCAGTCAACAGTCAAGTTGTGTGGTCTTGGAGTGGCAGGGCCTATGGCCGTCACAGTCAGGGCTGATTCTGAGTGCCAGCCCCCAGGTAGGCTGAGCCTCCAATAGCCTAGCTGGGTTTCTACACTGCTGGTGTTTTGGGGCCCTTCCTTCTTTCACTGGTTCTGTATGAAAACCTGCAGGGTGCTTATGTGGTGTGGATAGCTACTCCTCCCCCTCCAGCTCCTGGAGGAGGTTCCTGCTTGTGATGGGCACCTGGCTCCAAAGGTGGCCTGCAACCTCACTAGCTCCTGTGATGGCTGGCCCTCCCCCTACAGCTCCCAGAGGAGGTAGCCCCTAGCCGCTAATAGGGCCCGGCTCCCTGGAGGATCCCCAGGTTGCCTACTGGAAAAGCCTAACCCACGCAGTCCAGCTCTCCAAGGAGATTTTCACTGCCACCTCTGCAATGCAAGCCTGGGTCTCCATGGGGTCTGCAGCACAGTTTGCTGGAGAAGGCCAGCCCAGCACCCACTCCAGCTCTGAGGAGGTTTTCACCCCTGCCTCTGCGATGAGTGGCTAGCTCCCCAGGGGGCCCACAGCACAGTCTGCCCGCAAAGGCTATGCCTCCCCCTCAAGGCCTTTGCTGCCTGCAATGGTTGCGCCAGTTGCACCAGCTGCAAGTTTCTGGCACACAGTTTCGAGTTTCCATGGGAGCCTGTGCGCTGGTGTGGGTGCACAGGGTTGGGCCCTTCTTCTCGCGGGGGCTCTGAGCTACCCTCTCACTGGGTGGTGCAGCAGCACAATTTTCAGCCCTCCTACCGCTCCAGCTGGTGCACTTTCCCGCTCCCCAGCTCCTGCTCCAGCAGGTCTCTCCTCCTTCACCTCTGGCCCTGGGAGGCAGTTCCTCTCTCTCAGCCTCAGAGCTCAGCTCTCACACAGTCCCTCCCCTGCAGGGGTTCAATTCCTCAATCCCCCAGAGTTTGCGCTCCCTGTCCACACTTCACTGCTCGGATTTCTAGTCACTGGGGAGCCTGAAGCAGTCTTCAGTTAGAGCCGCCCCTCTGGGCAGAGCTGCCACTGCCCAGAGCAGACCTTGGCCTGCTGGCTGGTGGTTCCGACTGTGTCACCTGCTCTCCTGTAGGTCTCTGCAGCCCCTGGGCTGTGCTCCCCTGAGTCCAGATGCTGACCGCTCCAATTCACTGGGACCTGCAGACATCTTGTGCTCCCTACCCTATCTTCCAGCTGCTCTGGCACTTGAGAACACCATCAGCACTGCAATCTACTCTGTCGTCATTTTTCTAGGTCTCTCCAGTAGCTTAATATTTAAAATACGTTTTTTCCCCAACTTAAATATTTGAAAATCTTCAAAAGTGAACATGTAATTAAAATGTAAAGTAATTTTATTTTTCAAATCAGCTAGTGTGTGTTCAGCTTCCATTAACAGAATACATTAATAAAAGGAGCTTAAACAATGGGGGGTTATTTTACATCTAAGAGGTCTGGAAAAAAAAACACTTCCAGGTCTGTTAGAGCAATTTCACAATTTGACTGGTGTCAGGACTTCCTCTCCACCATCCTTGGTACATCTGCTCCATCTGCTCATGCTTGCAGATGGCTCCTTTTATGCCAGGCACCCCATGTAAATATGGCAATATGGAGACTCCCAAAATGGATGGGTTTTTTTCCTGTGTGTCACTTTTGTTATAGAGAAAACCCTTCCCCAGACTTCTTATTTTCTACTGGCCAGAAATGACTCTCCTATCAGTGCCCCTAGCTACAAGGTATTTTCTAAAGCAGCAGCAGTGATTTGCAGCCTGTCATAGCAGCCAAACCCAGCTAAACCCAGCCAACAGGGAAGATAGGCACTCCCTTTGGCATGCTATTCTGTGTCCTTCCAAACATCTTTTCTTTTCTTTTCTTTCTTCCTTCCTTCCTTCACTTCTTCCTTCCTTTCCTTCCTTCCCTTCCTCCCTTCCTTCCTTCCTTTTCTTCCCCAAAGCCACAGACTGCTCCTAAGAAATACTAGATCAGTTGTTTTTTTCTACCTCATCTACCTAGTTCACTTGTCCTTGTCTTCTGTGCCTAACTCCAAATTATGGCTGGGGTCCCAAGTAAACTCATTTTTCTTATTGCTTGCTTAAGCTAATCGGTAACTCAGTTTTCTTGAGAAATTATTTTATAGATGACATTTTTATTGCTAATTATTTTCAAAAACTGAACACCACGTTCCCATAGTCTTGTAGATCATCAAAGTAGTACCCACTCAGAATAGAGGAAAGGTTCACCTTTCTGGATTTATAGCAAAAATAAGGGTCAAATCCAGGGTTCCAATTAAATACTGAGCAGTACCAGCACCATTTCTTTCTTACAAGGGTTTTATCTGCATGGTTTAAGTCATACTGCATAGAGACTTTTTAAAAAATATTTAATTTATTGATTTTAGAGAGAGGGGAAGGGAGGGAGAAAGAGAGGGAGAGAAACATCAATCTGCGATTGCCTCTCTCGTGTCCCCAGTTGGGGACCTGGCCTACAACCCAGGCATATGGCCTGACTGGGAATTGAACCAGTGACCTTTTGGTTCACAGGCCAGCACACAGTTCACTGAGCCACACTAATCAGAGCACCACATTTATAACCTGTTTTTATATTTAATATTTTATCATATTCTGAGAGAAACAAGAGTGCAGCATGAATATGGGGAAGCAAAAGAAAACAAGGAAATATGTGACCACAAAGCAAAGATCTAGTCTGAGAGATCAGAGGCTTAAAGGAAAAGATAAATTAAAACCTAAAAAGAAAGCAAAGAAAGGTGCACTCAAGGAAAGAGAAGTCCCCCAATACCCTTCCTGCTTATTCTTCCAATATGACACATGACTGGGCCCACCTTACCACATCCTGGGTGATACCAACTTTATCAACTTTTCCATTAAGGCTGAACTGGACTTACTGCAGTTAGTTATGGACTGTATCTATAACAAGTGTATCCCCTGAATAACTGACTGGGCAATGGTTGAAGTTGAGAAATTGGGGCAGAAGTATCCAGTGGCTCCAAGGATCACCAGGGAGCCAAGATTTGAGGGATTACCCTGCCAATGTGGACAAGAACCTTAAACAATGAGTCAGGAAGATCCCTGGAGATCTCATCATGTACATTTCTAACCATTGGGACAACAGTGAGCAGGTACCAGATGGTGGTGAAGCTCTGGGCTCTAATAGTTAAAAGACAGAGTACCTCTGCTCTCCAACTATATTTCTTTGTTGCCGGTTTATTAAACATGCTACAGAATGAGTTATTATTGCTCCACTCATCTGAGTATGGTTAAATATACTCTCTTTTTGATGTTGTTTTGAAAATGATATTTTATTTCATTTTAATATTTGTTGTATCTTTTTAATAATTTTTTATAAGTCAGATGATGACTCACACAAAAATATTTTACCTTACGCATTTGTTCCATAGTAATAGCCTTTGGAAATTTTATTTTAAATGATGACATCATATTCCATGCAAAAAAAATCCTATTTTACTTAACTTGCAATAAACAGCATTCCTTTCATATATGAAATACTAAGTACCATAGATAGGACAAAGATTTTACAAAACGTACCTCTAAACCTTAGAACAATGCTGCAAGGTAGCTATTATCATCCTGATTTTATAAATGAAGAAACAAACTCAGAGAGATTAAAACTTATCCCATATTCCTGCTGGTGAATTGCAGAGCAGGATATTTGAGCTCAGACTCATCTGATTCCCAAATCAACAAACATACTATTTATTCTACACAATTGGTGAGAATGGGCCAATTTATAAGTGTAAATGAGCTGTTTTATTATTGAACAAAACCAAACAAACCAAACAAAAACCTGAATTTATGTAGGTAGCCAGCATAGACTGCAAAACTAGAATGAACTTTCAGCTTTATTTATATGGAATTGAAGCTACAATTCATGTTTTTTTTTAGTTAACCTTCATCAGTTATTCAATTTGCATCAGTAGTTACAATGAGCTCACTCTGACATCCTGTCTTTTGTAATTCTTGATCATAATTCTTTGTGTGGGTGGTTCCATTACTCTGACACTTTGTTCTTCCTAATTTTTTAAAAATTTTTTAAAAAATATTTTATTTATTATTTTCAGAGACAAGGGTAGGAAGAGAGGCAGAGAGGAAGAGAAACATAAATGTATGGTTGCCTTTCACCTGCCTCCAACTAGAAACCTGGCTGGAGACCTGGCTTGCAACCTGGTTGCACATAACCTGGTTATGTGCCCTGGCTGGGGAATCGAACCAGCAACCTTTGGGTTTGCAGGCCGGTACCTTATCCACTGTGCCACCAACCAGGGCCATGCTCTTCCTAGTTTTTTACCAGTACTTCCTACAGTAGCCTCGGTCTTGATGTCCTATCTTGCACTTACAGTTAGTTGGTCACTTCATTATTCCTCAGTAAGTTTAGAGTAAGTTCAGTTTCTCAAACCATTACTAGTGGCAAATGCACTCTTGTGGGGTCAAGAGAAAAAGAATTTCCTAAAACCCACACAGAAGAATAGGGCTCCATGGTAAACTTTATTGATAATGTAAAATTAAAATTGTTCCCTCCTGATGTCCCAATGTCTCACCTCCATCCAACTTGCCGTGGAAAAGTTCCTATCTTGTGTTCAGTAGGACCCATGTAATGGCTGCTGCCCAGAGTTTCTGCTCCATATTAAAGCACAGTCCAGCCCAACATCTGGCTAGCTTATCATGTGTTTCCAGCTGCAACCCACTCATGTACTGCAGTATTCAGGCTCCCTCCTGGGTCCTGCCGGTGGAGTTTGCATGGCCATTGAGAAGACAGGCACATGCACCATGAGAGTGTGGGTCTTGGGGCGGGGACAACCCACAAAGAGAACCAGAGCTTCTTTGTTCCCCTGGGATTATATTAGTTTGGGTTTGGGAGGGACTAGGTACTTTTTCAAAATGACTACTCACTTTCCTACGCTTTTGCCAGCTTTGGTTGGGTCCACATCCCTTAGTTCGCCTGATAGGCCTCTAAGGTCCAGCACCTCCTCCTGTGGTCCCAATGACCTCGTGCCAGGGTGGGCAAAGGGAGGATTATTAATTACCTTTGCAGAGCACAGGGCCTGCTGTCTCCTGGAGTGTGAAAGCTGTAGCTTCCTGGTGAAGCCCACAGGCCTGTACCCCCTGCCCCCCCAGGTTATTAAGCTCAATGTCTAAGTCCCTTTGCTCCTCTTTCCTATTAATCATTAGCTAAATATTAATGGTAGCAATAGCACCCAAATTAAAATGCTCCTGATTAAACTCTCATAACACAAAAGAAATTCTATTAGTCAATGGAAACTTGGCCCATATCCTGAATCAATCTTTTCGCACTGAAGATATTAGAAAGGCCATATACTACTACAGGTGTCAGAAGTTAAATGTAATACATAGGTGAAAAAGGAAAAAAGGAGGAGTGTAAACACAGAAACAGCTGCAAATGTTCCTATCCTGTTTAACTAAATATTAAATCACTTTTCAGAGACAAAAGACCAAAACCACAAGTTATGCAGCTGAAACATCCTCAGGGAAGAGAACTTTGATGCCCAAATGCAACCAGAACCAAAGGTTCAAAGATCAGGGACATCACCAGAACTTGAACACCAAGTTCAAGTTAGAAGTGGAGGGTCCACTGTTCAGGAAGACCCTGTGATAACACCCCTTACCATAAAAGATCAAGTTCCAAGGTCTCCCAATTAAAACTAGCCCCACCAGCCCTTCTCCATCCCTGTTCCCCATGTCCCCTTAAATACCTGCCTCAAACCCTGGATCAGAGAGTTTGGGCTTTTGAACCTTAGGTTCCCCTTTTCCTCGATGGCGCGGTTCATAATAAAATAGCCGATCTTTCTCCACTGCACTTCTTGGTATCCAGCGTTTGACTCAGCTAGCACTGAGTGAATGGGCTCTTTTGTAACAGAAGGAAAGCAGGGAAAGAAGAAAGAAATGTATACATGGGGCAAGGGGAGAGAAAAGTGGATGGAGCTATAATTATTGTCAATTCTGCTGTGACAGGATAAATAAATGAATTCTAGAGCAGATCAGAAAACAGCAGAGGGCAAGTGTTTTTGGCCAGCGGGTAGGACTGACCAAGACTGAACCAAACCCAACTGCTGTCGCTGATTGCATTGCCTTTGTTTACCTTCTCAAGGACAAATCTGCCTCCTGTTCTCCTCCAGGGGACTCTTAATTATAACAAATGCCCTGTCCACTTTCAGGCATTTAGGTCCTCGGTCTAACTTATTAGCACAGAACCTGCTCTGAATAGCTTTCCCAACTACCACCTCCCTTCAATGCCTAGTCCTCAGCTCCTGCTTCCCAGGCCCCCCTGCCATTCCTGCCTATGGTGTGGCTGGTTCCAGGGGAAAGGTGACATAAACAGGTTTCCTCTGGACTTTACATGGCCAGGCCAAATAGGAGATGATGCTGGCAGTGATCCTGGTGAGTCCAGACACTAAATGAAAAGTGCTGACAGTCTGGCTGATGGGAAATCAGTCCCTTAGGGAACAGGAGGGACCCACAGAGCCTTCCAGCCACCCTGCTTTTCCTGCTGCCCTAGTTATCAGGGATGCTCTAGGGACAGTGGACCAGAAAGCTCTCCCTAGTCTGTTTGGCCAGACCAAGCTACAATAATTAGTTCAATTAGGCTTTGTGCTGGTTCTTTGATACAGGCCTTTAGGAGGGAGAAAGGAATTCATAAATTTTCTTTTAGTTTGACTAACCGAGAAAGAAATAACTGAAAATGCTAATAACTCTTGTACAAATAAATAGTAAGAAAACTGCAGTTGACACTTCTATTCCTAGTATAAGCTCTTGTTCAGACACATGACAAATTACTGAATTATCAACTTATGTGCATTACCACTATGATGTATGGTTAATATACAAAATAAAATAAAGGTACTATTTTGTATATTTTATTTTTATTTCATTGTGTTGATAGATTACAAAAGTGTCTATCCATGCCTGTTTACATGTCCTTTACAATTTGACTTTGCTGTTACTCCTAAGGAGAGAGAAAGCCTGTTTTTCTATCCCTTGAATCTGGACTTGACCATATGGAAAAAGAAATAGTAAAATAATTACACAGAGATTGAGCAGTGGTTGTACATTGGGACTGGCTTTCTTGCTGCTCTTGGGAACCCGGCAGCCACTGCCATGTAAATGAGCCTGAGTTAGCCTGCTGGAGGATGGCATGTGGCATGAACTCACATGGAAGCCAGCTGTCTGCCAGATGTGAGTGAGGCCATTGACAACCAGTTGACCCGGAAGCATAAGTAGAACCACCTGAGACCAACAGAAAACCTTTGCAGCTGACTCCCATCAAAATGCCAACCCTCAGAATGCAAGAGCTGTTAGGTAAATGATTATTTTTTTAAGCAACTAAGTCTTGTAGTGCTTGGTTACACAGCAAAAACTAACTGATGTAGAAATTAGTACATAGAAGTGGGGTGCCATTGGAACAAAAACCTAAAACATGGGGCCTTGGGTCTCTGAATTGGTCAGAGACTGAAAAAACCCAGTAGCAAAAACTAGAGAAAGGGTTAGCAAACTCTAGTGGTAGTTGGCAAGAAAAATGAGGAAAAATGAAAATACGTGTCATGTAGTTAAAATAACTGGCAAAATGGTTGCCTGCAGTAACTTGGAAGGATATATATATATATATATATATATATATATATATATATATTTCTAATGAATTTATGGACCTGGTAAGATGTTTATCTGGCCAAATGTTGAAAGTCTTGATTGGTTTAATTTAGCTGCCTAGGAAGAAAGAAAAGAGCTGAAGGAAACATTTAGAGGAAATATGAGCATATAGACAATAAAACTGCTTCTCACCCCCAATCCCTTAGCCAGTAAAAAGCCTGCAAGTGAAAGAAGCCTGAGGCCACAGGTCATGGCTATTCAAATTTTATGAAGGCATTTCAAAGAATTAAGATGATATCTAGTAGACCCTCTCAACTGGAAAAATGGGAAAGAGTCTAAGGATTTTAAAGGTATTAGTCCACAACAGCTTGGCAGGCCCACAAAATTTTATTTTAAAAGAATTGTGGATGTGGCTTTTCTTGAACCAAGTAGATTCAAGTCAGGCTCATAAGGAAACCATAAAGTTGTAAGAGTGTAACTACCACACACTTGGATTTAAGAACATGAGATTGCTCAAATTACATATAGCCTTTGGAACCCTCACTCTTTATTCGTAGGAAGCAATCAGAGAAAGTCATTTAGGCTCTAGATGCAGATCTTTCCTTATGGAAAAGGAACAATCTCAGAAGTTAAAGCCAAGAGTTCAGAAGGTAGAGCCAAGAGCCTTGGATCAGGGAGATGAAACTAGACCTAATCAAGAAATTGTTCTTGTCCCAAGGTGGTAGACCTGGCAACTGATCTCCAAAGGATGTCAGAATTGTTATAGATCAGTGGCTGCTCTGTGTTTTACACTCTTCACCTTTCTGATGGCAGAATGATCCTGTTCCTGCCTCATCATTGTATAGTATGGATATGCTGGGGAAGATAATTAGTACTTTGTAATTCTTAGGTCTCTATAACAAGACAAGCCCATCTGAGGAGACTCAACTGATTTGATTTAGATCACAAGGTGCCACACTAGCCTGATGTCATAATTAGATGAGATTTTGGGGGTCTTACATGTGGAAGGAATGATAATTATTTTGTCCAAAGGACAGGCTGTACTAACTTGCAAAAATGGCTGTAATACTTTGTAGCTTCTTCCATAAAGAGAAGTTTATTTCCCCACCCCTGAATTTAGACTGCTCTTGTGACTTATGTCATCATTAGTACCTTCAGACCTAGACCACTTTTGCTCTCTGTGATCATGTCAACCAGCACCATGAGGCATATATAGGGTACCTGCTGCATGATGAGAGGTAGGTGGCCCAGTCAGGCTTGTCACTCCAGCAACAGCCAAACAACACAAGGAAGATCAGCCTAAGTGATTTTTTAGCTGTTCAGAGACAGGTGAGTGAGCTAACCAAGCCAGCTGGGAACTAATCCCAACCCAAATTGCTAAAATCAACAAACTTTATTTTAAGCACAAAATAGGAGCCAGAAACATTGTCACATAGCAGTAGATAAATGATACAGATACCCAAATATCACGGACCTATTTCTTGATATTCCATATTTTCTCCTCTGGGCTTTGATTCTCTCTTTGCCATAGATCCATGTCAAAGCCTGTCTGTTTTGGGCAGTATAGTCTTTTGAGTACTGTCTGTGAGTGTTATACCAGTTCAACACCCTGTTATTCAATGCAGCTTGATAACTAGTGGGGCAGGTGTCCCCAACATACCTTTTTCTTCTTTAGCAGAGTCTTGGTTACTCTTGACCATTCATTCAACTCTGTAAAATTTGAATGAGTTTATCAAGTACAATAAGAAGCAAAAACATTTTGTTGGAAATTTTAATTGAATTTTTATTAAGTGTATCAATGAATTTGGAAGAATTGACATAATTTTGATATTGACTCTTCTTATCCATAAACATCTCTCCATTATTGAAGTGTTTTTTGGTATTTTCTCATAATTTCTATATAATTTTCTATGCAAATATTTTGTATATCTTACTTAGATTTATTTACAAGTACTTTATTTTTTATTGTTAATATAAATTAAAATTTCTAATTTTTGCAACTGGCTGTATCAAATGACAGATGACTCAAGTATTTTATAGTTTTAATATTAATATAAATTAAAACTTAAAATTTTCCCATTGACTGTACAAATGACTATATTAAAGTATAAATAAAATAAGTCTGTTCATGTTTGAATTTACCTATTTCGTAATACTCTAGTGAAAAGTTTTTTCTTTCCCCCTAATGCTTGACAATGGATGAGTCTAAAGCAACAAATGTAAATACTAGAAGAAACAGAGGAAATAGCTAAAAATTCCTTCTTCTATTATAAGTTTGCAATTCAAAAACAGACTGAGGGGAAAGGCATAGCTACTTACATAAGAATTTGTAGTTTTGATATTACACATGCAGGAAATGGAAGTAAGTTATCAGTAGACCAGACCAAGTTTTTATTTTTTCTAAGAGCAACTGTAGAGTCTCTGGCACAACAGAACACTTGCTATCTTAAATGTTCCAATTGATATAAACAATTTATCTTTATAAAAAAAAAGTATAAAATCTATTTAATGTTTATTTGAAATGACAAGGAAACTAAGATATCTATAAAAATCCAATGTCAAAGTGAAGTGGGAAACCTAAGAGTTAAGCCAGAAGTAAAGCCATCATTTGTCTGAGGGCATCTCCAGGCCCCTTGTGGCTTTGAGTTCCTGTTTTCATGACTATGCAGAGTGTGGTGCTATAGATTCCCACCCTACTAGACCCTAAACTTTATTATCTGTCACCAGAATTAGGCAGTCCTTATTAAAGGGACATTTCCAGAACAATTCAATATAGAATTGTAAAGGAAAATTACAGCTATGGAGATGATAGAAAAATTTATATAATAAATGTTAAGATGAAACACAGTGGGGCAGAGAGAGTAATGGAGGGGGCGGGATGGGACAACTGTAATGCAACAATAATACATTAATTAAAAAACAAAACACTCAACCTACTCAGGAGTTCAACAGACTCTTGCTTATTGAATTGATTTAATGAAGTGAAAAACACCATCTGCCTCTGGAAAAGGTGGTGTAAAGTTTTTTTTTTGTTTTTTTGTTTTTTTTATTTTCAGAGAGAGGGGACGGAAGAGAGGCAGAAAGGGAGAGAGACATCAATGTATGGTTGCCTTTCACCTGCCTCCAGCTATGGACCTGGCCGGAGACCTGGTTCGCAACCTGGTTTTGTGCGCTGGCTGGGGAATAGAACCAGTGACCTTTGGGTTCACAGGCCAATGCCTTATCCACTGTGCCACCAGCCAGGGTGTAAGTGTTTTTTAAGAGTGACATTTATGAAAAAGGAAGAGCTGAGTTACTATGAGCCAGAAGTATGAAAATGACCTCAGTCACTCTGCAGTGTTCAGAATCCCATAAATAGATATAGATGTCCTTGTTTATAGTCAGTTCCTTCCTTTTCTTCCAGATGCTTTGATCTTGTGCCCCAAGGAAAGAAGTAATTTTTGTAAGTGAAGTAAATGATTCCTAATTCATGGCATTCAAAAAAGAAATCATGAGAGTTATTTTGGGGGAATATTTTATGTGTAGGAAATGCAACAAACCACTTAAGTTCACAGATTAAGAGTTTAGAACTACTGTCTCTTCTTCTAACATGTTTTTATCTTCATTTGATTCCTTTGGCATTCAATATTCTAGCAGTGACATCAGTTTAAAATTTTCCTTTCAGATCTTATGTCCTATGTTTTAGGACAGTTTTGCTAAGTGAAAGATTATGTGATGAGTAGTGTAGTGACTTCAAAACATTTGAAGGAAATGCAAAAGAGTTGGCCAAATGGTAACTAGGCTTAAAAGAACTCAGTGTTGGGGAGAGAGGAACTAAAGAGAAGGGTGTAACCAAGAGAAGGTAACATTGGCTTTATCCAGTACTGTGAAACAGCAAATTGTATTCCCCTTTCATGACCTTACCTTTGACCTCTGCCCCTTACTAAGTACTCAAGAATTAATACTAAGCACTGGCAGTCTTATGTTCTCTCCAGAGCTGCTCTGAGTAGAACCCTATCTAGATATATCTTCTTTTTATTCTTACATCCAATCAAAATTCAACAATTATATTATCATTCCCCTGCTTTCATTTCTAGCCATTCTTATTAGGAAAATGTTCATAAGATAATATGTATATAATATTACATGTAAATGATTCTGGGATTTTTCTTCCCTCATGGAAATAAATGGTGACAAAGGCTGCTTAGTTTCTCTCCTGCAACATGCATCCACCCACCCAGGGAGTGTCTTCTCTGTCATTGCCAAATCAGTTTTCAGAATTTATCTTGAAAGGTATCAATAAAGGTATAATCTAAGAGGTGGGAAGAGAAAGGAAAGAGGTTATTTTCAACACATAGGAATAACAGAATATTGGAAATTCAGGGAAAAGGAAAGAAGCTGAAGTAGTGTGAGTATAAGATAATTAGGGAAGAGGGAAAAAAGATGAAAGAGAAGTTGTTGGGGTAATCAACTTTAACACCTTTTTAAAGCACAAAAGTTAGAATGTATTTCCACTTCTGTTACTAGACATTTGGTCTAGGCTTCCATGAATAAGACTTTACACAGACTGGACTTTATAGGTCAGAGGTTAAAAGGGTTGCGGTGACCAACTCATCCTGGTTTGGCCAGTGTTTCCCCAATTTTAGCACTGAAATTTTCACATCCTGGGAACTTCTTCACTCTGTTAAAGTGGAATAGTTGGTTACCCTAAGTAACTAATAATGGCTTCATGTGCTATGCTTTTCTGATAGAATAGTATTCTCATTTTCCTGAGAGTGGTTTGCTGAGGGTAAAGAGAAAAGTGAAGCCAGAAAGGTCGGCACTCATGTTGTTTGTCACTACCAGAATCAGTAAGTAGAGACGAGGATTGAATCTTTAAGGTCACTTTCTTCAGATGCTGGCAATCTGAGAAAACGGCAGGTTATATACCTTCAAAAACCACCTTAACATCTCATTTCAAGCCAACCTTTCTACAAAGAGAAGAAAGAGTGGGTAGGGGTTTGGAAAAAAGTTAATTGAATAAGAGTTGCAGCAATTTTCCTGGTAGTTCTTTATCTGCTGATTAATAATTCTTTTTCTGCATCGGGCATTCCCTCCCTGTAAGACAATGGCTCAGATACCTTCTCTATGGCTTCCAGAACCCCTGGAGAACAAAGATGGAATTGCTTGTCCTCCTCCTGTAGTCATGTGGTCTTGTTGTTCCAGTTCCTGGAACAATACCTTTCCACATTCATGAATCACTTAAGCCAATCAACTGTGGCCAAAATCTTTAACTCTTGAGTTTCCCTATCAAAAGTATGATGGGCCCTGGCTAGTGTGGCTCAGTAGATTGAGCACCAGCCTGTGAATCAAAGGGTCACCAGTTTGATTTCCTATTGAGTGCATGCCTGAGTTGTGGGCTGGGTCCCCAGTTGGGAGCACATAAGAGGCAACCATGCACTGATGTCTCTTTCTCCCTCCCTGCCCCTTACTCTAAAATAAATAAATAGAATCTTCTAAAAATGTATGATGGCATTTACTAAGAAACGGAAGAAGAAAGCCCTGGCTGGTAGCACAATGGATAAGGTGCCGGCCTGCAAACCCAAAGGTTGCTGGTTCGATTCCCCAGCCAGGGCACATAACTAGGTTGCAAGCCAGGTGTCCAGCCAGATCTGTGGCTGGAGGCAGGTGAAAGGCAATCATACATTGATGTCTCTCTGTTTCTCTCCCTCTCTGCCTCTCTCCCTTCCTCTCTTTCTGGAAATAATAAATAAAATCTTAAAAAAAAAAAAAAAGTGGAAGAAGAAAGAAGGGGGAAAGAAAGAAGAATTAAATGAAGTGTGTGTGTGTGTGTGTGTGTGTTTGAGGGGGAAATCGAGTTAAATCAGTAATTTTCAACCAAGTATGATTTTTTGAAAATTATCTTATACTTTATTGTTTATACATTTGCAGTTGTCCCTGCTTTTTGTCACTTTGCCTATATCCACCCAGCCCCTCTCCCCTTCCTTGGGTAACCCCCATATCATTATCCATGTCCATGGGTAATGCACATATATTTTTTGACTAATTCCTTCATCCACTTCCTGGCCTCCCCTCAAATAGCTGTCAGTCTGTTCCATGTATATGTGCTTCTGTTTCTATTATATTCATTAGATTCCACATATAAGTATTTCTCTTCCACTGACTAGCTTATTTCACTTAGGATAATATTCTCCAGATTCATCCATGCTGTTGCAAAATATAAGAGTTCCTTTTATTAACTACTGCATAGTATTCAATTGTGTAAACATACCACAGCATTTTAAAAATCTGAACTAGGTAGGATTTTCTTTGGCAGACACTAAAGATATTTTTTTTTTGTTTGTCACAATTGACATCTACTGGCATCTAGTGAATAGAGGACAAAGATGCTGCTAAACATTCTACATTGTACAGGACAGTTCTCTACAACAAAGAATTATCCATTGATGAAGTTGACCTAAAGGAATGCATCATAATAAGAGATTAATACACATCAGAAAAGATCTACAGAAAATAATAAAATTTGATTACATATGTACACATGGGAATTCCACCCATCTGGGTGGAGAATCTGGGAGAGTCAGAAACCTCACATACATGAGAGATTCAGAGACAGAAAGGAAAATGAAGTGTATATGGTATTCTGAGCTAAGATGAATTAAGGCAACCTGGTGCTTCAGAGGATTATTACAGGATGATAAGAAGAGCAGGTATTCAGTAATTATTTACTTCCCCTGCCATACAGGTAGGTCAATACAAGTTTATCACTGATTATCTTTTATTATGGGCAAGGTCCCAATTTAAAGTTTTCTAGGTAGTTAAGAGGGGATTCAGGGGCTGACATAGGTGCACCATTTTCTTTAATGACACAACCACCTTGTTTTCGTCCTCTCTTCCTTTTTTTTTCAGACTTTATTTATTATTTCCAGAGAGAGGAAGGGAGAGAGAGAAACATCAATGTATGATTGCCTTTCACCTGCCTCCAGCCACGGATCTGGCTGGAGACCTGGCTTGCAACTTGGTTATGTGCCCTGGCTGGGGAATCGAACCAGCGACCTTCAGGTTCACAGGCCAGTGCCTTACCCACTGTGTCACCAGCCAGAGCCTGTCCTCTCTTCTTCCACTCCACTCCCAGCCAGTTTTGTCTACCTGGTGCATAATGCTCACCATCATGTACCACGAGCCCAGAATCCTACTCCCCTACTTCCATATTGAGAACCTAATTTGCAACTACTAGAGCTATAGAAGGAAGGTAGAGCTTAAAAGAAATCAGCCCCTCAAAAGAAGTAACCTGATATACATCTAGCCTGTGTAGTATATTGTCAGGGTCTACCTGGGAAAACATCAAAACTTGGAGTCCCACGCAAGCCAGGCTAAGTTTTTAAGACCTGATGGAAAAACCAGGAAGGCTGGGTACATACATGTTTCCATGTTATAGCCATGGACCTCAGGGAGGGGAAATTAGGCCATGGGAAAATGCTTTAGTTACTATGAAGCCTAGCCTGTTTTCTCACCTTGCCTAATCCTTTGTTGTATCAACTGCAGAAGTTTTAAAAATTTGAATGCACATCCTGACCTGAGTGAGATCTCCCTGCCTCTTCATTTGTTTTTTCCATTTCTCTGTAATTAACATTGTTTAGCATTGATTGACAAGCTGCACGCCTTCAAGTTTACCACTTTGAATTAAAGATCTTGGGGAACAAGGAACAGGGCCTTTGGCCTCAAGCCACTGGTCAGCTTTCTTCTGCACTTGCTGTTAGGGATGGTTTTATTTCATTCACAGCACCAGGGGATTTACTGTGAGCAGGGGTCCCTCACAATATATGGCCTATTGCTCCTTGATTACATGCCTGTACAGCATGTTACTGTACAAAACAGAGCAAGGTTAAATCAAGCACAGGAGAAAATGATGCAAAGAAGAGACATGGGAACACCGGTTATGTGAGGCTGCTTGCTGTGCAACACAGAATGCAGTTTTAGAGCAAACATTTTTTAAATAGTAAAAAGACTACACTCTAAAATAATAAGAACATAAACCAGTAACATAGTCATTTATTGTCATTACTAAGTGTTATGTCCTGTACATCACTGTATTGCTGTACTTTTTTAATAACACTGGTACCACAGTAGATTTGTTTATACCAACATCAGCACAAGTGTGTTGCACTGACAATTGGAATTTTTCAGCTCCAGTATAATATTACGGGACCATCTGTCCTTGGCATTACACAACACACCACTGTAGTTACAGGTTGGGCAGTGATACCACTGCCTCCCCCTCTCCTCAAGGTTTGTCAAACTAGTTGGAAGGATGCAATGGGTTGCAGAGAGGGAGTCCCTGAAAATAAGAGTATTTTCCCCGAAAACCTTTGGTTGGGGGAAGAGGAAAGTGGACAATCTGGCACTTTGCATTACAAATAGTACTTTGCATTACAATGGCAAGTTGATGGCAAGTTAAGAGTTGTACTGCCACCCCAAGCAAAAGGTATATGTGAGCCCTGGCTGGTAGCACAGTGGGCAAGGTGCTGGCCTGCAAACCCAACGGTCGCAGGTTCGATTCCCCAGCCAGGGCACATTACCAGGTTGCAAACCAGGTCTCCAGTCAGGTCTGTGGCTGGAGGCAGGTTAGAAGCAACCATACATTGATGTGTCTCTCTCCCTCTCTGCCCTTCTCCCTTCCCCTCTTTCCAAAAATAACAAATAAAATCTTTAAAAAAAAAAAAAAAGAAGAAGAAGAAGTTAAAATAAATAAATAAATAAATAAAGGTATATGTGACTTTAAGGACAGATAGTGACTCATGATATAGACAGGAGAGGTGGAGGCCTGTGCCTCACTGCGGGCTCCTGCCCTGACTCAAGATGGCAGCCAAAAGATGGGAGAAGATATGGGGAACTGGCAAAAGTAGCACATGCACAGGAAGATCTGGGTCAGCATTTTAAAAAAAGGCAGAGAGAGAGATGAGAGCCATGAGGAGAGGGCAATGAAATAGGGGAATTTGACCATGAGGTCAGAGAGGAAGCAGTAAACCGCTCTGCAGTGTGCAGTCAGGACTCCACCATGCAACCTGCTGTAGTGAAGTAGGAGGGAATTCTGCCATCTGGCCTGTAGTGAGGAAGGCAGCCACTCAGGCTGAGGAAAGAGTATAAGGAAAGAACTGATGGAGCTGTGAAGGAACCTGCTAAACCAAGCAAGCACAGATGCATGGAGATGCCTGGAATACTGAACTGTGACCAGAAATATAGACTTTTGCATCTCTGAAGGACTTACAGAGAGAAGCCACTCTCTCAGGACATGTACCTGCCAGGGGTCCACCATGATCCAGTGTAACACAGCATGCTTTCCTGGACTATTACATGGAGGCTGAGGACAACGTACCCCAGATCCTGAAGGACAGAGCTGCTGGGAGAGGATGGCAACTCTGAAACCCACTAGTGTAGCTTCCAGAGGGATGGAGATCTGTTTGCACAGCTGGCTTAAGAACAGATAAGGATAAGGGGGAACTTCTGGGCATGTTTTTGGCTTATAGCCTGGTGGGGAGCAAGGAAGTGCTGGGTTTCATGAGAGAAAAGGGTCTGAGCAGGAGTGCTCTCAGCTGCCCTGAGTTTGGAATCCTACAATGAAAACTTTGCTTCCTTCTACACAAATCGTTGGGTCATGTATCAAGGTGACATGTGGAGAAGCCCATTTTCTCAGTTACAAGGGGATAAGTTTGTCAATTGCTGGCAGTAATTTTCAGGCTGTGTGACTCACGTTTGAGTCAATTAATTGATTCCCAGTCCTGACCTTCCTCAGTCTAACTCACTTCTCTGTGCTAACCTGAAGCTAAAAAGGGCTTTCAAAGGGACAGGCAAACAAGCATTTGTTTGAGATCAATGAATAGCTATTTGGAAATCACGTTTAGGGAGAAGCTGAAATAACATTATGGGAATGAGAAAAATCACATCATTAGAAGGAAGATTATTTCTATGGCTGCAGATAACATAACATAATGATGTTAATTCTAAACCATGTTTGAAATGTTCAGTCCAGCAGTCATAGTAACTGCTTTTTTTTTTTTTTGTCTTTGTAAACACAGCTCTTGAGAAATAAGGTTGCTTAGGCCCAGTCCAAAGGTTATTTTACCCTGTTTTGAACATTCCAATGTTTGAGGTATAATATGTGCAAGACAGTTCCTCTGGTATGGCAGCTCCGACTCCATCCTAAAGTGGCTCTATTTATATTATTGTTTACACCTGGCTTCTCTCGCCTTTTTAAATTATTGTAAAATGTTTTTGTATTTTTCAATTATACTTGACTATTATAAGGGCTCCTCTTCTGAAAACATGGTGACTTTCTATTTAGCCAAGGACTAGCTGTGGGTCTTAAGGAGGGAAAGGCATCAAACAATTTGCATACAAAAGGAAGAGGTGCCAAAACAGAAGAAATAAAAACAGTAAAGAAGCGAATCATGGACATGGGCAACAACATGGGGATTGACTTGGGGAGAGTAAAGGGTGGGGCTGGGTAGCAGTGGGAAAAGGGAGAAAAGGTGCAAACTGTAACAGCATAAACAATAAAAATATTCTTTTAAACAAAGAAGCAAAGTCAGCTGTTTCCTACAAAACTTTGCCAGCTTCACAGCTGTCCACGCTTCTTCCTCCCCAGTAGAAACTGGCATGTGCCCAGCCTTCCCATCTCCCCTCTCAGACTAACAGCCATATCCTTGCCACTGTCATTTCCTCGTCAGTTAAGATTCTGAGATATGTTAAGTAAGCTCTGGAACACTAGGTCAGTTCTTTACTCACTTACGGTCAAAGCTAAGCTTTTCTTATAATAGCCATAATAGATGACACCTTACGGACGCTATCTTGTTTAATCCTCATATTAACCCAATGAGGAAGACAGTATTCTTACCCTCATTTAACAGAGGAGGAAAGAGATGTAAACCATGCGTCTGAATGATTTTTCTGACTCCAAAGGCCTCTTCTCTAAACCAGAGAGCTTGTTAAACAGGTAGATCCCAGGCAGCCCACTTAGGAACCCTGATTAAGTGGAGCCCAGCAATCTGTTTCTAATAGATGTTTCTGATGAAGGCAAAACTTAGATGACAGGTGGCAAACACAAGTCCTGAGGGCCAAATCCAGCCCTACACCTTGTTTTATCAGGCCCCACACCTTCAGCCTGGCACCTTGTGTTCACTTAACTGTTAAGGAGTAGTTACATTTATATAGTACTAAAATTACATTTGGCCCTTTGAAGGCAAGCACGAGGCTGATGTGGTCCCCAGTGAACATGATTTGGACACCCCTGATTTAAATCTTCACAGTGCTACTATATATTTTTATATACCATGCTTGGCACACCCCTTTCCCAATGCTCAGTTCTGATTAATTACCCTTCCTCTGGGTTCTCAGAGCACAGTTCTCATGGCTAGTCCAGCAGGAACCCCACTGTGTTACAGTTCCTTGGTTTTATGTCTGTCGCACTGAGCAGTTGGAGAGTGACGGGATGTCCAGGGTTCTGTCTCTTTTTGACTTCCTCTTCCCACTGTCCAATGCTCATAGAAGCTGCAACTCTGACACAGGCTTTTGAGATAAAGAAATAGCTTTAATTACTTGTGGGTCGCCCAGTGAGGAGACAGGAGATGCCCTCAAATATGTTTCCTTTATCCAAATATTGGGGGCAAATTTAAGGGGTTAGAGGGAATAGTCTGGCATGTGGAAGTGCTTGTGGGTTTGAGTGGAAGCCTTTGAAATTTGGACATTTATGGTAAGACACGGTAAAGGGCTTGAGCACTGGATCTTCTTGAACCCTTTGTTTTTAAAAGGGTTCTGGTATTCAACTACTGGTCATATCCTGGTCCTTAGCTTCTGGCAGGGGCGAGACTGTTCTCTCCATGGCTTCTGTTTCAGCCATGTGTCTTGTAGTCTTGTAGTTTTGTCTGTTATATCTGAAGCAACTCAGTATCTTGCTAAAAAAACAGGATAGCCTCTGGCTGGTGGCACAGTGGATAAGGCACTGGCCTGCGAACCCAAAGGTCGCAGGTTCGATTCCCTAGCCAGGGCAAATAACCAGGTTGCAAGCCAGGTCTCCAGCCAGGTCCCTAGCTGGAGGCAGGTGAAAGGCAACCATACCTTGATGTCTCTCTCCCTCTCTGCCTCTCTCCCTTCCCCTCTCTCTGAAAATACTAAATAAAATCTTAAAAAATATATATATATATAAAAAATAAGTTTATACAGTTCAGTCTATAACCCCATAAGGATGACTGAAACATAACTGCAGACTTCTGAAAACCAGCCCCTTCTCTTTGGAGGAGGGCCTGAGAGAAACAGGAACACTTCGTCTTTTCTGTTGTCTCACACTTGGTCAGTAGAGTCTGACTTGACTTTCTCTCCTAGATTTGGGGATGACAGATCCAATTTTCTTGCTCTTCCCAGTTTTTAAAAAAATAATTCTTTTAAATGTATTGTCTTTTACTGCTATCCTCATTTACCTTTTGAAGAGATGAGAAAACCTTCCTGAAGGTCTTCCTCTCCTATCTCTTGAGCAAGAACTGTGTGACAATCTCCTCCTACCCCAATGAATGACAAAGGCAATGGGCACCAGGGCCGGATCAAAGCAGTCCTGAGTTACTCCCTGGGGCTGGAGAAAAACCCCGCTCCCTCACAGCTTATGGCCCACTGAATCCTGAAAATATTTAGGTTTCTATTGACAAGGGGAAAGGGAAAATAAATGAAAGACAGACTATCCCATAAAGAAGGCAGTTGTGCTAACAGGCAGTGATGCACAGAGAAGAGCTGTATCATCCTCAAAAAAATAAAATAAAATAAAATAATAAAATAAAATAAATTAAGTCAATCCTTAGTATTCACAAGTTCATTCAAATACTTAGGAGAATGTCATTTTTGCCATTTCCACTTGAGCTTAGGTATTTTTCTAGGTAGACTTAAATAAGTCTAATTCCTCTTTGCACATCAAATGCCCAAGAACAGTATTTAAATATAATTCTCATGTGGCTTCTTTTTATTTTCCTGCTAAATTCTCGTAGTCTCCTCAGACATTCCTCATGGTTTCCAAATCTTTCACTGAGTTTTCTCACTGCACATTTTCATTTTTCCTCAACTGACTACAAGACACTCAGTTTTCAGGACCTAGCTCTGGAAAGCCTTTCCAGATTCCCTTCGGCCATACATGTGCCATGTCATTTGCAGTCCCCCTCCTCTCCTCAATGCCAACATTTGCTGAACTCCGTGTGTCAGTCAGTGTGCCAAAGGCTTGACCAAGAGTCTCATTTCATCTTTGCAAGAACCCTATGAAGCAGTTATAATTTTAGCTCAATTTCATAAGTGACACAATCAAAGCACAGAGAGATTGAGTATTTTGCCAAGGTCACAGAGTGTATGAATAGCAAGGTCAGGATTCAAAACCAGAAGATTAGACTCCAGAGTCCTGGCTCATAACACTATATTCTATAGAATTCTTATCCATACACCACTCTCCACCTGCCCCCTACCCCCGCCAGAGTTCTCTTTGCTTTGTGCCTGGCACATAGGGAACACTTCACAAATGCTTAAGTGAATGAATAATTGGTGGTCATTCAATTCTCTATAACACTTTATCAATCTCCTCCTGAAAATGTGATATTCAGTATGGAAAACACTACCCCAAGTGTTTTTTGACTAGAACAAAATAAATGGCATGTGTGGGAAGCCAAATAATGCCTCCTGCACCCCAGAGATGTCTAAAGCTTAATCCCCAGAAACTGTGAATCGATTACTCTATATGACAAAAGAAGATTTGCAGATAGAATGAAGTTAAGGATTTTGAGATGGGGAAATAATCCTGAATTACCTGAGTTGGTCCAAGCAATGGAATCACAGGTCCTTGGTAGAAGGAGGCCAGAGGGTGAGAGTCAGAAAAGGATAAGTGATGAGAGAAGGAGATGTCACAGTCAGAGGGAGAGGTCTGAAGATGCTATACTGCTGGCCTTGAAGATGGAGGAAGGACCATGAGCCCAGAAATGCAGGTAGCTCCTAGAAGCTGGAAAAGGCAAAGGAACTAATTCTCCTCTTGGACCTCCAGAAAGATTGCAGACATTTTGATCACTTGATTTTAGACTCCTGACCTCCAGAACTGTAAAGAAAATAAACTTGTCTTGTTTTAAGCCAATAAATTATAATTTCCTATAACAAGTATAGCAGCAGAAGGAAAACAATACAGTAGAGATACCTTTCTTGATGTGGTTACTATGTTTCCATTAATATCTCAGCTTATCAGTGCAGTCCTCTTGATAATAGGCACATTGATTTTTCAGACAGCAGGTACATTAATCTAACCATATAGGTTTTTCTCTTTTTCCACTTTGTTTTCCTTTTTTTAAAAAGTAGTTTATAATCTTTTCTAAAAGATCTTATTTATTACTTTTAGAGAGAGGGGAAGGGAAAGAGACATCAATGTATGGTTGCCTTTCACCTGCCTCCAGCTAAGGACCTGGCCGGAGGCCTGGCTTGCAACCTGGTTATGTGCCCTGGCTGGGGAATCAAACCAGCGACTTTTGGGTTCGCAGCCTGGTGCCTTAGCCACCAGGATTGGGTGAGGTGCAGAGAATGCTGGGAAACAGAAATAGCCAGGGCCTGTTTTTCCTTTTTATACCTCTTAGTTGACATTTTAGCAAACCTCATGTTGCCCAGTCCTTTGGATTATTACCACCATCAGATTGCCTGTCTGTTCCCATTGATGCTTAGAAGAAGTTGCTTCCCCAAGAGACCCATTAACAAGAAATAACAAATTTTGAAACCCACATCCTTGGGACTGCCTTCTCATCACAAAATCTAACATTATACTACTTGCTTGAATGTGGTAAGAATTTTTTTTTAACTTTTTAAAAAAATTTTATTGTTGTTGTATTACATCCATCCCCTTTTTGCTCCCCTCTGTCCCCCTCCCCACCCACCCATTCCCCCCAAAGTCAATCTGTGGTAAGAATATTTTAATCTAAATTTCTGAAATATATGCCTGTGGGAGAGAACAAAAGGAGTTATTTTAAGTCAAATCATAACACGCTCAACTTTCCAGTATTTTGGATCCTGACGATCAGTGTTAGAAGAAGGCTCCTGGTTTAAAGTTAATAGATCATTGTATTTAGGATATGACTACTTACTTAAAACTTGGCATTTTATAAATAACCCATGCTTTGTTATTCCTTCTGTGAAACAAAGAAGATAGATTATCTGTTTTACAGTCCTTTCACAATAATTTTACCTTTGGAAGCAGTACATTTAATCCCCTAAATCATGCTTCTTAACTGTGGTCCCTGAGATCCTGTTAGAAATTAAAATTCTTAGGCCACACCTTGGTCCTACAAAGGAGAAACCCTAGGGTGCGGCCTGATAATCTCCCTGAGGGGTTGGGGCTATGTTGGGTGTCTGTTTCCCAGCATTCTCTGCACCTCACCCAATCCATGACACATACAGATTCCCAGTATTTGTAATCTGAATGTCTATGTCCTCCTATTGCTTCTCAAGGCAGGAATTCCCCTGTCTAGAATTCTGTATGTCCCATGCCACAGGTGCCATGTGCTAAGTGTACAGTAGTGATGTAACCGGGCAGCCTGGGGTCCTGCCGCATGCCACCATGTATAAGTATAACATGAAGATTTGTGGGGAAGAAAAAAGTTTTTATCGACAGGGTTCCAAATTTGAGGGGGCTGGGAGCATTCCTGCTCCGAGCCAACCTCTTCCTCAAAGCTCAGAAATTCCCTTGTTCTCAAAAAGACTGAAATCCAAGTCCAAACCCATACCCATAAGTTCCCCATCATCTTTCATCTGTCCTTTCGGAGCTCAAGACAGGTACACAAACAGGTCCCCATCCTCACGCTCTGTCTCTCTGGGGTGCACTCCTGGGTTCCAGAGTCACCATCGCAGCTTTCTCTCTGTCCTGGAGTCTGGGGTGCACTGCCACACCCCAGCACCGGTTGTGCAAAGGGCTCAGTCTTCTGGACCCGGGGACACGATACTGTGGTGCTCATTTCCAGCCTGCACCAGGGTAAGGCAACGGAAGCAGTTCAGGCCCCCGGGGCTGTGAAACTCAGGGTCGCGGCGTCCCAAGGGCAGGCTCCTGGCAAGACACATCCCAGCGCAGTACTCCGGCTCTGTGAGCTGGCTCCCACCCCGAGGACGCCTAGAGCCTGAGCTGGTCTGGCACCTGCCGGTCCGGTGCGTGCTCCAACCTGTGCGAGGCAAAGCGGACGCTTCTCCCTGCGTTCTGTTTTAAATCTTTGCCCCCAAATGCCATGGACAAGGGGAGTGACCCTGTGCCTGCCAATACTAGCCAATGTCCACTCGGTCATCAGGCAAAGTGGCTCAACAGCCACGTTTATCAGCCCCCACCCCCCTCCCCGTGTTCTCACCCTCCTCCAGCCGCCACGTGCTGCGCGAAGGCAAGGTCTCCAGTCACACCTAGGACATTGGGTCTGGCGCTGCCCAGTGTCCGCCCAGTGTCACAAGCTCTGTTGCAGCTTGCTGATCTCCGCCATACATACGTGTTTTGACCTTCTCGGCCTGCCCAGACTCAGCACAAGCTACCTCCCGCTGGGTCAGGAGCTTTCCCTGCTGCTGGGGCCTGGATAAGGTTTACTGCTGCCTGGGGCAGCAGCCTCCCCCGCAGCCCCTCCCCCTCGGGAGAGACCCCGGGTCCAGCCCGCTGACGTTTTAATCCTAGGCACTCGCCTACCTCAGTGGTCCCTTGGGGAAAGGCAGGTTCCTGGTTCATTCGGGGACCCTTTCCCCTGCTCCCCAGAGATCTGGCCTGACCACCCTACTACATTGTGGATGAAAAGGGGCTTTATAATAAATCTGAAAAGCCCAGTGACCAAAAGTAACCTCCCAGGGTGATCGGATCATAACTTTTTAACTGGGCAGGTCAAGGGGAGTAGTCACATCCCAGACATATAACTTCTTTAATAAAAAGTTTAACTTTGCCTTAAGCAATCCTTGTCCATTCTTTTATTGGACATCTAGGTTAATACACTTTAAAATGCTTCTTTTCAGAACCGGAAGGAAACCACCCTCAAGAGAGCACACAATCTTAACTGTCCCGTAATCCAATCCAATCTAATCCCACTCTTGCTTTCTCCCATCTTCATGTAATCTTCCTTCTGTTTCCTCCTTAATTCAAAATGTATACAAGAAACTGTAAAACTGAAAACTATTTTTCTCAGACTGTTAAAATCTTGCTTCCAGGTTTGGCCTAAATAAACTCTAATAAACTCTTACATAAACATTTTCTACAGGTTTGGATGTGCTGCACTGACAGTAGGTTCTCAATAAACATTAATAAATGAATGAATAAAATCACAATATAAATACCAAATTCAATCCTCATTGTTTACTCAGGTCACATTCTGATGTACTTTAAAATTTGGCTGGAAATAAGGAGACACGCATCAACACCAAAGGAATTTCGGTTGCACTAAATTCTCGACATAAGAGCATTTACATTGCACAAGCTCCCTTTGCAGTGTTTAAAAAAAAAAAAGCAAGCCAGCTAGGAGAATGATAAAAAGTTATGTCAGAAATTAAATCTGAATGTTAACCAGAATCCATTTTATTCTATTTGAACTGTTGATGTAAGAAACATCCAAATCCATAGAGAATTTCTATCAGTTTATTTGAGCCAAACTGACAACATACACTGGGGAGCAAGAGCTCAAATGCTCCAAGAATAACACTTTGCAGCTTCTTTTATGCATTTGAAATTAAGTAGGGAGTATAAAGAAGATTACAAAAAGGTGGAAGAAAGCAAAGCGGGGTTTGGATTACAAGATTATGTGGCTTCATAAGGGTGGTTGCATGTTTGAGGGGTAAACATCTTTCTTTACTGCTGTTTGTATGTGGCTTGGGGGTGGGGAGAGAATGTTTCAACCTTATTTGCTTAGGAATCTTTTGTTCTTTGAACTGAGAGTAGCATCTCCCAGGAAACAGTTTAGGAAAGCCTACTCAATTCCAAAAGAAGCTGCAACTCAGCCTATTGTGAAATATGATTTATAAAAAGAGAAACTCGGGAAGCCTGCAGGATACTGCAACAGACTCTGTTTTTCCTAGTTAGACTACGACTAAATGGGTTTTGAAGGACAGTAAGAAGAGCACGATTTGTACTGGGAAAAAAAAATGTCAATGTAATAAAAACTTTGAATTCGGTTTGAAATTTTTTTAAAGATTAAAAATAGCCCTGACTGGTGTGGCTTAGTGGGCTGGGCAATCTCCTGAAAATCTAAAGGCTACTTGGTATATGTCTGGGCACATGCCTGGGTCTCATGCCAGGGCTCTAATTGGGGGTGCACTGGAGGCAACTGATCAATGTTTCTCTGGCACATCAGTATTTATCTCCCTCTTTCTCCCTCCTTGTCCCGCTCTCTAACAATAAATGAAATATTTAAAAAAAAATTAAAGATATAAATGAATCATTATTTTATCAAAATTCAGACACTTTTCAATTGAGTGTTATCTGTTCTCTTCAGTTATTTATTTATTTTTTCTGTGGATGTTGAGGGATTTTTCTAACAAAAGTGTTAACTCCCTCATCCTCTGCCAAATCAATGTATTTGCCAACAGGTCTAAGTGTCAATGTGATTTTGTTCTCTTTTTACATTTCTGTATTATCTTGATAATATTTATTCTCAGGTTTGTTACTATTAAATGTGATAATAAATGCTAAACCCCTCCTCTGTGCTCAACAAACTTTACCTTCTGCTTCATCTGACCTCCTGTGTTTATTTAAAGCTCTTTTATTCACTTGGGGCTGCCATACTCTGCTTTTGGTTGTTAGATGACTGTTAATAAGAATTAGTCTTAAACCCCTTCATATTCCCCCTGTACCATTGCTGGAAGTATTTATCCCTCCTCTGTCTCAAGAAAGTACCCAAGCTTTGGTGTTCTGCGGGCTCGTGACTTTTCCATTACAGGGTAAAGCACAAATTGACCAGATCTCTAGAAGACAAGTCCACTTGTACTGCTTTTGTTTGCAAAAGCCTAGACTGACGGAGGCTGAGAAGGTGGAATCCACCCTTGTCTTTGTGTCAGTGGGGTGAGATGCAGGGAAGCAGGGTGCTCTAAAGAGAGGGGGAAATGAAACCTAAGTGGAGTTTGGGAGATTTGCCCAAAAATAGGAAGTGCAAGAGTGGCTCATGCATCTCAAGGATATTATTCCACAGAAAGTGGTTCTATAGATGGGGCATCACATTGGAGTGGCTCAGGGAAGCTAGGCCTGGAGGTGGGTATGTCGAATGGCTGTGTGAGAGGGAAGTACACGTGAAATGGAGATGAAGGGCTCAATAAAATGACATTTGAGGACTCTTTCAGGATAATCTATAGAAGGTCAGCTCCAGAAGAGCAAGAACTTCTGTCTGTTTTCTCACTATATTCCAGACATCTAGAACAATGCCTAGTATCTATGGTAGCAAGCATTTCATATATCTATATTTAATGAAAGGGAGGAGGGTGTGGATCCCATGAAGGACACAAGCTCTGGTAAGATGGGGGAAAAAGAGAGGTCAAGGATGATTCTGAGGCTTCAAAATGGGAGAGACGCATTAGCAGTAAAAAACAAACGAGCAAGGTATGAGAAAAAGCTGATTGGGGTGGAAGACTAAAAATTGGGCTTTGGATTTGTTGACTCTGCTTTTTGTAAAGTACTTTGCATACAGTGGGTGCTGATAAATACATAATGCACTGATGCTCAGCAAGCAATTGGAGATATAAGACAGAATTAAGTCCTGGCTGATGTGGCTCAGTGGATTGAGCGCTGCCCTGTGAACCCATGGGTCACTGGTTCGATTTCCAGCCAGGGCACATCCCAGGGTGCAGGCCAGGTCTCCAGCCAGGTCCCCAGCTGGAGGCAGGTAAAAGGCATTGATGTTTCTTTCCCTCCATTTCTCCCTCCCTTCCCCTCTCTATAAAAATAATAAATAAGTTTTTTAAATAAAAAGACTGAGAATTTAAGATAAACAATTTGGCCTTTTTGATGACAATCATACCTAAATGTGGAACATGTCTCAGGAACCACTTCACATTCTTCCCAGGGCGAGTTCTCAGGGATGACACAGACTTTTGTATCCTCAGGACAGGAGGAGCCATGGGAACAGGGCCAGGCTGATGACAAGTGGAGCATACTTCTTGGACAACATCAAGAGGAAAACTTGACACCTACCTGCAGTAAAAACATAGCCTTTTCCCATAGAGGTATTCACTTCCCAAGCAGTTGTTTCTGGCCCTCAGT
This sequence comes from Noctilio leporinus, assembly GCA_004026585.1. NCBI lineage: Eukaryota > Metazoa > Chordata > Mammalia > Chiroptera > Noctilionidae > Noctilio > Noctilio leporinus. The sequence continues at coordinate 621,743 of PVIW01000223.1, read as the reverse complement.
ATCTAGAGCTGGGTTAAGAAAGGTTGTAGTTGCTAAAGGCTTTCACTAAAATTCATTAGATGAAGGGATGTTGCAAGACAACCAGTGAAAACTAGACAGGGTTATGAACTGGCAATTCTGTTATATGGACACTGTTCTTTGTTGTTTGTTTGTTTATTTTAACCCTAGGTTATTTAGCTAGTGTTTCAGAAATTCCAATATGCTGACTGCCAACCTATGTGGTAAATGAAACTCATTCAGAAGCTATTAAGATGGCTATATCAACTCTTAAAATGTGCCAAGCCAGGCGCCAAGTTAGTCTCCCTTCAGAATGAGACATGGTATCTGTCTCTTGCTTCTTTTGCTTGCCTATTACACCCTTCACTAGACCTGCATTTAGGAATTGCCCAAAGGCCATCAGAGTGACTGCAATTCTGCATTCAGGTAAAGATGCCCTAGAACAACATTGCTGAGTAATTCATAAACAAATCAAGAAATGGCTTTACTGCATTTTCTTTCTTAGTCATAGTGTCTAAAGATGTACAACTAGTTAGTTTTCTATGTACAGTAAGGCAACATGCTAAAGTGCTTTTGTTCAGCCCTGGCCAGGTGGCTCAGTTGGTTTGAGCATCAGCCTGCATGCCAAAAAGTTGCAGGTTCAATCCCTGGTCAGAGCGCATACCCAGGTTACAGATTCCACTCCCTACTAGGGCATAGCATATGGGAGGCAACAGACCCATGTTTCTCAAATTGATGTCTCTCTCTCTGTCTCTCTCTCTGTCTCTCTCTGTCTCTCTCTGTCTCCCTCTCTCTCTCTCTCTCTCCATCTCTTCTCCTTGTCTTTGCTCCTAGTCCCTTCCCTCCTCTTTTTTTCCCTCTTTCTCAAATCAATAATATATCCTCAGTTGAGTGTTAAAAACACAAAATGAAATTAAATGAAATAAAAATGGTTTTGTTCCATTCTCTGTATCTGAAAACAGCAGTGTGTTTTCTGATGGTTACCTGCAATGACACCTTGTATGAAAAATAAAATGATTGCCATTGGAAAAAAAGACTTAAAAATCGTAAAGTAGTCAGAGCTAGAAATAGAGGACTCCCAAGTACCTGGATGGAAATAGTGAGTGAATGCCTGAGAGATCTCAGATAAAGAGATCTCAGTGGGGTGAAGTGGGAGCGGGGGGGAGTCTGCAAGAGATATGCACATTTTCTGATGTGATGTACTAATAAATTTATGGATCATCTTGGAGTTAAATAGATTTATTTTAGGGACAACTTCCAAATATTTGCAGTAGGAGTTTCATTGTTTTCCACCCTGTGGATTAGAATTTTGTCTGAGAGACAAAATGCTGAGAGCAGAATTCAGCTCTGAAGTACCAAGGAAACTCAATGGTATTTAGCTTCTTAATCTACAGTCAATAAAACCATTTTTTAAAAAGATTTTATTTATTTATTTTTAGAGAGAGGGAAAGAAGGCAGAAAGAAAGGGAGGGAAACATCGATTTGCAAGAGAAATATCAATTGGTTGCCTCTTGCACACCCCTCACTGGAAGCCTGGCCTACAACCCAAGCATGTGCCATGACTGGGTATCGAACCAGTAACCCTTTGCCTTGAGGGTAGCACTCAAGCCACTGAGCCACACCAGTCAGGGATGAACTCTTTTACACAAAATTTTGCAGGTCCCAAGTCTAGAACCTATTTGACTTAGTTAAATTAATTTATCATGTGATAGCCATGGAGGCATATGATGAAATCCAGCCTATCCCATCTCTCTCTTTCCAAGCAAAATCAAAACTACATATGCTACTTATTAGTCACTTAGACAGGGGTTCAGAGGACCAGAAATTTTATAGAATAACACTACAATGATGAAGGAAGACAAAAGATAGCAATATTTATTTTATTACCTTTGAAGCATTGAAGATGTACTTGATGGTCAGTGTATCATCATGTGGTTAGTATTCTTGTAATAATTGATAGTTACGTGCAGAATTCGGAAAAACTGTTGCTAACATGGCATTCTGACTACAAAAAATAAATGAAGGGAAAACTTACAAAAAGATATTGAAAAATAAAAATTGTAGTAAAACAGATTACTACTTTAAATCTCTGAGAAACAATCGTCAGTTTTAACTTTTCATCTTATTTCTACTTCAGTTGTTCATAAAGGTTCCTGTTTCTATAGCTCTGTATGATGGACACTGGTTTCCATGTGTTCATTATGTTCTGCAGTGTGGAAACCTCTTTCTAGTGAGGAACAGAAACAAAGAACTGAAGTCCTGGATCTGCATGCTCCAGGGAAGCTGCTGAACATGTTTTCTCAGTGATGACCCTGAAGACATTCTAGTTACTGCTTCTGCTCCTATCATTACCTCAAAAATGGGATCTATCCTCCAAAGTGAGGTCAGGTGTAAAAGAGAGAGACAAAAAAGGGAGGAGAAATGATGACTGGGGTCCTGAAGAAGGTTTCAGTAACCCACATCCTCCATGTCTCTCTGGAGAAGCCATTCTAGTTTTGGGGAACAAGCAATGGAAACAATGGGGCCTGGGACTCACTGCAAATCCATTTCAATCAATAGCTCTATTAACCATGCACTAAAGGCCATTTAAGCTTTGAATTAATTCTCATTCACTTGATCATGGTTGTGTTTTCCCAAAAAGTCATACCCTAGCAATAAGAGTCATTAATTTTTCTCACATCCTTCATCTCTTGAATAGAAAGGGACTGTGGCTGAGTGTGAAAACAGGGTTTTGGAGTTTAATCTGGGTTCTTATCCCAGCATTGACACATAATAGTTCTGGGCCCTTGGACATATTGTGTGATTTCCCTGAGTCTTCTTTTTTATGGTTTTATTTTAAAACTTAAAAAAAATTTTTTTAAAAATTTACTTATCTTTTAGAGAGAGGGGAAGGGAGGGAGAAGAGAGGGAGAAAAACATCAATAGGTTGCCTTTCAAAAACGCCCCCAGCTGGGGACCTGGCCGGAAACCCAGAGGAAACCCAGGAGTGCACCCTCTTTCTGTTCGTAGGCAGGCATTCGATCCACTGAGCAACTCCCGGCATCTCATCTTTTATATTTATTTGTTTGTTTGTTTGTTTTTTAAACTTGGGTGAGATTTTTTTTTTTTAAGATTTAAAAAATTCATTATTTTTAGAGAGAAGGGCAGGGAGGTTGGAAGAAAGGGAGAGAAACATCAATGCATGGTTGCCTCCAGCTACTGACCTACCTGGGGACCTGGCTTGCAACTTGGTCATGTGCCCCGCCTGGGAATTGAATCATCGATCTTTGGGTTCACAGACTGGTACCTTATCCACTGATCCACCAGCCAAGGCTTGGAGTAAGATTTAAAAAATCCTTATCTGAGGTTACGTTTTCATTGATTTTTAGAGAGAGAGCATGGAACAGAGAGAGAGACATTGATGTGAGAGAGAAACATCAATTGGTTACCTCCTGTAAAGGCCCTGACTGAGGATTGAGCCCACAACCTAGATATGTGCCTTAACTAGGAATTGAACCCACAACCTTATGGTGTATGCAACAATGCTCCAACCCATTGAGCCACTCCCGTAAGGACATTTCTCTGAGCCTTTAATTTCTCATCTGTAAAATGAGGATAGCTCTTCTGCTCTTGTTACCAAATCCTGGGCTTAAACCTCTTCACTGGGATTTCCCTGGGAGACTCCATCACCATCCACCATCATGGTGAACTTCACAGTTGATCAGATTCGGGCCATCATGGACAGAAAAGTTAATATCCGAAACATGTCAGTCATTGCCCATGTGGATCACGGCAAGTCCACACTGACAGACTCCCTGGTGTGTAAGGCTGGTATCATTGCCTCTGCTGGGCTGGGGAGACCTGTTTCACTGACACTCGCAAGGAGGGGGCACTGTGTGAGGAGAACATGCAGGGTGTATGCTTCGATGTCTATGATGTAACACTGCATGCTGATGCTATCCACTGTGGAGGTGGCCAGATCATCCGGACAGCCCGGCGCTGCCTGTATGCCAATGTGCTGACTGCCCAGCCCAGGCTCATGGAGCCCATTTACCTTGTGGAAATCCAGTGTCTAGAGCAAGTGGTTGGTGGGAGCAAGTGATTGGTGGGAAATCGGGGCCATGTCTTTGAGGAGTTGCAGGGGGCTGGCACCCCTATGCTTGTGGTAAAGGCCTACCTGCCCATTAATGAGTCCTTTGGCTTCACTGCTGACCTGAGATCAAACACTGGTGGCCAGGCCTTCCCTCAGTGTGTGTTTGACCACTGGCAGATCCTGCCCAGAGACCACTTTGACAACACAAGCTGCCCCAGCCAAGTGGTGGCAGAGACACGCAAGTGTAAAGGCCTGAAGGAAGGCATCCCAGCCCTGGACAACTTTCTGGACAAATTGTAGGTTGCCGTCCCTGCAGCCTGCCACCCAGGTGCCGTCCCTCCACTAGGGCCCACGATCAACCACAACAAGCCCTCATTCTCCAGCACCTCAAGTCTGTCCAGACCCAGGGCTGCTCACCTGGCAGGTTCTGGGGCCACTTCGTGCCATCACTCAACATGAACACTGATGCTCTTTCTTCTGATATTTATTTTAAGATTGCAGAGGCAACAGAAATGCCCTGGCTGCAAGGACTTAATTTGGCTGGTAGGGGAGGTGGGATGGTATACCCAACACTTTTTTTTCCCCCCATTTCTGAGGGAAACTCAAATATCAAAAAAAGAATTAAACACATTAAGAGGTTTATTTGGGTAAGTGGTCTGTAGTGGGTTTTCCCCCAGGAGAAGGGGAAGGAGCAAACAGGCAGACATTTCTGATTGGACAGAAGCTAGAAGACAGGAAATCTTGTGCGATGTCACCATGAGCAGTTCCAGCTGTATTAGTACCATTGGAATAATAAATTTGATTATGGTGGTGAAAAAAAAAAAAAAGAAAGAAAATGGGGATAATGTATTCAACCTATAGGGGGTGGTGTGTATAATAAACAATGTAATTTGTATAAAATCAATTAGCATTTAGCAAGATGTACTAAATATCAGTTCACATTTGAGTGTATCCAGTGGCCTCCATGTTTCTTTTCTTGGTGGCCCTGCGTTTATCTTCAGGTATTATGGCAAAATGCTAGGAGAAGCTCCTAGGTATGGGCAGGCAGTGGTTCCTGGTGTACTTTCCAAAATCAGTTCTGTATTCCAGTGTCTCTTGGCCTGAGAAGTCACTCTCTCATAAATATTCATGGGTGATGTGAAAAGTCCCTGCAAATTTGAAAGTGGATGAGTTCCTTTAATTCTGAGATTGAGAGCAAAAACACTGTCACTACAAGGTTCTGATGAAAATGGTGCATAATTACCCCTGTAAAAAATAGCTTTGTCATTCCCTCTCAGAAAAACCACTTATCTCTCACTCCCTATAAGAAAAGCTCAATTTGATACGTCTCTAAGCTATCCATGCGAAAATTCCTAAAACCTAAAATGGTTTGAAAATTCTACCTTTTTTTTTCAGTTACAAATAAGTTGGTGTTTATTGTGCAAATGGAAGATTCAGAAAGGTATAACTTAAAAAGGCAAGTCATCCCATGAATGCGTTCTCTAGAGGTAGCTAATGTTCATAGCTTGTATGTATTCCTTCAGATACTTTGTTTCTGTGCTAATGTAAACTGTATTATATAACTATCACAATTATTTCTATTATTTGTTATATTTGACAATAACAGGATCCTACTAGCAAACTGTTTTGTAACATACTTCTTAAATTTAGTAGTACATTGGTCATTATTCCACGTTATTAGGTATAGGACTAAACAGAATTCTATAGTATACATGTACTAAGTAATTCCAACACCTTACTGATTATATTTAGACTTAGTTTACCTTTAGATTATAAACAATATCTAAATGACAATTCTTATACACAACTTTGTATAAATGTGCAAGAAAATCTGTAACAAGTTTCTGTCAGAGACATTACTACATCAGAGTATATAAATGCTTAAAGTTGCAATGGTATTTGCTAAAATACCCTCTAAAAAGGCTGCACCAATTCAAACTCTCACCAATAACACAGGAAAGTACTTCTTTCTCCACAAATGAGTTTTATTTTATTTATTGATGGGGGGGAGGGGGGGAGAGAGATGAACTGTTCTTCCAATTGTTCACACATTCATGGGTTGATTCTTGTGTGTGCCCTGACCAGGGATCGAACCCACAACCTTGGCAAATTTGACAATGCTCTAACCAACTGAGCTGCCTGGTCAGGGCCACAATGTGTGTTAATAATCATAATTTTTAGCAACAATTGCAAATTATACATAGATCTATTTTTTTATTTAAAAAAATGTTTAAATATCTTTCCTTTTCTTTCTTTATTTTTATTTTTTAAAGATTTTTAATATTTATTATTTTTAGAGAGAGGGGAAGGGAGGGAGGCAGAGAAGGAGAGAACAATGTATGGTTGCCTTTAACCTGCCTCCAGTTATAGACCTGGCTGGAGACCTGGCTTGCAACCTGGTTATGTGCCCTGGCTGGGAATCGAACCAGCAACCTTTGAGTTCTCAGGCTGGAACCTTTCCACTGAGCCACCAGCCAGGGCCATAACTTTAAATTTGATTAGCAAACTTAAGACTCTTCAAATCCACTAGAATGTCAGCTTCACAGGGGCAAGAATTATTGTCTGTTTCCTTCCTTTGCTGCTACATAGTGTGCTTAGAACAGTGCCTGAATCAGAGTAGGAATGCTATCTGTATAATTAAATAATATTTACTCTATTTCTACTCTTCAGAGAGTTGCTTGTCCAAGTAGTTGGCCTGTTATTCCCGAAAGAGCTCTTGGTATAATATGAGAATTAATTTACTATGTATTACAAGTATTTTTTCCTGTCTTTTTACTTCTGGGTGTGTTTTGCCAGGGCCGATTGTCTGTTTCTTTTAACTGGTCTATAGGAATCCTTTATGTATTCCGATATTAACCTTTTTAAAAAATATGCTATAATAGTTGTCTGTCAGTTGTCTTAATTACAGCTTCCACCCTACAGATTACACTTTCATGTGCTTAGGACATGCTGACCCCTAGTCCCAGCTGCCCACCACCTCTCATCTTCCAACCTGTAGGAGAGTAAAAGCAGTTTCTGACACTGGGCTACTGAGCTCTCTGAAACCCTGACAGAATAAGGAGGATAAGAAGACACTATTGTTTATGAAAATGCATATAAGCTTTCTGGGAAACTTGAATTCCTTTTTCATGCACTTATGATTTGGAACTGGGGAAGTGAACAGGATGCTTATTTACATACGCAAATATACAGCAGAGACTGCTCTGAAATGGAGGTGTTGGAGAAATTATGGCTCTGCTTGAAAGAACTAAACTGCCTTCTGTTAAGGTTATAGTGTTCCCACAGTGTAGGCAGGGTCATAGCTCTAAATTAGGGTTTAGACTGCTTAGGCACTGTAGCTTCTTCTTTCTTGAGATGCACTCATTCTTGAAACAATTGCTTACAGTAGATAAAACCCCAAGCCAGCTAGAAGGTGAGCTGTCAGGATCTTAACCTAGGATTGTGGGGAAAATTCTATGTAAAAAGGATTATCTGGGCCAGTCTTTGTCTTGAGCCAGATATTGTTTAAAACGGTAAAATCCAACCCTTAAGAAATGTAAATAAAACAAACTTCCTTTTATTAATTTACAAGGGGATATTGTAAGAAAGTGGCCTTTTGTCATTTTGTAGGTATCTCCAGTCCTGGGGTTTACCTATTGTGATCTGAATGGTAACCCGGGGTAGTGTGGGGAACCTGGCTTCTACCTGCTCCTGAGTACACAGAGGCCACCTCCCATTAAACAATGTCATTTTGATTCAAAGAAGTTAAAGCATCCACAATTGAAAAACATACATAGCAAATAGAGTAAGCCTAATATGTACACTGCCTAAATATTATGATTTCAGAGGTCTTTAAAAGACCCTGCATGTTCCATGGGCTCTCTCCTACTTTCTGGCCCTTCCCCTCATACTTTATTAGAATAAATCTACATAGGAGCTGAGTTAAATATAGCTTACATTGTAAAAACATTTTCCCCAAAACAACCAGAGAGGATAAATACCTATAATCCCATCACCCCGCTTAATTCTTTAATACCTTCCAAAGGAATTAAAAATGTTTACATAGTTGTGATTATCGTGCCCCTACAAGCATGTACCCCACAGTTTAGAAAAGTAATGTCACATGGGTCAAAAGCCTGTGCCCCTGATAATCACATAGCGGTGAGATAGCCTGGAAAGAAAACTGGTTTTGGTCCCAGGCACTGTCATTTAAATGGTAGCTCCAAAATAGGGGGTGTGCCCCTGGAAACATTACTTAACTTCCTGACTCTGTATTTCCTCCTTATGAAATAGGATTTTCCTGGCTTGTGTGGGACAGTATGATGCACACAGGGTAGCTGGCTCCAAGTGGGCTGACTCGCAGTGGACAATAATTGGTTGTTAATATTCTTATCTCCTGAATTTATGGTTTTTGTGATAAGCACTGGCTAAGAATTCTGTATTTCATCCTCTATTCTTAATCCTAACAACCCTGAAAATAAATTGTATTATCTCACTTTACCGGACAGAAAGGAAATACACTGGGGTTAGGAAACCTGCACAAGGCTGAGCAGCGGTCTAGTGGAAGGGTGAAAAGTGACTTCTTGGGCACTACTTGACTCTACAGAAGCACAAGTATCAAGTAAGGACAGATAGAAGACGTCTGTCTCTTTATCTTCCCTCAGCCTGTGACTACAGATCCCAAAATCCTAGGAAGGCTTGAGGGATTAGATAAAGCACTGGTTTAATCCTGAAGACGACCAAGAGAAGGATAATAAGGAACTTAGTAGAACTAAAAGAGCAAAGTACCCTCAAGAAAAAGTGGTCCAGATGGACAAATTCCTTCAACATTTTTCACTACTCTGATGTCTCCAGAGCCATCTTTCAAATGACAAAATCTGTGTGTGTTACTCCAAAGGCACTTCAAGAAGGGATTTTCTGAAGCCTCTCAGGGTTTTTTTTTTTTTTTTTTTTTTTAATGAGTAAAACTGTGAAAATAACAAGTGCTGCCTCCCAAGACTGTTGTTAAAAGTTAAAACAAAACAAAACAAAATAAAACAAAACAAAAAAACATAGGCCCGTTATAGAGGGACTTTGTTTCTGTGCATGACGCTCATTCTCGGTTTTGGATTACACCCAAGGCTGTGTGTGGCTCCTCTCTCTGGAGTCATTTGATGGCATGTGATTATGATCCATGGTATCCAAAGGCTGGAGCTCTCAATTGGATGTTGTTAGACAATGAATTATTTCACAAACACTGAAATTTCAAAAGTATTCAGAGCCATACAAGGACGCGGACATTATATGCTTTTCTCAAGGGGGAGCTATGTGTTAAAATAGGCATTCCACCTTTGTTCCTCTCCTTAAAATAACATCTCCAAAAGATAAAAAGCAGTAGCAGGTTTGCCCTTGAAGGGCCGAGTCCAAGAATTCTAGAGCTCTCTGAACACCCTTACCTTTTTGCGAGGGACCAAACCGCTTGCTCCGCCCCGTTACAGAAGGTGAGCCAAGCAAATGTGTTTACTTCTTCTGCCTCGAGCCAGCTGGCCGGGAAGGGGAGTACCCGGGCCGCCCCTCACGTTAGCCCAGGCAGTTTTCCAAACACACCAGGGCGGTACGGGAGTGTCTTAGGGGCTGTGGAACTTGATGCTCGTACTTCATCCGGAAACCTCCCGCCGCTTCCCCCAGGTTTCCCTTCTTGGTGATTTTCCTGTTCAGGACGCCCTGCGAGGACGCGCGCCTGGTGTCTGCCAAGCCCAAAAGGTAGGGGCTCCGCTACGCTCCTACCTCGCAGCTGCTCCGGGTACCCGGAACCCCGGAGCCTCCCTCTCCGCATTGCACCTTCCTTTGCGAACTTAGCGGCGGCCGTGGCCACCGCCCATCTGGCGCCAGCGACCGAGCAGGAGGAGCTTCCCTGCGGCTCCAGGGGCGCTCGGCGCAGTCGCCTGCGATCTGGCCTCCGCGCAGCGGGCTGCGCGCGGGCTGGCAGCACCAGGAACTGCGGGCGGCACTGCGTCCTCCCTTGCTCCGCGGACAGGTCCGGGGGTACTGAATCGTGCCCGCGTCGCCCCTAACCCACGCCACCTTCCTCTGGTTTTCGCCGGCCGCGGGCTTCGGCGGCCGGATGCTGCAGGAGCCGCGGGAGAGGCAGCAGCCGGCTTGGAGAGAGCGGCAGCTGCAGGAGCAGCGCAGCGGCCACCCGGGCCGCGAAACCCCGCAAGCTTCTGCGGTCTTCGCTCCTGGGCCTCGGCGGGTAAATCTCCCTGGCTGGTTCGCTGCGGGTTTGCATTGCGGAGTGAGGAAGTTAGGGGTGGTGGGAGACCGAGCTCCCCGCAGGGATCGGGGCGGCCTGGGTCTGTACTGTCTAGATCCTCGGATTTTGCAGCTTCTGTAGCTGATCTGACTGCCCCTCCGCCAACCCTCCCAACCCTGAATCGTGGAGTGCGTTCGTCGCCCCCCACCCGTCCACCCAGCTGGGTTTAGGGGCTGTGGGGCCCCGGCGAGGCGTTCGGAACCCCGTGCCAGCCCAGGGAGGGCGGGAGAGCTAGGAGCCCGCGGGCGGACGGGCGGGCGGAGGGGCGCTGGGAGCTGAGGGGACCCTGATATGGGACCTGGTCTCTAATCGCGGGGGAGCTTGGGCGCTCGAGTAGTGGGCTCCTCTCTCACTAGTGTTTTCCTATATAGGGATCTGTACAGTAAGTAGCAGGGGCGCAAGTTTCTCATCTTTGACCTCAGACAAACATTTTCGAGAAACCCCTGTTCCCGCCACGAGAGAACTAGACCTAACAAAGCGAGTCCCGAAGCAGTTTGGGGGAAAGGGAGGCAGTAAGAAAAATTGTCGTGTTTCGGAGTTAGTTTTCAAGATAAGGGAGAAAAACAAAACAAAACAGAAAAACTTGTCATTTTGAGGCCGAGACCTCAGCCTTGTCCCTGTGTGCTGCTATTTTGGCTTTAAAAGAAAATTTATAAAAAGTGATTTCCGGGAACTCCAAACGAACTCGAAACTTTTTTCACCATCTTCAGTAAGAAGAGCAGACAGAGGTTGGGGGCGGGGGTTTAGTGTTTGCTGTTCAAAGGCCATACAGTATTTCAAAAACTGGGAGGAGGGATGAGAAGAAAGAATATTGTGAATAGCAGAGTATTAGAAACCAAGCAAGTCTCAGATTCTAAACCCTTCACTCTCTGGCCCTAAGGCCTCTGGTCCACACCCATCTCCAGGTCTCTGAGGGTCCCTCAGTGTCACAGGCCTGGATATTTGACTTACTGGTGTTTATATTTCCTCTCCCTGCTGCAGACCATAAAACAATCTTTTATTTACGTGGAGATGTTAAATATTTGGGATGATCTGGTCAGGTTGCCAGGTTCTTTTCCGTTTGAAAGATTGCTTATTTGACGTTTATAAATTGGTTTGTGACACTGCCTTTTCCTCTCATCAAGGCTGCGAAAGAGACACTCTTAGATTGCTATCTCATTTACTGCCTTGGAATAAGGAGACACTTTTTTGTTTATAAGTAGAGAGCTTTTCTAGAAACTTTGTATTGCTGGTGTCTGGCTTCATATGCTGTCCTAGATCTTTCAAGTGGAGCCAGAGGAGGCCCTCATTTGTTACCTGGTGGGGTTTCCCTTGAGCAAAGTTTCTACCATAGCAGCTAAATGTCAGAGTCCGAGATTTTGTCCCACATTTCCTTACAATGGTGCAATGAAGGAAGACTAATATTTTGACTATGTTTCTGTAGATTTTTTTGAACTAGTCGATTTGTTCTTATACTTGTGGACAAAAAGGGGCCCCATATTACATGTGACAAGATCAGCGGAGGCGTGTGTGGTGACCTTACAACTCATAAACCAGGGTAACCACAGAGGACAGTCTAAAATGAAAACTCTCCTAACTAAAAGCAGTTCTTGGCAGGTAGTCTTGTCCTAGGGCAGTGTTTTCCCTTAACAAAGGTCAGTCTTCAACTTAACTGAGCCTGTCTCTTTAACATACCTGATCACATACCTTTGAAATATCAAGAGTAATTTCCACTTTTTCCAGACCCCAGAAAGCGCTATAGTGCACTAGCGCAGAGACCACAAATCCCCTCATTGTTACTGCTATTATGTTAATTGTTGACTGTTCATTATCCTATACCCACCTATGTAAAAGAAGTGTCTGTTCATTTTGCTTTTGATCTAATCCCAGAGATTTCCCCCACTTTACTTTCTCTCACCCCCACCGTATCTACCTCCAGTGGATTTCATGTAACCCCCTTACAGGTCCTCTTTTGATTGTAATGCATAAAATAAGGTGCCGTTTTCCGGAGCATTTTCTCAATCTCTTGAGATTTTGCTTCCCAGCAATTGTTATCAGTTTGGCTCAAATAAGTTAAAAATGTTTTACAGGTTTGGGTGTTTCTTACATTGACATACCCCAAATCAATAAAAATCTTTGAGGCTCAGAAGGGAGCAGACAGTATTGACAGAATAATGCCCTTAAGATACATGCCCTTAAAAAAAAAATCAGCTTGTCTTTTGTGAAAATTGGAATTCTCAAGTTTTCTCATTTTGGAACTTGGTGGCAGCTGTTTTCTTCTGTTAGAGATGTTTGTGTGTTCCACATGGTGTGGAACATTATGGGAGAGAGATGAAAGAATGCTTTTATCCATATTTGTCTGATTAGCATCATTTGCTAACCATATACATTACCATCTGACTTCCATGGAAATTGATTCCATCCCAGGTTGGAGACCAGAGATCCATTTACCATGCATTCTAGTCTGTGCTTATCAAGGAAGTAAGGAAAGCACGGAACTGATGCGGCACCTACTGTGATTTCCATGGTATGAGTCCTGTCTATTTGATTAAGCCTTCCTGACAGAACTAAGAGGCAGGAATGTTTAGTCCCCTTTTAGAGTAAACAAAACAAAACAAACTAAGACTACCCTCAGCTAAGTGACTCAGAATGGATCACACAAAGGTCTGTTTCACCTCTGCCTCATAGAATTCCAGGAAACCTCCATGGTGTACATCATTCAAAAATTATTTTGTCTTGTGTGCATATTTTTCTCCTTTGCCTTGCACACTCAACTTTTAAGTCCCATGATCTGAGTATACTTTCTCAAGTACACTTTAGGCTGGGTTTCTTGAACATGTGGTCTGCGTAGTTTGCCTTTCCTTCTGATAACTTCACACTTTCACCAATTAGATATTTTCTGTCTTCTCCACGAGAGAGAGAAAGAGAGAGAGAGAGAGAGAGAGAGAGAGAGAGAGAGAGAGAGAGAGAGATTTTATTTATTTATTTTTTAGAGAGAGGAGGGAGAAGGGAGGGAGAGGGAGAGAAACATCAATGTGTGACTGCCTTTCACATACCCCCAACTAGGGGCTGGCTCACAACCAGGCATGTTGATGGGAATCTAACCAATGACATTTAGGTTCACAGTCTGGTGCTCAATTTATCGAGCCACACCAGCCAGGGCTGTCTTCTTCACATTTTTGACATGCCACTTAGGAGTGCTGTGTTTGGAAATATTCAGGAGGTTATGTCATCTCCAGTGGGCTGTGTCCCGAAAGATTTTTGTTTTTGTTTTTTTCCTTCTGACTATAGTTTCACTGAAGTTCCTACTTAATTCTTCTTGTCTGGAAGAAGTCTTACCCTCACAGATAAAGTTAACCTCTCCTGTTTATCCCAACTACAATGGATAGCAGCGTATATCACAATTTCCAAGTGAAAATAAAAATGTGTTTGATTTGGAGCAAGCTCGATGTGTAGAATAGAATGGATATAGTAGACATTATAGGGTTCGGTAGGAAACTCTTTGTGGTTCCATATCAGGGTGTCAGAAGCACAGTCCTTCACCGTGGGGATCAGTAGTGTCTTAGATTAAGTCGGGAGCCTGGCTGTCATGCTGGTGGAAGAAAAAGGAATGAGATTCTAGGAGTGAAGTTAAGAGGGTAAAAGAGAGTAGGGAGAAGTAGAATCTTAGTCTATTTCTTTTCTTGGAGAGCTTTTGGTTATTCAGAGGGAATCGACCAGATTACTGTTTACCGTCACAACCTTCTGTATCTGGCCAGGGGCTTTCCTCTCCCTGGATCACGGGAAAGAAGGGAAGGAGAGCAGCCAATCTTTAGGAGATTTTGTTATAAATACTGGAAAGCTGAATGAAAGGTTCTCCTCCCTGTTCTTTCCTCCCCCGTTTAGCTCAGACTAAGCCTGCAAGTGGCATCATTTTGTTCAGAAGCATGTAATGATGGTCTCTGAAGGGTTCTTTAAACAATGATTTCCTAGGATGAAAAGCTCTGTAGAAGATGAGGAGAATAAGGTCTCCAGGTAAGGGGATGGCAAGGAAGCTAGGGAAGCAGGGTCACTCTTGTCTAGCACAGGTTGTAGCAATAGGTGCAGAGTTGGTATGGCTAAGGGTCATAGTCACTGTGCTGGAAATGGGGGTGACAAAGGAGCAGAGAGTGATTTTTAAGTGGATCATGGTGACTTTCTGCATGGTCATCTATAAGGAAGGACTTGAAGATTCAACCAAAATTTATTGAATATCTGCCATGGACTAGGAGATGTTCTAGGTGCTATGGTGGGGATAGGGTGTGCTATGTTGGAAAAAACAAAGTATCTGCTCCTCTGGAGTTTATGTTTTTGTAAGAAATGGAGTCATTAAACAAGATCCAAATACATGAAAATATCGTTCAAATAGAATGAGTGTTACCAAGACAATACAGCCCAGATGTTCTCGAGAGGGAATGGCTACTTCAGAGTAATCAGAAAGCTTTTTGGAGGAGGTGATATTTGATCTGAGGTGTGAATGGTGAGAAAGAACCAGGCAAGTGAAGAGCAGCAGGAAGAGCATTTTAGCAGAGGGAACAGCAATTACGGAGTGCCAGAGGCATGAATGGATTTGGGGTGTATGAAGAACAGGATGAAAAAGAGTGCAAAGGGGGAGGTAGGAGGAGATGAAGTCAATGAAGTAGGTGGGAGACAGATTTTGTGAAGCCTTCAAGTCTTAGAAAGGAGTTTGAACTGTGTTTTAATTGGAATGGGATGACACTGGGGATTTTTAATTAGAGACTTAGTCTTTACCCAATGGGCAATGAGTTTTCCTGCTTTTCTCCTTTCCCTCCTCCTTCCCTGCCCCCCATACATTTTCACTCTCAGGTGGTTTTTCTTCTCCCCCTTAATTGACCATCACTGATTGCATCACCCTTTCCTTGCTGGAGGCCAGAGCACAGCTCTATCCACACAGAGAAGCAAACAGGGCTCAGAGGACCCTGCACAATGTTCCTCTCATCCTTTGAAATCCACATATTCAGTTTCAATTTCACCTTCATGCATAAAACTCGGCAGTGCTAGCTCTGATACTCATCCTCTCTCCAGACTATCTAGTTGTCTCTAAGAAGACTCTGGGTTGGCTGGTGACATTATTAAGTTAATTATTTAGTCAAATATATCACAGTATCTTTGCAAGACAGTGACTGTTGCAAGAGTCAATAATCTGAATAATCCAGAAGTCTTGCCTTTTTCTGCATTCCCACTCCCTCTCTCCCAGGCTGCCCTCCGTGTAGTCTGTTACAGGAGGTTCACTCTCTTTTTTAGAGTACAGTTTCTGTGCTAATGTTCAGGACTTATAATATTTCTCATGGGAATACTCTCTGCCTGTGGAATTTTATTTCTATTGGTCTCTGTAGGTGATCTTGGCAGTGTGAGAGTAGTCCTTAAATCATGAAAGTTTATGTCCGAGTTAATAAATCCTAGTGGTGTTGGTTTATCGGAAATGAAGAGAAGGCCCAGCATTTTATCCATTATCCTTTGATAGCTTTTTGATTCCAGGATAGTTCATCATCACCATTGTATTACTCTCCAGGGAAGCTTGGAATTCTCTTTAGAGAACAAATTGCTTTTGAGATTCTTTAGCCAGGTGCTCTGCTCGTTTTTAACTTACATACTTAACATAATTAATATATAAGATAGGGTAAAAGTAGGTTTACAGATGTTCATATAGAAAAATATACAAGAATTGATAATTATGAGAATAAGCTGTGTTTCACGTACTCGCAATTGATGTCAAAATACTGTGGATATTTGGAAATTACTACATTATAATTAGTATATATTCTATTATATTATCCACATTTTATGTGAACTTTATATTATCCATAAAAATGAGCCAGAGAACTTAAAAAGAAATCTCTTATCTCTTTTTATTCTTTGGCTCTATGCTGAGCATAGAAAATGTACATGTTCTTTTATTGCTGCCTCCATTCCTTAATGTATGAGGGACTCTTACTAACAGGCTGCACAGATTTGAATAAAAGCATTGCATTGAATTGAATTTAATTATATTACATTATTTTAAAAATAGTTTACTTGATTATGATAGTTTATTATTGAAATAAAAGCACCACTTTTCGGAGCATTTGAGAACCTGCTCCCTGGCAGATGTTGTCAGTCTGACTCAAATAAACTCTTGTAAAAATGTTTTTCAAAAGCAGCAATTGGATTTTTTAATAAGTAGGATGTGAGGAGATATGCATACTTTCTGATCATGAAGCGCCTATGAATTTTTTCCAGGTACTGAATTTTGTGGGGGAGAAATTTGGCTCATCTCTAACAAAACAACAGCAACAACAAAACAAAACAAAAACACAACTTTTTACAGATTTGGTGGACAAGGCTATTCCACTTTAACCATAAAATAATATAATAAAATAATTAATATAATTCTTATAAAAGTGTTCTTCTTAAGCTCTTCACCTATGAACACTAATATTCCTATCTATGTTCCTTTTATAATAACATCCCTCAAGTATGCTTTTCATTAGGGAATTTCTTTTTTTCTGCTGAAAACCCAGAGAATTTCTCCCCCTGGTTTTTGATGTTTTCTGCCATTTCATGCCATTGACTTTCTTTTTTCTCCCATTTGAACCTGTAGTCACTACAAGCCTGTCAGTCTTTTAGCTTGGGAGGTTCTTTTGACTCCTAATACCTTCTTCCTTCTATCCCACACTCCCTCATCCAAGAAAGATTATAATCTCCATTCATTTTCCACTCTCAGGGTTGATAATGTTATGACCCTGAGCAAGTTGCATAACTTCTGAGCATCACTTTTCTTATTTATAAATTTGCAATAATTTATAGATAAGAAAGTTGCCTAACTTCTGAGAATTAATTTTTGTTATTTATAAGTTTGCAGTAATTCAGATAACGTCCACATTGAAGTTATTATGGCAATTAAAAAGTAATTACAGCCCTGGCTGGTGTGGCTCAGTGGATTGAGCACAGCCTATGCACCAAAGGGTCCCTGATTCCATTCCCAGTCAGGGCACAAGCCTGGGTTGTGGGCCAGGTCTCCAGTTGGGGGCACCAAGAGGCAACCACACTCTCTCTTCCTCTCTTTCTCCCTCTCTCTAAAAATAAATAAAAATCTTAAAAAAAGTGATTATAATAACTTAAATTAAAAAAGTAATCTCACATAAATAGTTCAGTGTAACTTCTGCCAAATATAAAATATTTCGTCAACATTATTGTTAATTAGCCACTATAACTTGATTGTTATAGCTAGTATTATAACTATTCTTTCTCAAATGTTAAAAATTAACTTCCTTCATCATGTCTTTCTGTTTGATCTTATCTAGCTCTTAACTTTGTTCAAGGCCGTTTCCTTTTAATATGTAACTACAGTGTGGATTCTATTAATCTACTCATGTTGCTGTTTTTCTTTAATTATTCTTCAGTGAACAGCAGCAAGTAGGTGGGCCTCTGTCCTGTGCTGGGCACAGGGCTCTATAAAGAGTTCATAGAGGGATCCGTGGACACACAGTGGAGGGATGCAGTGTGTGTGCACATGGGCTTTCAATGAAGTTAGGGATGGAATCTGTTGGCTGAATAGCACTATGAGTTTTTCAGAATACATAGGGTTAAGAAGCAAAAACTACTCAGATGTTCATTAAAAATCTTAATATCCCCTGGCTGGTGGCACAGTGGATAAGGTGCTGGCCTGCGAACCCAAAGGTCGCTGGTTCAATTCCCAGCCAGGGCACATGACCGGGTTGCAAGCCAGGTCTCCAGCCAGGTCCGTGGCTGGAGGCAGGTGAAAGGCAACCAACCCTACATTGATGTCTCTTTCCCTCTCTGCCTCTATCCCTTCCCCTCTCTCTAAAAATAACAAATAAAATCTTTAAAAAAACCCAAACTTAATATCTTTTAGTTTGAGTTTTTAAATAATTAAAAAATATGATTTAGTTATTTGTATTCTTTCAACAGCTTTATGTATGCTTTTTTAAAAAGACGCTCCTGTACCCTCATCCAAAGCCAAGGTGGAGACAGACAGGGAGGTACTCCCTGAAGAGCAGAACCGCAACAGATGTTTCCAATTTATGACAGGGACAGGGTGGGGGCACAGGGGGAGTCTGGGAGGCAACAGGGGAAGGAGGGAGAGCATTCCAGGTAGCAGGAACAGCATAATCAAAGGTGCTGAGGCATGACCCAGTATGATTGAGAACTGCTCCAAGTTTGGTGCCCTTAGAGCCTAACACTCAAAATCAAGCATTTTACGAGATGACTTGAAGCAGGAGAGACTGCAGGCGTCCGCCCGATCAGACTGGGACACATGTGGTGGATGTGTTTACATCTAGCTGTAAGGTCTATGTGCCTTACAGGGTGTAGGTCTATGCAGTCGATTTACAACAGGCTAGTTCTGCACACTGCTTCTGAAGTTGGACATGGATTTACATGTGGCATGCAATACATGTCTTCCACTTGCTGTTTGCATAGGAAAATGATGAAAACGTTACTTATAGTAATGTGTAATTGATGTTAGAGCTCTCATTTCTAATAACCCAAGTATTTAAAACACAAATGTTAAATATAATTTGGGACTCCTGAAGCATGGGATGGAATCTGTATGAAATCTGAGAGTAGAGATGGTCTTCAGCAGGCCTGAGACATCCAAGGAGAAGAGCCAAGAGGATCACTGCAAATTCAGGGCTTTCTTTCAGTGCCCCTCCAAACACATTTTACATAATAGAAAGCCATGTGCTTCCAGTCACAGCTTTATTTCCTTCCTTCCTTCCTTTCTTTTTAAAAAAATTTTATTTATTTATTTTCAGACAGGGGAAGGGAGGGAGAATGAAAAGGAGAGAAACATCAATGTGTGGAAGAGACATCAGTTGATTGCCTTTCTCCCATGCCCCCAAGCAGGGACTGAAGCTTGTGCCCCAACCGGGAATCGAACCAGCGATCCTTTGGTTCACAGGCTGGCACTCAATCCACTGAACCAGCCAGGGACGATTTATTTTCTATAATTATATGCTTGATAACTTATATGTAAAATTTTAATCAACATTTGATTTTTCTTTGATTGCATTGCCATTCAAATTTGGCTTTCCCTCTCCTCTCTCATTTTTAATCCATCACTCAGTTTTTACTATGTTAATATACTATTTTTATGCAGGAGCTGATGTTAAATGTCTGAGTTGTGTTTAATTCTAGAAAATCTTGTATGTTTTTACTCCAAAAATAGGTTTTCTACGACGTCTGGGTGGTGTCCAGACTTACTGCCTTTTTAAAATTTTAGTTTAGATTTCTCTTGCTAGCAAATTAAGCAATAGAACACAAAACACCCTAACCACAAAAGTTTAAAATTTCCAGAGAAGAATTAGATGTGAAACTAAAAACACTGGAACTTACTTGGACTGTAATTAGCCTGAAATGGAATGTGAGGGAGACGTCTGCAAGGAGGCCAGGAAAACAGAGGACAGAGGAGGAAGTGTGAGCATCGTGCCAGCACTGCTGAGGGGAAAAGTGCCCTGAATATGGGTCTGTGCTTATCAAACAAAGAAAAAAAAAAAAAAACCCAAAATCCTCACCCCATGATATGTTTATTGATTTGAGAGGGAGACCGATGAGAGAGAGGAACGTGGACTGGTCACCTCCCGCACGAACCCCAACAGGGAAATTGAATCTGCAACCTTTTGTTGTATGGATAGACATTCCAACCCCTGGAGCTAACCGGATTTGCCTACAGAAGTTGCCAATCTACCAGTTCAAACATATAAGCCCCTTGGCATTTATATTTTTATTGTAAATGAATTACTTTGTCATTTCTTGAACCGGCAGGGCTGAACCGCTAACTCTTTTGTTGTGACCCCTCCTGGATAATGCCCCTCTCTGAGGGTCTGGCTAGGCTGCCAAGACCCTTGTTACTTAGGAAGCTCATATGCTCAAATGGTTTTTTAAGTGAAGTGTTTATGGAAATATCAGACGTACAGAGGAGTACATAAACTATGTAAGTATAGTTCATACATTTTCTCCCAGGGAACGTGCCCATGTAAGCTGCCTCCAGTGGAAGAATGAGAACATTTTCTGTCCTCTGGAAGTGCACAGTCCTTAGATGTAACCACTACTCGGACTTTTGACCACCACAAGAGAATTTTTCTTTGGGTCTCTTGAACTGGAATTAGCACCTAGGTGTTCTGAATGGCTTCAGAGCGTCGGGGGCCCTTCTGGTTGAGGGTGAGGACTGGGCAGCCCAGGAGGGTTGATATAGGTTGAATTGCTTCCCCTCCAAAGGCATGTTGAAATCCTAACTCAGTACTTCAGAAGGTGACCTCATTTGGAAATAGGGTCATTGCAGGTGTAGTTTGTTAAGATGCATGCTGGAGTAGGCTGGGCCCCTAGACCAACATAACCGGCGTCCACATAAGAAGCATGTATGTGAAGACAGGCACAGGCAGACGCTATGTGAAGACAGATGGTGGATTGGAGCGCTGTATCTACAAGCCAAGAAGCACCAAGGAGTGCCAGTGACCACCAGCAGCTACAAAGAGGCAAGGAAGGAGTCTCCCTTACAGGTTTCAGGTTGGCCCTGCCAACACCTTGATTTTAGATGTGTAGTCTCCAGAGACAGTGTATTGTGTGCTAAATGTAGAGCGAGACAATGCACTCCTGTTGTTGTAAGCTACCCCATTTGTGGCACTTTGTCCTTGTAGCCTTAGGAAATGAATATGGAGGGTCTGCACTGGCCTGGCACCCTGATTCCTGTGGTCTGCTCCCTCAGAGCCAGCCTGGCCTTCGGTCCTGGAGTTGGCCTGGCTGTACCCTGTCCGAGCTGCTCCTGTCTGGACTGGCTCACGGAGTGCTGTGTCTTGCCCTGGGATGCTCCATGTCTGTTGATGTGTCCTGTAGGCAGACCGAGGTTTCATGACCATTTCTTGGCTTTTTCTTTATTTCTTTACTCTGCCTTTCATTAGCATTTTCAGACCCAGCCAGCTTCTTCATCTGACATGCCCCAGAGCAAATGCTGAAAATCAGTCTTCATTTCATTCCCGTTAGGGCCTCCTGTCCAGGTCTGTGCCCTTCTTCCAGATTCAGACTGGGGCCAAATCCTCCAACCAGTTTTTTTCCCGTTCCTCTGGTCCAGCGTCACTTTTTGATGGGAAAAGAAATAGGCAACTTTATTTTTTAAATGAAATACCTACTTTCAAATAGTTTGGCACATTGTAAATAAAGGTTTCATTTTGCTGTACTTGGGCATGTCAAAGACCAGTTCTCAGCTGAGAAAATAAGAACATCCTTATTTTCTCAAAAAAGAAAGCAGCCCAAAAATTAGGTTTTAGTATTAGGAAGTTTTGTAGAGTGTGGTAGATAATGGAGTACTTTCTGCAGTAAAGGACTGGTTTTAGGGCTGCCTTACAATTTATCTCTTTTTTTTTTTTTTTCTGGGCCGAGTTTCTGGTGTTAGGGGAACCACAAAGGGCTATGTTGTTTGAAATCCCCAGGGTTACTCCGCAGACTCAGGCCACTTCTTGTGCTCTTCTTTTATGCCCTTCCTTTGGGATTGGATCTAGGGACCAGCTGGTGGCTTTTGCCCTAAACACGCTTAACAGTTTCTACCCTGTAGCCTTGTATGACCATCACCTAGCTCAGTTGCAGAGTGGATGTGCCCCACTAAATTGCCTCTTCCGTTCACTTCAGAAGATTTTGCTTACTGCTAGCAACTGTGGGGAAGTCCTCAGAACCTTTTCAGAAATCACAGACATAGGAAGTTTCAAAAATTTGCCCTTGTGTCTCCTCTGTTCATGCTTCCTCATTCTCTTGCCAAGTCTCTTTACCTAGTTTCTGCTGGTTGTAGACTATATTAATATTTATATTTTGTCCTTTGAGGGGAAAATGCAAAAAAGCTGCCTATTTTATGTTAATCATGTATTCTGTGAAATATGCTCATGTAATTGAAAAATAATAAAGCAGACTTGAAGCTGTAGTTAAGAGGTTGGACTGGGGCAAAAGATTATGTTTGGTATGTTCAATTGTGTGTGTGTGTGTAAATGTGTGGCTGTATGGGTTTGCCTTTTGTACACCTGTGCTCTCTGAGCTCAGACAGTCCTTGCACCCTAAAATCTTGTGCCATGTGACAGACAGATGGGGAATAAATACCTGTGCTGGATGGATGGACAAATGAATGATGGTGTTGCCCACTTTGTTGGCCAGTAATTTCACTGAATTACTGGTAGAGTAAATTTCAGTAGAGTTCATGACTGCCTCCTGAAGCCTGGTAGGGTATTCCTAAGCCCAGGAAGATATCATGGGCTGGAGGCCAGATCTAGAAACGATACCTCTTTGGCTTGCCTATGGAATGTGCTAAAACATTCGGCTACTTGTTTTTGAAAATGGGGCTGAAAGTGTGATTTCACCATGACTTCCAGTATGCTGGAGTTATTTCTTTCATGGGATACCCAGATCTGTATTTGAAATTTACCTTCTTGAGGATGCTCTCCACTCCTTTGGAAATTTACTAGGAGAAGAAGAGACTTCTCCCTCCCTCCAAAGTGAAATGGCCCTGTTTAAATTTTCTTTGGCATTGCCTAGGCTGGGTAACTTTATAGTGTGAAAAATGCACCCATTAGTAAACACTTATATTTTAAAACATCTGCCTTTTGAAAATTTCTCAGATTCTTTAAAAAAAATTATGTATTATTTTCTGGAGAGAAGGGAAGGGAGAAAGAAAGGGAGAGAAACATCAATGTGAGAGCACGTAATCGGTTGCCTGTCATACATGTCCCAATTGGGGACTGAATCTGCAACCCAAGGCATGTGCCGTGACGAAGAAAGAAACTCGTGACCTTTTGCTTTGCAGGACAACATCCAACCAACTGAGCCACGCTGGTCAGACCTCAGATTCTTTTTTTTTTTTTTTTTAAATAGAAAATAATATTAAAGGGATAGGAATTCTATAGGTGGGTCTTCACAAACCTTCTTATGATGTCTTTGAGTTAATGAAAATAGAACATTGTTTATAATCACATGGTTTATAGGTGTAACTTTAAAGATCAAAGGCCAGCATTATATTTCTTGATTGTCTGCTTTATTTAAATGTTGACTCTGGCACATCATTGGCATTTCCCAATCCCTTGATTCTAAAAAATATTTGGTTATCTTTCTGTGGGGTTGTGCCTGGATTATTTTCTGACCAGAGCACAATACAAAGCATTCAGAGGAACTTCAGGTTGATCTACTTGCTCTGATATTTTTATCCAGTGTAATTATCTGGAAGAGAAAGCAGTTGTCAGAAGACAATTTACTGCATCTACTTTCTCTTTAGTATGTTTAATTTCAACAAGATTATTATAGATCTACCTTAACTAGAAATTTATTCTCATGTATAATACTATTTATTTTATGTTCAGAGATTCATAGTATTTCAAATATCTAGGTAATTTTATATGACTTGGATTATTAACAGGTAATGTTTTAGGGAAAAAATTCTTCTTTTTAAAATGAAATTTGTCTCTGAGACTATGTTTAGCAATTTGTAAGAGTCACTGACTTGAAAACTGGCTTTTGTAGATTGGGGAAAAAAATGATTCAAAAATGACATTCAGATAACCAATTTTCTGGAAACAACATAAATGTCCAATAGCAGGGAGGGAATGGTTAATGATGATATATTTGGTTAATAGAATACAGAACTTGGAAAGTCTGCTAGACCTTTATTCATCAATATGAAGGGACTGAAAAACCCAAAGTGTAGAGTGAAAACCACAAATTTCAGAATATTATTATGTATTTGTTTATGCAAATGTTAAACATCACAGAAAATGATCTTGCATACCAGGTAATGTTTATGAATGTGTGCACTTGGACCAGTGTATGAATAAAAACTGGACTGGCTCTATCAGATTCATGATAGAGGTTGCCCCTAGGAGAAGAGTGACTGGAGAAGGGAGAGGAACTGAAAACTATATTTGAAAAAAAAATCTCAGAAAAGATATGATTATTTTGGAGGTTCATGGGCATTTGTTATATTGTCATTTATGCTCCTGTTAACATTTTCATGATAAAAAAAAAAGGTCCATGTAGTATTTCGTAAGGAAATAAGTTCCAACTAAAAGTTATACCACATTTGTCACAACTGGGAAGAAGACTGAAGCTATTCTAATACATCTGTATTTTACCATGTGATTCTGTGAAAAATGAAAGTTGACAGATGGAATCTTGAATGTGGGGAAACCTCCAAGTTAACCTGGTTCTTGGGAAACTCAAATAGCTCACAGGTTAAGAATAAAGATTCAGCAGCAGGCTCCTTAGGCCAGCTTGACATCTTCTAGCTCTGAGATCTTGGATGAGTCAACTTCCCTGAGTCTCAGTTCCTTATCTGCAGAATGAGACTAACAGTGCCTGTCTCAGCGCAGTTGTGAGGATTATGTGAGTTCGTGCATGTGGTAGCTGTGCGGCAAAGATCAGCTGTCTTTATTTTCATCATCATTCCTATCAGCAGCTGCAATTCTTTCATTTTCACTTCTGAGTCTTTGTGAGTGCTGCTGCTTCTGCCTGGAATGTTAATTTTATTTCCACCCTAATTACATCTGGTGAACTCTTTGGCAGAAGAGTTTTCTAATTCTCTCAACTTCTTCAGGGAAGCTCCCTGTTATTTCCCACCTTGGGAAACTTCAAATATCCTTTAAAAGTTATTTGTGAGCTACTCTCTCCCTCCTAGATGGTAAACTTTTTTTTTTTTTTTTTTTAACTACTGTATTGTCAGTATCTAAATAGTCTTTGACTTAGAGTAGGCATTGAGAAATTATTTGACTAAATGAACAAAGTTACCCCAGAAGGTGGAAACTTTCAGTTAATATGCCCAGGAAATGAATTTGACTCAGTGTACTTGACTAAAAGAAATAAATCTAGATTTATGTAATGTAAAAAATATATATCACGTGTATTGGACTGTTTGTAGTAATAAATTATAAGGTAACCCAAATGAAGATTTACATTATATTTGTAATTTTAGAGTTTTTAGAGGATCATCTGCTGATCCTGCAGAAAGCAGGGACATATCCAACATTTTAATGCTAAGGCTTGATTTGTTTTTCAGATTGCTTATCTTCAAATCAACTCACTTTTCTCCTTTTAAAAATAGCAAAAGAGGCCCTCACTGGTAGCATGGTGGATAAGGCGCCAGCCTGCGAACCCAAAGGTCGCTGGTTCAATTCCCAGCCAGGGCACATAACCAGGTTGCAGACCACGTCTCCAGCCAGGTCCGTAGTTGGAGGCAGGTGAAAGGCAACCATACATTGATGATTCTCTCCCTCTCTGCCTTTCTCCCATTCTCTCTGGAAGCAATAAATTAAAAAATCTTTTTAAAAAATAGCAAAAGAGGAATTAACAAACAGAAGATGATACTTCCCAGGGAGCAGAATAAACTAGGCTCAATCAGAATAAACTGATGCAATAAGTAGTTTAAATAAAAGGGCTTTTGTAAGTCAGAGGGGATTGTTACTTACAACTTTTATGCAAACTAAAACAGTAAACCCATTGGAAGGGGGACTTTCAGAGTAGAAGAAAGGCAGGAAATGGTTTCTCCCTTGTGGTGGGTTTATTCCTTCTGGGAGAGAAACCTAAGAATGCTTTAAAAATTGAGGAAGGTCTTTGTATCCAGATACTAGTGTATTTATCCAGGGAAGATACCACATGGGATTCTGAACTAGTCGCAAGCCCAAATTTATTAGCTAAGTAGGGACCCAGAGCAATAATATGAGCAAGCAAGAAATGTGGCTTTCTAACCATTGAAAGAATTTTTATGACTCAGATGTGGTAGGTGAAATTCCAGGGTTAGAAAAAGATGCAAAGCTGTACGTTGATAACCCTACAAATTATAGCTTTGGAAGACTTTCCCCCTCTCCACCTGTGGAGATTTTATAACAAATCACTGGGAAATATTATTTTGTAGTTATATTTTCTCTCATCTTACCTATCTGTTAACTATAGTATACTGATATAAATAATTACATTTTGAATACATATGTTCATTCATTCATTCATCCATCAGAGCATGTTTATTTATCTGCCAAGTTGCAGTAAAAGCATCATTTTTTTTTTTTTTTGAAATGGAAGTCAAATACCTATCTTTTTCTTGGAATTGTGCAAAATTAGTTACTGCTCAGAAATATGACTTGGCTGGTACCCCTAGATACTAAGACATAATTTTTTTTTGGAGACTTAAATGTATGGACTTGTAAAACCCTGCTTATAACCAGTTAACCTAGTATTTATGGATCATCTGCCCCCATATCGGATAAAGGGGATTTTTAAAGTCACCTGGATAGAAGACTGTGCACTTTGGGAAACAGTGGTTTAAATAACATTCTCATGCTTGTAATCAAGCTACATCCTTGACGAGACCCACAGTTTTAACCCACAGGCCTAGCATCACATGGGAGCTTGTAGAAATGCAGATTCCCAGGCCCCAGCCCTACTGAATCAGTTCGACAAGATGCTCAGGTGATGCCCATGAATATTTAGTTTTATTAAACACTGCTGTCCAAATCCCCCTCCCCTCCCACGGTGGTTTTTAGAACAGAGTATCTTTAGTAACGAATGACTCATTAACCGTTTAGGCCTTCAGTATTTGCAGGTTCCTCCTTACTGAACTCAGAATTAAGTTTGTGAATGTTGCATTCACTGGCCATGGCTTAGCCACTGGTAGCCTTCAGACCCTAGCTAATGCCTCATGTTCCTGAGGACCATCTAAATGTAAGAATGGGCTATTTTATTTCCTCCCTTGAGCTAAGCTTCTCCAGGTGTAACCAAATCCCAGTTCCTCGAGTTGTTCCTGGTATAACACTGAGGTTTCTTTACTCACTTATTTAGAGTAGAACATCTTAAAAGAGCCCATGAAACTTCAATATTGTGATTGCAACTTTACATCAGCTGGTAATAAAGAGCAATAGGTAGAAGATGATAGAAACTCAGGAGCTGTATTTTTATACATTTAGGGAGAGTGCTGCTGAGGCATGCACTTATCATTATCCATCATTGTTTTAGGTTCAAAAGTTTGTGACATGGTGGAAGCTTCTATTATAATAATTCCACTAAAGAGCCCTGCTTCCTGCCTTCTAATTTCTAAATGTTGACTCCTTAGCACCCCAAAACTGAAATGCATGTGGAGATATATGAAAAGATGCATTTTCTGTTACTCTGTAAATTTAAAATTTGATAGTTTAAAGATTTGGATTTTAGATTGAGATTAAGGTTTTAAATTTAAAAAACAAAATCCCCAGCAGTCTACAACTCACTACATGAGCTGATTTCGTTTTTCTTTAGTGGTTTTTAGTAATGTGGGGCACACACATCAAACATGTAGAAATAACCTTAGTGTGCTCAGCTTTTGAAATTTCTTTACTTGGTAGAATTGAAACGTTTTTTTCATGTTACTATATGATTTGCATAATAAAGCAAACCTATTTCCTTACTGCATGACATTACAGTTCATAGGTGGTTTCTGAAATAAAATATTTGGCTTATTTTTTTGTGGGTTTTCATATTTGTTTCTCAAGAATTAAAAAAATGTTTATCCCTCCCTAACACAGGAAATATAGAGCTGCGGGTTTTGTCCCTGTTAGTGATGGTGGTTTTTGGAGCAGGGTTAGTATGAATGTAAGAAACCGTAGCAGGAGTAAGGACTTTTTTTTTTCAAAAAATTGTTGAGAACATTGGCCGCAGCATGTTCTTGAACTAGTTGCTATTTTTACTAATTTCCCCACGCTTTCTTTCCCCTCACTTTCTTCTGATTTAATTCTCCTTGCCCTCCACCCCCTGGCTTCCCTCTCCTCCCCACCCCTCCTCACCCCTCCCCTATACAGGGTTTTCAGAGCAACAGCTCCACCTCTCACCTCCAAATTTAACAATAAAGCTGTGTGTATGTGTGGAGAGAAGCTGAAAAAATAAGACAGATGGTTCTTTCATGACTAGGTTGCTGTGGATTAATTGAGCTGGATATGTTCTTTTTCGCAAGGAGATGGAGCTAGATCCTGTGGAAAACCAGTCATGAACTACAGTAATGTAATCTCGTATACTTCTGGTTTTCCTCTTGGATTTTTATTTTTTTATTTTTATCTTTGGTAATTCCATCATCCTGTAAAGCATTTTGGGAGGGATCAGGAGTGAGTTTACTAATAGGGTGTTCGTGAAAATGTTTCTAATGGATGAACATTTTTCTTGGGTAGCTGAGCCATTCTTATACACATTCTATCTTTGTGTTTTATTTCAGTACTTGCAAGAAGCAGCACAACCTTTGTCGAGGATAATTTCTAGGGGTACGATAGTTTCTAGGGGTACGACCATTCAGCAGACAGCCTCCAGAAGCTGCGGCACCTTTACCACAGTCTTCACCTTCAGGAACAGAGGGCCTTTGGCAAACAGATTCCTTTAGAAGTGCAGGTAAGCAAAGGCAATGCTGCCATTCTTTTGACTTTTTAGATGTGAGCTTGAACACTTGGAATGTTCTTATACAATGATACGATGCTTCCACCTCAGGCAGGTAACTTTAAAATATCCTCTTCTTTGTATATCGCTGCCTCTTTGTCTGTTATGAGTTTAACATGAGGCCAGAGTGCCCATGAGACTATTAATATAACCCATGACTCCTCAGCATACCCTGAAGTTGAGTTGTGGAAGTTTTAAATATGATTTTTATTCTCAATCTGATTGGGCCTTCCTTGGGACTCTTAAACCAATGTGAAAGTAGAAGAGTAAGTAAACTCTGAAGTTGAAACTAGACTGTTCCATGAGTCACAGGAGCTGTTATCAGTAAGCTGTGTAGCTTTGGGTAAGTTGCTTGCTCTCTCTGTGCCTTGTTTTCTCAGTAGACTGAACTTGAAGTCCCTCTCTGTCTTTAAATGCTACAATTAAGAATACTTTTATTATTAAAGTACCTTAATATAATGTTCAGATATATTCTCCTTATTATTCCTGTAATCTCAATTTATACACTTATTCGGAGAATGCTCTGAAGTTCAAATGTCCACCAGGAATTAGCTCAGTGCTTTACCCACGAATCCATGAAGTCTTTCTGGTTTGTTAAGATTCATCAGGGAACCATTATTCTACTAGTGGTGAATTGTTTCATTACTGTTTTGTTGAAAATCATTTTGTGAAGGGCACTTATTGACTGAGAATTTCATGACTTAGTGGTACTTACTTATGAATGTGGACATTAATAAAGGTTTTGGGATTTAGTCCTTGAGAGTCTTTTGAACTTTTCTTATTCAAACCAGAATTATTCATGAGTGGTTTCAAAGCTCTTTCCTGGTGTGCTGAGCCACTGGGTTTGCTGAACTGAGACTGTGGACCTACGCTGGAAGTAGGGCTGGATCATCAGGTTTCTCACTGCTAAAACCATCTTAATTTAGTGGAATTTGGGCTGTAATCATCTTGGTGAGTTGTGGAACTGCCTTTGCTGTCAATCTTTAAATCTCCTGGATCCTTTGAATTTTTATAGCACAATGGTGAAGAGCATGGATTCTGGTGTGTGCCTGGGTTCAAATCCCACTTACTACTTGGGTGTTCTTGGGTACATCATAACTTCTCTTGGCTTTAGTGTCTTCATCTGTGTGATAGGGATGACAGTACCTTTCCTAAAGGGTGGTTTTGAGGATTAAAAGAATTATACAGCTAAAGCATTTAAAATAGTTCTGTCACATAGTGTTCAGCAGATTTAAAATTTATTGCCATCCATTGCCATGATGATTCTTCTGCCCCCATTCTTTAGGGGCAACAAATAGTCAACTCTTCTTACCTTGTTAGACATTGCTGATTGGCTGTGCTCTGGCATCCGAGCCTAGAACACAGTATTTGAATCCTTCTCATCATTATAATGGACCCAAATTGGAGTGAAAGATGAAACCTATTCTCCAACTCAGATTATTTGCAGAGTTCTTGATTTTATTCTTTGCTTCAATTTGATATGCTGACTACAAACCTGGGTTAGTTGTTTGTTTTTATTGATTCAGAGCAGTTTTATTATGAAAAGCATAAAAAAGCTACAGAACCCATAAAAAAGGTATGGGTTCTGTAGCTAAAAATAGGGTCCAATTCTAAGACAAGTTTTGCTAGGGAATTGTTACTATCTTGAATGACTTTCATTTTATATTCAGAAGGTGAGTAAGGCTTCCATTCCTATCACAGATACTTTGAAATGTTGAAATGCATGTGCAGAAATAATAGCTAGCATAGTAATGGAAGTTTAGTTTTTTGAGGTTATATTATTCACACAAGGCCGCACGTTCTTTAGGATCTTTCCCAGGATATTATGAAATTAGTTTTTTAGTGAGGACTTGGTGAATGGGCAGCTAATATTAGGTTGGCCAAAAAGTGCATATGTTTTTTTCTGTAAAATGAAAGACACATTTTTTATTTTTACCATTAACTGTTAATTTGGATATTTTGAGTATGTTGACTATCTCTCGTGTGGTATAACATTGATTGTTCTCAATATCTCAATGTGATCACTGTCAACTTCAGTTGGCCTATTTGACCACAAAGCATCATCGTCCAGCGAGAAATCTCCAGCACGAAACTTCACAAACCACTTTCGGCAGGGTTGATCAGTCATAGCACCTTTTCCACACACACTACAGAAATCTATTTGTGTGTGTGTTTCAGTTGTGTTTTTACCTTTCTTGAAATAATAAAGCATAATATGCTGAAAATGTTGCTTATTTTCCTTCATCTTCAATATTAAAATGGTTGCACAACAATTCACCAATTTTGGTTAGTTTTTTTTTTTTTTTTTTAATTTACTCTGATATGGCAGCTGTCACAATTCAATCTAACAAACTTGTTTTGAATGAAGTTAAAGACAGCTAAGTGCTACTAGAACCATGGTATGGAAAAAGCCAAATGAACTTTTTGGCTAACCCAATAATTCATTTGTTTTAAAGAAAATTTCAAACAAGATTAGTAGAGTTCTCACCATATGTGCTGTATATTTGCTACTTACAATAGGTCTATTAAGTAGCACCATTATTCCCATTTTACAAGAGAGGAAACAGGTATAAAGAGGTTAGGCAACTTCCCAGGGCCATACAACTTACTAGTCAGAGGTAGGGCTGAAACTCAAAGCAAGCAGGCAACCATAACATCTAATTATACTGCTACCTGTAAAGAATACAGTGAAGAAGAAGAGAAGATGAAGTCTCAAAATATAGAGGTCTTCAATGCTCGAGGCTAAGTGATCTTATATTTGGCAGGCAACGAAAGCCACAGAAGGTTTCCTGTGGGGAGGTTGAAAACAGGAGAGCTGGGTTTAGAGGATTTTATGCCAGATGCAGCCTGGGGGCTGGTTTAAAGGGAAGAAAGATTAATTATTGCTAGAAGCTGAGAAGTAATGAGAACATGGGTTTAGGAAACAGGATTACAGTAAGAGCTGGAGAATAGCTGGATATAGGCAGTGCTGAGGAGGAGGAGGAGGAGGAGGAGGAGGAGATCTAGAGCAAAGCCCAAGAAATTAGAGGGCTGAGACCCAGGCCAGTGCAGCACCACCCAAGGGGAGGAGGTTCAGGAATCGAGAACCACAAAGGTCCGAGAGGACTGGAACAAAACAAAGACGAGTGGTTATCTTGAACCCACTATGAAAGTGGAGTCGTTCTGGAGGAGAATCCACATGAAAATGTCAGACACTGCTTCTTACAAGTGAAGTAACCGTTGGCAAGTTTTAAATTCTTCTTACTCTTGGCTGCCTCTTCTGGAATACGGTGACTTAAGACCTTATTCTGTTTAAATTCCCTAGACCCTTGGAGGCTTTCCAGCCCTAAGATTTACAAGGCTAGGGTGCAAATTGTGAAGAGCAATACTTGGGGTAAAGGTTTGGCTGGTGATTCGGCTGGCACTTTGAGGTGACTCCGAGGGTGATACGTAATGAAGTGTGTGTCTTGTAGGTGTTATCTGAGTGGAGTCCTATACATACGGGTAGGGCAAAAGTAGGCTTAAGTTGTGAGTATGCAAAACACAGAGTTCATTCTGGTATCATTTATTAATTTGTATTTTCTCTACCCAAACAACTGTAACCCTAATTCTGCCCACTGCTGTATGTTTCCTGTCAGAAATGCCTGCAGTGTAATAGTGATACTGATAGTAAATGGAAGAATAAGAGTTAGAACAATAAACAAATGAAAATGTCTAGGGAACTTTTAAAGAAACTATAACTGTCTCCTATAATGGTGAGGCAAAGTTTTCTCTACCTTGCAGAGTTTCCCTAGCTTCTTAATAGAACATTCTGCATACTGGAAATTTTAAAAGATCAAGCCCAAAGGAGTTTTTAAAAGAGATGGCATGGAATTTAGGATGAGCTTCCAGTTCCTCTCCAGAACTGTTTTGGTGCAGTGGCAGGTAATTCCTTTTCTCCTCTCCAACACTCAGGTCTTACCCCCCCCCCCCCACCCTGTTGAAATGCATATGTGACTCAGTGGGTAAAGGGGTGGAGCTGAGATGCAGCCTTTCTATCCAATTTCCAGGTGGTACCAATGTTGCTGGCCAGTGAGTGGACCACACTCCTGAGTAGCAGGGGTCTCTAAGATATTTAGATTTTTACCCCCTCACACAGGAGAATCATACTCCTTTTGAAACAGTATTAACTTGGTTCCCTCGCCAGACTGTGAACTCTGTACCCTATATTCTGAAGTAGATGAGTGCTAGATATTAATAGAGTCATCATTTCTTACTGTCAGTAATTTTTGTTATTCAATGGTGTCAAATGTTCAAATTGTTATAGGTAGGGGCTTTTTCCTTTTAAAGGAGAGATTGAAGCAAATCTGTTGTTCGGAAATAGGCATCAGAATGCAATATAAAATTTCCATGTACGTTTTAAATATACATTTACTATATGACCCGTGAAGACATACGCCTACTCGAAGAAGACTTGTACTTAAATGGTCAATGTAGCTTTATTTCCAGTCTCCAAAAACTGAAGAGAAACCAAAGTCTATTAGCTGATGAACTGATACATATATTATGGTACACCCACACAATGAAATATTACTTACCAATAAAAAGAAATTTCCTGGTGGAAGCAACAACATGGACATTTTCCCTAAAGCATTATATTAACTGAAATAAACCAGAAATAAGATAACATAATAAGGTATGATTTGATTCCATTGATGCTAACTTTTATTTTTTTAATATGTTTTATTTATTTTGCTATTACAGTTGTCCCAATTTCTCCACCTTTGCCACCCTCCACCCAGTACCCATTTCCTCCAGCAATGCCAACTTTATTTTTAGTTCATGTCCATAAGTCATGCATATAAGTTCTTTGGCTTCTCCATTTCCTTTATTCTTAACATCCCCCTGTCTATTCTGTAACCACCAAAGTGTATTATTTTTTTTCCCTTTCACATCCAGACAGTTCATTTAATTACTGCCTTCTGTCAGGTTCTCAAATCATATTAATACAAAGTTTTCTTTTCATTATTCCAAAATGCCTACGTTAATTCTTTTCCTTAAGGAATTACTCTTTTAAGTAATATGAATTGCAATATTACCAAACACATGCAGAAATACATTTACACCCATACATATTTTTACACATATTTAAAGTACATACTGGATTTTGAAAAGTTAATACAAAAAAAATTAAATATGCCAATAGCGAACATAATTATTACATGTTAAATGGTAGTATTTTAGATATATTGTAGCAAAATTAAGCAGTTTTTTTCTTCTTTAATACGTATTTTACTCTGGAATGCTATTTTTGTGAAATAGGTCATAGAAATGGTGTATTGCAGAACTCACTTTTGTGAAAGTTGTCCTGGAGACAGTGCCAAACCCATAGTAAAAAAATGAATTTGTTTTTTGAGTCAGATCCTCCCCCCTCCAATAATACTCCAATAATATAACTCAACTTTATTTTAAGCTATGGGAACTTATTCTTTTTGGAGTTTTCCATCTTAAATAGTAGCTTTATTTATTTGTTTGTTTGTTTATTTATTTATTTTGGCTGTGCACAGGTCTTACTTCTTTTAATACCCTCTGTTTTTCCTCTACGTGTGTTTTACAAATTGAAGCCTTCAGAAATAATGGCATTTGCAGTGCCCAGCCAGTCCCCAGAGTTGAAATTATTATGTCTACTAAGTTGAGGTAAAAAATAAAAATCCCTAGGATTTAAATACTTTTGTAGAACAGTATTCTAGCTATTTTTTGAACTTGTGGTTGACTGCCTATGTGGTCCTAAACTAATCACTGAACTATTTAAGAGTCTGTTGAGGTAGAGATTAGGTATGTTCACATTTCAATAATAAAGTTTACTATAGCATTAATTCCTTTTCCCAAGCATCCCCAGTTTCGGGGTCTTCATAACTGGAAATGTATATTTCCACGATTTATTTGAAAGGAATCTCATCTAATTTACATGCTAATATGAGAATACATATTATCTATGTACACAAATCATATAGTTTAGTAGTTTGCAACTTCCATCCAAATTGGTCTTCATTCTCAGCATCTTTTCTAACCTAAAGACTGACTGATTTCACAACACACCCATTACCAGTTGGTTGCTATTTAAAACATAAATTGCTAACAAAATCTGTATATTATACACCCACAAATTACATATTTTGTACATATTTTGTAACAATGAATAAGAAAGATAGCATGTATTCTACGTAATATACATCCTCCTTTTCTTACTTTTTTCTTCTCTAACTGCATTAGATTTTTCTGAGTTATTGCAAGTAATGTGATTCTCCTATATTGTGAAATAATTCCAATCTAAAAAAACTTAACCTGCAGTAATGCAGATACAAGTAATACACAAAATTGTACCTTATTTAGTAAAATCTATTTATAACAGTATCATTTTAAAGCATTCATATGTTAAAGTTGGCTCTTATGCATTCAACTACCCTATGTCTTTTGAACGGTGCATTTAATCCATTTACCTTTAAGGTCATTATTGATAGGCACTTATTCATTATCTATTTTCCCTTGTATCTGTGTTCCTGTCTGTCTCTCTGTTTCTTCTTCTTCTTAAAGCAGACCCTTTAGCATCTCTTGCAGTGCTGGTTTGGTGGAGACTTATTCTTTTAGCCTTCTTTTGGCTGGGAGACTCCTTATTTCACCTTCTGTTTTGAATGAGAGCCTTGCTGGGTAGAGTATTCTTGGTTGCAGGCCTTTGTTGTTCATTGCTTGAAATATTTTTTGCCATTCCCTTCTGGCTTGTTGTGTTTCTGTTGAGGAATCAACTGATAACCTTATCGGAGCACCCTTGTCTGTTATTAGCTTTTTCTCTCTTGCTGCTTTTAGGATTTTCTCCTTGTCTTTGAAATTTGCCATTTTAATTATGATGCATCTTGGAGTGGGCCTGTTTGGGTTCATCTTCCTTGGAATCCTCTGTGCTTCCTGAGCTTGCATGACATTTTCTCTCCTCAAGTTAGGGAAGTTTTCTGTCATTACTTTTTCAAACAGGTTTTCTATCCCTTGCTCCTCCCCTTTTCATTCTGATATCCCTATGATATGGATGTTATTATGTTTCATGTTGTCCTGCATGTTTCATGTTGTCCTGCAGCTTTCTTAAA
Organism: Noctilio leporinus; assembly: GCA_004026585.1. NCBI lineage: Eukaryota > Metazoa > Chordata > Mammalia > Chiroptera > Noctilionidae > Noctilio > Noctilio leporinus. Next base: position 585,883 of record PVIW01000223.1, on the reverse strand, counting down.
ACCTCTTCATTCTTTTTCAGTCTTTTTTTTTCATTTTGTTGCACTGCCTGGGGTGTTTTTTTGTACATTGACCTCCAGCCTGATGATCCGATCCTCTGCTTTCTCTAGCCTGCTTTTGATTCCTTCTACTGTGTTCTTCAATTCAGAAATGGTATTCTTGATTTCCTCCTGGCTCTTACTGATTTCTCACTGGTTTCTGTGTCCTTTTTAATGCTGGTGTAGTTCTCAGTAAGTTCCTTGTAGTTCCCCTGGAGTTGTTTGTAGTTTTCTTTGAACTTGCTGAGCTCATTGAACTGCTCTACCATCATTATTTTGAATTCCATGTCTGATAGTGTGCTTGCCTCTATTTCATTTTACACTCTTCCTGGGGATTCCTCCTTTCCATTTGCTGAATGTTTATTTCTTTGTTTCCCCATTTTAGGTGGCTCTTGTTTGTTTCTGCTTCTTGGATTGGTCTGCTTTGACTTACTGTCTTAGTGTGTGACCTTCTGTGGTGTAGAGGTGCACATTTTTTACTACCTGGATCTGTGCTTGGTGACATCAGCTCATGTCCCAATCTGGGCCTAGTCAGCCAGTTGGAGACTACTAGAGATCCACTGTCTTTGTCTGTCTCCTTTAGTTGTTAATCCAATCAGTCTGTGATCTGAGGTCAGGTCCAGACACTGCTGGGTGGGTCGGATTAATTCCTGTGGGTGGGGCTGTGGCTTCCCCTGAGGCTCCCGCCCTTTGGAGAAGAGTGGTCTGCTGGCTGTATGGGAGATGGGTCAGCACTGGACTCACGGGCAGCTCCCTCAGCTCTCCCCCTAAAGCCACTGACCCACACTTTCCCCAAGCTTGTCTAGTCCACTCTGCCCTTTCTCTGCTGGAGCCCAGGGTAGGTGGTGCCTCTGTATTTTCATGCGTGGTCCCTTTAAGAATTCGGTCTCTCTGTCAAGCTGGCTAAACCTGGTGGCCTTTTGCTTTTCACAGCTGGTGCTGTTTTACTCTCAGCTTTGTTGCTGTAGGCTGGGAAGCCCAGTTGGAGGTTTAGATCCCACCCTTCTCAGGTGGAACCCCGGCTGCTGAGATGTTTCTCCATCCCTTCAGCTGCCGCCTATGGGAGCCCCGCCAGCCCTCTTGGGTCTCCGCACTTCCTCCCGGTCACATTGTGATAAAACGGCCTCTTCTGTTCTTGATGCTAACATTTAGAAAAAGCAAAACTAAGGTGATAAACAGGTTAGGAGATAAGATCTGGGGGGAGGTGAAACAGAACCATGGGTTGTTTGTTCAGTTATAAGGGGCTCAAGGGCCTGCCACCAAAAGCACAATTCTTTTTCTTAAAGAGTTTATTCATTATTTTCAGAGAGAAGGGCAGAAAGGAAGGAAGAGAGGGAGAGAAGCATCAATGTACGATTGCCTTTCACTTGTCTCCAGCTAAGGACGTGGCTGGAGACCTGGCTTGCAACCTGGTTATGTGTCCTCGCTGGGAATCGAACCAGTGACCTTTGGGTTCCCAGGCCAGGGCTAATCCATGAGACAACAGCCAGGGCTCAAAAGCATGATTCTTAATAGCCAGAGAGGAATTGTTTATTTAAAGGTTATACAGATTTAGATTAATGGGGGAATTCTGTCATTAAGTCCCACTCCGTTTAAAGCACCCCAAATCATACGGTCCTGCCCAATCAGGCTAGTTTCAGAACCGAGAAGTCAGAGGCACTGTCATTTGCCATGAAAATAGAAACCTGTGGCTTCTTATTTCCCAGGTACAGGTCAGCTTTACTGGCAACTTCCTCTCATCTGTACTTGACTGGGAAGGTTTTGCCCAAGTCTTGGTGTTTTTCAGCTTTTAATTCAGAACTGCGTGGCACCTTCTTACTTACCTGACCCCATGGCTGGTTGGTGGGGTGCTTATGCTTACTTTCAACCATGTGGCCCTCTACTTAAATGGCTGCTGCCTTATTTTTAAGTCTCCAACGGCTTTGATACAGTGGATATGCTGACAGAATCTTTGTGCAACCCTGTAAGCTTTTCATGACCATTCTAAGGTCAGAGCCCCACCCATTTTCTTGGTACATGGAAGAAAATGGCTGTGCTCCATTGAGTCCCATCCCTCAAACTGCGGCTACTGTCCGCTCTCTTACAGGGGAGTTGACTAAATGGGGTTGATGGGAATGTTGAATATGATTTTGGTGGTGGTTACATGACCATATGCATTTATCAAAACTCATCAAATTGTATACCATGAAATGGCTAATGTTATTATATAAAATTCTTATCTCAGTAAAGTTAATTGCAAAAATTGGCCATTATCATTAAGCTGTTAACAATAACTAATACGCCTTGGAAGCTATTTTATTAGAGCGATATTAGTATAAGGAAATAGGGAAAATGTCCATTCTGGGAGAAGAAATGGGTCTCTGGCAGAAAATCTGAGTAGGAACATAAGAAGTTCCCTTAAAAATGGCTTTGTGTATTTTCAGTGCAGCTTCATCTAAATGGAGAAATCTCAAAAACAGGAAGTTCAGTTCATTTATTTTTAGCATCCACTGTAATACACTGTTAGTTGAATGGTTTGAGTGTGTCCCACTGTGCTACTGAGAAAAAAAAACAAACATTCTGCTGAAATGTCATTTTTCTCCTTTTTCTATTGGATGTGCAGTGAGCACATCCAATTTTTAGGGGAGGATTCAGCCATCTGCTTTGGCACTGAAGGCTTAGCTTTAATTAAGTGAAAGTGTCTGTCTACATATGCTAAGAATGAAGTCTAGCAAAAGCACTGGCTTTCTTGAAAGATGGAAAGAGGAGTGTATATGTGTAGGAACTAGCTGCATCTCATTGTATCCACAGAACTGGGGGGAAAGGAAAGAAAGTAAATTAATTATACGTGTTTCTCTGCTTTGCAGAAAAAATATATTGATGTATTTAGAAATCAGGATGTACAGTCAGTCCAATTTGTTGAAATACAAATAGTCTTTTGGGGGGGACACATAAATCAACTTAAATTTACTCTGCAATGTCAGGCTTTTACCCCCTTAATTCACATCAAATAGCAGTAGTTCACCAGTTCAGATTTAAATTTAGCTTTTTCAGGTATGATATATGGCAGGCATATTACTTAATTTTATATATGCTATTTTATTCTTTAAGTATGGCCTATTGAGCATTTTCAGGTCCTTCTGGCAAAATTACATAATCCAGACTGCTGATTCATTAATATTTATCTCTTTAATTATGAAAGGAACAGTTTTTCATATTATACTGTTTCTAACTAACTGTATTAATAAATGCATACATTTAATGTGCATCATTTTCTTGCCTTTAAAAACCTATTAAGTGAATATATTCCATTCACAATTTTATAGTTAACAAATAAAGTAATTATAGTTTGCTATAATGTGCAAGTAAAAATCCTAGACGGTTCTGAGTTTGAATTCTGGCCACTGCTCTGGGAATTAAGCTTCTCCAGCACGGGGATAATAACACCCCTGTGTTTATCATCATGTGTGCAAAGGGCTTAGTTCAGGGCCAGACATTTAGGAACTATGTAATGACCTGTCCTGTTATTTACAGGGTCATCTATACCAGAGGACAGACGTCCCTGATAGGGAAATGAGTTTATGGGCACATTTGAATCATCCAATTAGTAATAAGGACCCCACTTAAAAGAAAAAGGGGCAGTGAATGAGTTGAAGAGGAGTGAGGTCTCTGCATCTGTCATGGTGGGGTCCTTTGTGTCTCTGTTAAGGCTTTGGCTATACGAAAATAACTAGGTCTGGCCTGTGAACACAAAGGTTGCTGGTTTGATTCCCAGCCAGGGCACATAACCAGGTTGCAAACCAGGTCTCCAGCCAGGTCCGTAACTGGAGGCAGGTGAAAGGCAACCACACACTAATGTCTATCTCCCTCTCTGCCTGTCTCCCTTCCCCTCTCTCTGAAAATAATAAATAAAATCTTTAAAAAAGAAAAAAAGAAAAGAAAATAACTAGGTCTAGAGTGCTTAGGGGACCCATGAGGCTGGGCCAGAATCTAGACATGAATGCATAGCTAGAGCTGGAGCTAATACTCATAAGGGCATGTGATTACAGAGGATAGAAATAAACTGAGTAATACTTATTATGTACAAAGAGGAAGGAAGGCAGGATGTAAGATCTGTTGGCTGGGCTTCTGACAGTCTTGTGCAGGAGTTACTGTGAGCTAAGGAAGGAGTGGTAGAGGCCTGAATGGAGACAGGGCCTTTTCTATGGCTGAATGGACGCAGACCACCAGCAGGGCCACCTGGTAAGGTTGGGGGATTAGTGCAAATAGGGGCACTTGGCAAAGGGGAAAGTTGTGGCTGAAATCCTACCTGTGCAAAGATATGTGTGGCTATAGGGCTACGCAGAACAAGAAGGATGTTTTTTTCCAAATTTGCACAAAGATTCAAGTGATTGGGTGTTACTGTTGAGCAGCAGTGTGGGGCTGGTAAGAGGCTACAGAGCAGCAGAAGGGGCAGGACATCTTCATTGAGGAAGTAAACAGCATAAGGGATGGAATGACAAAGGACCCGGTTTAGGATCCTCATTACTAAAGACTTTGAAGTTTGACTGCAGAGCTGCTGGGGTGGCTTAAAGAAAAATACAGATACTGAATCCAGGGACCTGGCAACAGGAGCCCAGGTCTAGTAGATGTGTCCAGAGTCAGCATGGCATTATTACTGGTGGGACCCGAGATGGAGGACTTCTCCTTGGTTCTTGTCTGTCTTGCGAGAGACGAATTCAGGGGGTAGATAACCCATAGGGAAATGAGAGATCAAGTTTTATGAACTACACTTGGGCATGAAGCTGTCAGTGGGCACCTAGCTTGTCTTGAGTGCTCTTACTACTGGGATTTTAGGGGTTTTATGCTTGTAGCCAGCTTCTAGGTTCCCTTTCCTGCTCCCTTCTTTAGACCTTGGGATTAATATACAGGGTGCGTGCAGTTGGTAAAATTTTAGCAAAATAAACAACCTACCATGAAAGTGTTATATTTTGAAATAAATTTGTTCTTATATGTAAAAACATAAACATAGTCATTATTTTTAAAATTGTTCAAAAAAGTCTCCATTTGTTGCAATAACAGACTCGATTCAAACTCGGAATCTTGAGCATGCTTTATGGTTTTTTTTTAAAAGGTTTTATTTATTATTTTTAGAGAGAGGGGTAGGGAGAGAGGCAGAGAGGGAGAGAGACATCAATGTATGGTTGCCTTTCACCTGCCTTCAGCTAAGGACCTGGCTGGAGGTCTGGCTTGCAACTTGGTTATGTGCCCAGGCTGGGAATCGAACCAGTGACCTTTGGGTTTGCAGGCCAGTGCCTTTATCCACTGTGCCACCAGCCAGGGCTAATGAACTTTTCTTTATCCACGGATATCATAATGTTTTCAATCTTAGCTTTAACAGCCTCTTCATTGGAATGAGGTTGTTTATTAACTTCTCTCTCACAAATGCACCATACATAATAGTCTAACGGATTTGCATTTAGTGAACTAGGTGGCCAGATTTCCTTTGACCAGAATTCAGGAACACTGACACTAAGAATTCTTGCACCTTTTTGGCGTTATGTGCTGGTGCACCATCTTGTTGGAAGATAAAATGATGTCCATTGGGATTTGTTTCATTCATGGTACAACTACTTCTCTCAAATGTCCAGATAAACATCCTGGATCTTCATTGATGATCTCCTGGATTCTGTGTATAATATCTGGACTTGTGCGATCCTTCTGTACCTTATGTGTTTTCTTTGTTGTTGTGGTGACACCAGGATCAGCATCATAGACCTTCTTCACAGTTGTCAACTGTATGTAAAGGGATATTATTGAAGTTCACAATTTCCTTAGCAGTTTGTTCTTGTTTCTGCAATTTAGCAGCTCAAGGCTATGCTCAGAGCCTTGTTTTCCTCATCTGTAGGATGAGAATTATAAGATCACCACACCCCTCACTGTTGTGAGGATTATGAGACAATACACCGGAAGCATTTATCACCAATCTTGGCAACATGCTAAGCACTCATATTCTTTCTTTATTTTTAGAGAGAGGGGAAGGGGGGGAGGAGGAGAGGGAGGGAAGAATTGATGTGAGAAACATTGCTAGTTACTTCCCGCATGTGCCCCAGCTGGGGACCAAACCTAAGCATGTGCCCTAATTGGGAAGCAAACTGGCAAACTTTCTCTTTAACGGGTGATGCCCAAACAACTGAGCCACACCAGTTAGGGCTTTTTTTTTTTTTTTTTTTTTAAATTTAGCATTTATATTAGCGCAATGACTCTAATCAGCCATTATTTATTGGGTATTTTCCATTTGCTAGGAATTTTGGATAAAAAGTAATATGAAGCATCTAGTTATGGGATCTGTAACTGTATTAAAACACCAACTACTTCTGTGTGACAGGTCTTGTTAGAAGTTCTGGATATAAAATGAAAAACAAGACAGTCCTGTTCTCACAGTTTTCAGTCTAGTCAGGTAACCAGCGTAATGTGTCATGGTCTCTGTATTTTAGTAAATCCTCCCCCACCCCATGGTTCTTTTCCTCCACACTCTAGTGTCCTAGAGCAGTGATTCTCACAGTTTAGTGTGCATAAGAATCAAATTGAAAGATGCTTGTTTTAGTGCACCTGCCTGAGCCCCAGAGATGCAGACCAAGTAGGGAGTGTGAACAAGCCCCAGCCGGTGCTGACCCAGGGACCTGCTGCATCTGGGGAACTCAGCAGTCCTGGAGCCCCTTCTTTCACCAATAACTGAATTCACCCCTTTGGAACACTAGTTGCCAATGGAACACTGTCAGGAAGTTATGGGTTAGAATTCTCTTTTGAGTTCCCCTAATGCTTTTTATTTTGAGAAGTAGGATGGCACCAGGAATAGAACCCTGAGGAAAAGGTGGTCAGACCTTAAGCCCATTTCTGTAAGTCCCAGCTGACCTGAGACAACTTACTTCAGAAACCTTCAGTTCCCTCACTTATCAATCTCAGGCCTACGCACCCACTGATAAAGCTTGTTTTGATCCTTAACTGAAGTGGACATGCAGTGTTTTATGAACAAATAAAATGGACTTTGATTTTTATTTATTTTAAAGATTTTATTTATTATATTTAGAGAGAGGGAAAGGGAGGGAGGCAGAGAGGGAGAGAAACATCAATGTGTGGATGCCTTTCACCTGCCTCCAGCTACGGACTTGGCTGGGGACCTGGCTTGCAACCTGATTATGTGCCCTGGTTGGGAATTGAATCAGCAACCTTTGGGTTCACAGGCTGGTACCTTTCCACTGAGCCACCAGCCAGGGCTGGACTTTGATTTTTAAAGAGAAGAAAAGACTGTGGTCAAGATTGAGCTCACTTTCACTTATATAGGTTATTTATATATTGGGTTACATACAATTTTAAGAAGAAATAAACATTTGATTTCTGCCAATGAATTTCACTTTCCCTTGAGGCCCTGAATTCACACTTTAGATGATATAACTGTAAAGCATGTCTTAGGGAACCTGGCCTTAGGAGAACTGCAGCCAAGAAGCTAGCCTCTGTCATGTTAAATGTCAAGAACTGGAAAACTTGTTTGTCTTAGTAAATGAAGCTATATTGAAGGGTCTTCTGTATATATAGGGTGCACGTGATCAATTGGCAAAATTTTAATAAAATACTATGAGAGTATTATATTTTAAATTGTTCAAAAAAGTCTCCATTTGCTGCAATAATAGACTCAATTCCACTTGGGAATCTTAAGCACACTTTCATTAACTTTTCTTTATCCATGGACATTATAATGTTTTCAATCTTAGCTTTAACAGCCTCTTTCTTGGAATGAGGTTGTTTATTCTCTCTATATAGACCATACCTAATAGTCTAACGGATTTGCATCTGGTGAACTAGGTGGCCAGATTTCCTTTGACCAGAATTCAGAAACACTAACACTGAGAAATTCTTGTACCTTTTTGGCATTCTGTGCTGGTGCACCATCTTGTTGGAAGATAAAATGATGTCCATTGGGATTTGTTTCATTCATGGTACAACTATTTCTCTCAAATGTCCAGATAAACATCCTGGATCTTCATAGATGATCTCCTGGATTCTGTGTACCATATCTGGACTTGTGCAATCCTTCTGTACCTTATGCGTTTTCCTTGGTGTGGTGACATCAGGATCAGCATCATACACCTTCCTCACGTTGTCAACTGTATATAAAGTCTGCAGTTTCCTTAGCAGTTTGTCCTGCATGCAGTTCAGAAATTACGGTTGCTCTAACATCATATTCCTTCAACATGATGGTTGCTCTCAGAATTTAATACTTTATAGACATATTTTAGAAACATAGTTTTTCAAATTAATAAGAAGCATGTAATAAGGAGATGCAATGTTATTGCCAATGGATCACGTACACCCTGTATATATATATTATATTTATATTACATATATAAATATGCATTTATATATTTTTATATAATTATATTATAATTTATGTAATATATAATATTTATATAAATATTATATATAATATATAATATATATTTTTAAATATAATATATATATTTTTTAAAGCAGGCATTCTACCTGGTTTTCCCCTGAAGAATTTTGCTCAAAGCAAGATGGTCATTCCATTTATAAAATATAATTAGAGAATGTGTTATTTGTGGAAGCTTTTTCCTGTGAGCAAGCAGAGGAACTATGTATATGTTTATCACAGGATATCCTGGTTGGTATAACTCTTATTTTGCAACTTGAATATGAACACTTTGAATTACTCATGAAATACAAGTGGCTAAGCTTCCTAAGTTTTTCTCAGGTGGTATGTGTAGTGACTCTTCAAGAGCAGGTCCGTTTTACTTTTTGAAAGGAAAAAAGAATATACTGTTATACTTTGTTTTTAGCTAAACCACATTTGAGAAGGAAAAACAATGAAAATGTCTGTTACCCAAACGTCTGAGCTCTGTAAAATAATATGTATATTTCCAAGGAATGTGTTTTGTGTGACTGATAAGCAAATTAAATTGTAAATACTGAGTTTTTTTCCCTGTAGGTCACATGCTGTCTTATCTTAGGTATAAAAGTGTCTTAAAAATTGCTGATACTGTTAAGTGTCATCATTGTTTATTGAGTGTTTGCGTAAATCATGTTATTCTAGGTGGAGCCTTTAATATTTAATTTGAGTATTTAAGTAGGTTATTTGGTGACTGTTTTGGCCCATGGTAAAATGCCTTCCAGGATCGTCTTAAATGTATCCTATATTTATGTTTGTGTGATACCTACGTGGGAATAAAAAAGCATTTTACTGAGGTCAAAGGGATGAGACAAGCCAAGTCCACATCAGTTCCCTGTCAGCACTGATACCCCGATCTTGTCATCATGAAGCATGACCTCTGGCTGGAGTGTAATAGTGTCTTGTCTCTCACATATACAGTGAATTGCCTTTTGGTACCAACCTTGCATCCAGTTCCTTGACTCTGGTTAGTTCATCCAGTACAAGAGGAGGAAGGAAAGCTAATGTTTGTTGAGTATATTATAAGGGCCAGTCTCCGGCTAACTACCTAGTCTGAGTCATCAGTCAAGCATTGCAGTGATGATGCTTTTAACATCCAAACACCTTATATCTTGAATTTTCACTCTAATAATCCCAATCCTTAATTCTCTCCATCACTTAGATTTTTTTCAATCATTTCTCAAGAAACACAGAACCACACTATCTATTTTTTTACCCGCTACATATTATGTAGCTTATTTCTTGCTTTTTACCAAGATAAATTTCAGATAATTTTTAAAATACTCCACACTACATCAAGATAGCATGCATAGACAGAACAAGGGAGGCACAGGCCTGAAGGGGTGGAAGCAGCAGACCCAAGTATCCCTTACATATATTGCTCCCTTTGGCTTCAGCAGATGCTGGGATTTCTGCCAGAGCAACACCCAGCTGCATCTTTCTGTCAGGCCAATAAGAATGCAGCACAGGCTGCATTAAGGATAGGCCGAATCTCAATTTGGCTTTCTCAAAACTCATGCATTTTACTGCATAGTAGAAGAAAACAGCTGACTTTGTTTGTACATGCAGACTCAGCAAAAATATCCTGAGAAAGAAAATCTACTTTTGTAAGCAGAGGACAGGGAAAGACCAAAGCATCTGATTGGTGACTTCAGTCTGGTAATTAATACAATTTCTTAAGGGAAATTTACATACAATGAAAGACAAACTGGCTGCCACCAGCACAGCAGAAGCCTAAGATCAGAAAGAAAATTATTTAGTAGGTACTTGAATTGGGAGACCTTCTTCTGTGAGAATTACACTTGCCTGATTTTTTGATGCCTTTGGAACCTGGCCAGGGTGTTTAAACCATATCCGTTGGCTGAGGGAGGTGGTGCTTCCTGGCGTGAGGTGAATATGGGGAGGGATGAGCCAGACCAGGACCCCTACCTTCTCTCTCCTTTCAAATGTAGAACGTGTCTCCACACATCCTGATGGTGTTAGGATAACAAGAACTCACCCACTCAGAGGTGGGAAGTAACTGACTCACTCTGGTGGAGCATCGCAGGAACCATTGGGCTGGGTGCTCTCTAAATCATAGTTTGTTGGTTCAGGGCAACCGCTGGGACTACTGCTGTCTCCTTTGTTTCCCACACCTGTACATTATTTCTCATGTCAGCCTCAGTTGCCAGCCTGACATAGGGAGGAGCAGGGGCCTACAGGTTTGTCATTTAAATGTATTAATGATTGGGAAAGCACCTGCATCCACCAGCCACAGTAGGTTTTCTAGTTAATAAATAACTATCTGTTGTTTAAGGTCACCATTCTTCCATTCTACCCGCCTAGCTGCCTATGGGTTACACAGGATAGTAATTTTCAAACATAGTGTCACAGTAGTTTTTAAAACATGCAGTACTTGACTATTTAGTCAGGGGCACTGACCTCTTTTTCCTTAGACTGCCAAATAAAAAATGACAGCAGCCAACACAACAATAGCTGTCCGATGTTAATGAATCAAAATTATACCCATCTTTTTTGTCAGATTGGCAGAAAATATAATATATATTTTTGGTGTGCTGCAGGATTTTAGTAGTCTATGTGCCATGGGATGAAAAATGTTGAAAATTGCTGATATAGGAGTGGAACCTCCATTCAATAACTATTGATCAAATCACTCACTGTATTATTATTATTATTATTATTATTATTTTTAAGATTTTATTCACTATTTTTAGAGGGAAAGGCAGGGAGGGAGGAAGAAAGAGAGAGACACATCAATATATGGTTGCCTTTGACCTGCCTCCAGCTAAGGACCTGGCTGGAGACCTGGCTTGCAACCTGGTTGTGTGCCCTGACTGGCAATCAAACCAGCGACCTTTGGGTTCTCAGGCCACCGCCTTTCCATTGAGCCACCAGCCAGGGCTCTCACTGTATTTTCAAAGGCAGCTCTGCCTTCTTAGCTACACCCACTGTTCTAGTGAACCCAAACTGCATTGTCAACTGATGGGCTAGCTGTTAAAGCATGTATTTTGGCTGAGCCATCTGCTTCCTGGTTATCTGGAGGTGTAAATGCTTTATGGACAGGGATATGGAAGACAAGATCTACCTCATGCTTTGGTGAGCCCAAATCTCTTGTCCCCATAAAGGTTTGTTCATAATTGTCAACCCTTCTATTTCCATTGTCCAATCCATCAAGTTACTACTTCAAAACAGCCCACCTGTCAGTATACAGGATCAGCAGTCAAGGTCATGCGTGATTAGCACTCAGACAGTTACTGATTCAGCCCATTGTTCCTTTTTCCACCCAGATAGCAATGGGGGATGGATGAGTGGCAACTGTCCTTCAGGTAGATGGATTACCCTGGCTAGAGCCATAGTTTACCAAGCTCTAGTTGGAACTTCGTGTATCCCTTCTTTGCGGATTGCAGGGGTCAACTCAGGGATAGGAGAAGTAGCATTTGGAGGGTCCATACATTCCACAGGACCTAATGATTACTGCACCTCTAAAGAAAGTGGACTCTTGGACAGAGTGCTCCCCTGCTGTGAGCAAGCATGCCATTTAGTGAGTGTAGGAGTCTGAGCTATGGGAGAGGTAGGTTGGTGGAACGTGTTGTTTGTTAACTCTTTGATAGGAAGGGAATTTCTTACTGTAACTGGCTACGCTTTGGTAAGAGGTTCCACCTGGAGGAAGCACTGTATTTGTTATCAATAATTACTGTTCTACTGGGGGGTATCTGATATCTGCCCCCTTCAATAATTGGGACCAAAACCTAAGGGATATTCTGTTCTTTTGCCATTTTTGCCAGAATGCCCAGCCTGTGCCTTTTGGAGTTGCTGAGACATCTAACTCAGATGGCAGCATTGCCTGGCATACTCCAAGAACTTGAATCTGTTTCACCAGGACTTCTACCTTGTCAACAGCAACCTATTGTTCAGCTTCCTGGCCCCACATATGTCCCCAGCTAGGTGATATAGTGGGTGAAGGCATTGTGCCCGGTGGAGTATAAATGTTTGCCAGTACCCCAGAATTCCCACATAATCCTGTATCTCTTTTACATTTTTTGGATAGGTTAGGGTAGTACTTTGTCTGTTACAGCCTCAGGGACCACATGGGTCTTCCTCAACCAAGTAACTTCAAAGGACTTGACTGTGGTGCCCAGACCTAGAGCCTTCTGTGTATTTACTTTCCATCCTCTCTGTTGTAGGTGATCCAGTAAAGCCTGCAAGGTTTTCTGTAGCAGAAGTAAGTCTTGACAGGTAACATTAGGACATTAATATCATGAGTCTATTTCATAGAGATCAGGAAGGAAAATGACAGGTTCAAAGCCAACCATCCCATGGCATAAGATGGAGCTAAGTAAATAGCATGGAGAGGGCACTTAGAAGGTAGGCTTCAGGTGGGAAACATTTTTCCAGCACTTTCTTTGTCCCCCTGAGGCCATCAGCCTTGCAGCAAGAGAAGATTTCATCCCACCCAGAGATATACATACATACAAGAACATAATGGATAACCCACGTTGAGTGGCAGTTGAACAAAGTCCAGCTTAAACACACTAGAGTAAATGAAGAACACAAATATACTGAGAAATGAGGTTTTCCAGTGGCTGGAGTTTCCCGTAACCCTGATTGTTCATTTAATTGACAACCGTTGTTCATCCATTTCAGTGTCCCTGATTCAGGACCAGAGTGTTGCCATATTACAAGGACATCAGGATGGCAAATACCTGGCGACGATGGTGTCATTTATGCAGAAACAGGATGGACTTCATTCATATATGCTTCAGTTTTGATAGATTTTGTTGTTGCTTCCTTTTGAAGAAAGTCAAGTCAGGTATTGGAAATGCAGAAGGTTAGCTTTTACCATTGAGAAGATTAAGTTTTCTTTAGTAATCAAGGATCTGGTTTTTAATATATTAATCTACTTAACTAAGTCCATTTTAATCTTAGCCAGCTTGACCATGCATTAACTTTTTTTCTTGAAAGATTTCCTTTCATAGACCTTCTACAATTGTTGCTAAAGCTTTCAGTTCTTCATATTTATGTTAAGGTTACCCACAAAACTTCATGAGACTTTAGACAAAATCAGCTTTCATTCTAAGTTATTATTTTTGCTGATCAATTTATAAGCGTAGGTAAAATAAAGGTTAAGACATGTCTATTTTAATTAAACAAACTAGTTTTAATATCAGATCTTTTCCCAAATCTCTTGATCCTGTAAAGCATTTGGATTGGTTTCTATATTTCTGAAAAATTTTGAGTACCCCGTCCTTAATTTATATAAGTGACATTTAAATGTAACTCTTTTACTGGTCAACAATACCACCTGTGGGTAGAAAATACCCACACAAATATAACACATATATAGACACACATGAACATACAAACAGATGCAAATAGAGACCTCATGGCTTCCATAAAAGAAGTGTGCTCTGTTCAAAGGACCTCTCTTTCCTCACTTCTAACACTCAGTCCTGATGGTAACAGAGTGTAGACATTCTGATGTCTTTCTGGTTTCAGTTCTTTCTCTAGTTTCTAACCCTCGCTCCTGCCTCCAGCTGAGTATCTGGCCAGTCGGTAAGAGGGATCAGCTTGTAGCTGCAGCCATACATTTTGCTGCCTTGACACAGTGTAGTTCCTCAAACAAGTGCATGAGATCAGCTGGCGTTTGGGGGGGGGCATCCCAGTGCTCACACAGCAGTCTATGTCTCTATTATAGAGGCCACCCATCCCCACATGGATGTAGATGGTCCACCTGGGGTTTTCTCTGCAGATGCTATGTCCCCAAAGCCCATTTCTTCAGTCTCCTGGCTTGCTCACCAGTTGTTAATATACACAGAACTAGGGAAAAGCTCCAAGAATGAAGATCTACCTTTGCAAGCGGAGGTCGGGAAAAGACCAATGGAACAGGCCACTCCAGTCTGGCAATTAATAAGAGTTTATTAAGGGAAACTTACCTGGGAGATATATCCTGGGCAGCTGCAAGACAAAATAGATTTCTGCACCCACTTGGCAGGTGCCAAAGAATTAGGGTAAAAAGGGGTGGGAGTGAGTGGATAGTCACAGTACTAGTATGTGAATGCTACCAAGTACAGGAAATAACATGCTTGATCTGGTCAGGACAATAGCCTGGTCCAGGACCCAGCATGTAATGGGAGGCAGGGAAGAGGTGCAGATTTATATCAGAATGAACATCGATTTCAATCAGTCTCTAGGTGGGGTTTGCACCAAGCAGCCTCCCCTCCTGTCCTGGGTCCAGTAGCAGCCGTGTTATAGAATAGTCTCTTCTGCATACTTTAGGTTTAGAAATCAAACGACTGTACAACACGTACACAAACATACTCAGCACATACAGTATTTTTGTGTCATGTGTTGGGCCACATGCCTGTCAGTTTGATTAATCCCTCTAATAGCCTAAAAGACATAGCTTGTATGTTCTCACTGGTAAACATGTTACCTAAGGTCCCCCGAGCCAGGAATTATGTGGAGTTGGGCCATGAACCCTGTCTTCTGATCTCCAATCAGTTTTGACTCTGGGTAGGGATTACATATACTAAATCAGAAGTATGTGTAAACTAAAATTTGCTCACTTAGTTTGTTTTCTCCTGATTTAGCCTTCATTTTTAATTGATTTGTAACAGTGGCATGCGGGGGTAGTGGCTGCCTTAATAGCAGTGGTCAGCAACAGCTGTAGAATGGGAAGTAAATTAGTAACCTTGACTGGATAATTACTAGGGTACTTAGCAAACAGCCCCACACCCACACCATCAGTAGTTCCAACTCTAATAGAGCCCGGCACAGTTGTGACATTTGTTAAGATGACCTTCATTATTAAAGAAAGTTTAAATTATGTTCTGTGTATTCTACTTAGGAAAGCAAAGGAGTGCTTTATTTTAATATTTCCACTTACATTTATTTTACCATTAAAAGGGAGACAGTGTAACATATTGGGAAATGTCTGCGGCCAGTCTTGCATGTTCTGCTCTGATTGAGGTTTGTAGGTAGGACTGAGAGGCGGGGTACATGCCGTTGTCTAGATGAACCAGAAACTTGACGAAAAGTGCAAAGAGATAGTACATCTGTTAAAAGTCACATGTGTTGAAATAGAAGACTATTATGGAACCATATGTAATCTTTTTTTTTTTTTTTTTTTTTTTGCATTTAACTGCATATGGAAATGAGAACTTACTCATTTCTGGTTTTGAAGTAAACATGGGAACCAAATAAATGTGTTTTATGTTTTAAAAAACATATCCTACCTGGCTGATAGCACAGTGGATAAAGGCACCAGCCTGCGAACCCAAAGGTTGCTGGTTCAATTCCCAGCCAGGGCACATAACCAGGTTGCAAGCCAGGTCTTCAGCCAGGTCTGTAGCTGGAGGCAGGTGAAAGGCAACCATACATTGATATCTCTCTCTCCCTCTCTGTCTCTCTCCTTTCCCCTCTCTGAAAATAATAAATAAAATCTTAAAAAAAAAAACAAAAACAAAAAAACCCACATATCCTCCAAAGGTGTTTTACCTTTATATTTGAGAAAGGATTTTGTGCAAGTTTTTCTGCCTACAAATGTGCAATGAACTATATTGTCATTTAATACAAAAGCAAGCAAGCAATTGGCTTAACTTACATGTGCTATCATACTGAAAAAATCAAATAGGTGCATCTAAAGGTATATGAAAGTTGAGAATGTGGGAAATAGTTTTAATAGTTCTTTTCTCAGTTTTTTAAACATAAAAGTAGAAAAGGACCTGTAAAAATTGTAATGTATAGCACTTAAAAGTCATTATAAGCACTGAAGAATTGAAGTGATTATTTACATCTTAAGGCATACATTCACTCTCTATTAAGAGAGAGAAAGTAGATAGTCTTTTAAGTATATTTTATTGATTATGCTGTTACAGTTGTCCCAATTTCTTTTCCCTTTGCTTCCATCAACCCAGGACCTCCCTTCTCCTGCAGTCTTACATCCCTTAGTTCATGTCCACGAGTCATGCTTATAAGTTCCCTGATTTCACCTTTTCCTATATTATTCTTAACTCCCCCCTGTCTATTTTGTACCTACCATTTATGTTTCCTAATCTCTACATTATTTCCCCATTTGTCCCCTTTCCCTCTCCCAGCTGATAACCCTCCCAATGATCTCCATACCTATGATTCTGATCCTATTCTGGTTGTTTGTTTAGTTTGTTTTTGTTTTTATTTTTTTAGATTCTGTTGTTGACAGTTGTGAGTTTGTTGTTATTTTAATGTTCAGTTTTGATCTTCTTTTTCTTATCTATCTGGCTGGGTATTTCTTTACTTCAGCATTTGTTCTACTCCCATGATGTTTGACTTTCTGAAATTGCTGCATTGTTTTTATTTAGTTTTGAGGTAGATGTAAATTTCTTCTCATTGTGAGAGATACACAGCATGTCTACCTATGCCACCATCTTGGCTGGAAGTCAGTAAGTATTCTTTAATGTTTCTGAATAAAAGTTTTTAATATGGAGTAGATGTTTAAAATTTTGTTCTGAATCATTTTTTTATCTAATATGAGAAAGTAGTAGGGAAGCCACTAGCTTTGCAACAATAAAACTATTTATTGGCCTATACGTGCATTATGTTGTGTTGATGAAAGATAAAAGGATAAGGAGAAAAAAAATACTCTTTCTACATATTTCATGGTTTTTGGTTTTGTTTTTAAGATTTTATTTTATTATTTTTAGAAAGAGGGGAAGAGAGAGAGGCAGAGAGGGAGAGAATCAATATATGGTTGCTTTTCACCTGCCTCCAGCCACAGACCTGACTGGAGACCTGGCTTGCAACCTAGTCATGTTGCCCTGGCTGGGAATCGAACCTATGACCTTTGGGTTCACAGGCCGGCACCTTATCCGCTGTGCTACCAGCCAGGGCTGGGTATTTTGAAAGTAATAGACTTGTATTGTTTTCTTCTACTTTTCCCTTTCTATATGTTTATTCACACATACTTGTATTTGAGCCATTGGGGAAATCCATCTGTATGACTGTCTTATCTTTGGACTTCATTCCTGTGTTTCAGGTGGGCCAGCCATGAGAGGGTACCTTGTCGCCTTATTCCTGAGTGCTGTTTTCCTCTATTATGTGCTGCATTGTATATTATGGGGAACAAATGCCTATGGGTAAGTTTCATTTTTGCTATTTAAAAATAACTTCAAACTAGTCCTTCACATAGACAAATGATGTTAGAGAGACCTACTGAAAAACCCTGTAACATTTTGAAACTTTTCTAGCACCCCATTATAAACTGGGATTTTACCATTCTAATACTCTGTACAATTTATCTCTAATAGTTTAAAAACTGATAAGCAATACCTTTCTGTTTACATTCCAGTGAAGCAGTGGTGTTGACCATCACTGAACTATAACATTCTTTGTATAATATTTCATTTCTTTGAATTAATGGGGGCAATTCTTGGACTCAGTGGTACTTGGTGATAAGAACCTAAACTGCCTGGATAAGATACTGTTTTTAAAAATGTAGATACTACATATGGTTTCCTTTGTTTAAAAATATTTGGTAAGGGAAGGAAAAGGGGATGGGTGTAATAAAACAACAATAAAATTAAATTTAAAAAGTATTTGGTAAATGATGATATATGTATATTTTAGAAAAACTTTTTTTTTAAACTTTTTATTATTTATTTTTTAAAAAAGATTTTATTTAATTATTTTTAGAAAGAGGGGAAGAGAGAGAGGCAGAGAGGGAGAGAAACATCCATGTATGGTTGCTTTTCACCTGCCTCCAGCCACAGACCTGACTGGAGACTTGTTTTGCAACCTTGTTATGTGCCCTGGCTGGGGAATCGAACCTGCAACCTGTGCTACCAGCCAGGGCCCTATTTTAGAAAAACTTTGACTTGAAATGTCACATATAAAATTTTGGAGAGGTAAAGGTGGTTTTGTTGCAGAGAAAACTTCTCTAATAAGGTTTTTACCCCTTTTCCCATGTCAGTCTTTTGTCTAGGAATAAAGGCTTATGGCCTTTACATCCTCAATGGGTGGTAATATATGATTATATCAAAATAAATCACACAACAACTTCTTCTCTTAGAGGAAGCTTAGCTCTTTTTGCCAGTGTTTCAGTAGTAGATCCTAGATTATGTTTCTACTTTGTGCTTACTAAATAAAAATGTAAACCAGCACTTCTGTATTTAATATTATCATTGGTTGATTAAAAAACAATTGAAATGCTCTTCGTGGAAGGAAGTTAGGCAAATGGTCACTGGAAAACACCCAATGCCGGGTGGGTGGGTTTAGCTGTAACTTTTAGACTTGGACTTAAATACTGAGCTAGAGATTTAGTCTGATTATACACTACATAAAAATTATACCACAGACATTTCTCTCCATCTCTGTCACATCCTGCCTTTGTCCCATACTTATAATGGAAGACAAGACCAATAGAGGAAAAAGCTTACTAGATTGCTACTTCCCTATTAATCCTGTTGTTGGTAATAGAAAAAATGATGGAAACAATGAAGAAGGCCTGAGTTCAGCAATCTTTTATAAAGATTTTGTTTATTGATTTTAGAGAGGGAGAGAGGGAGGAGAGGAGTGAGAAAGAGGGAGAAAGAGAGGGAGAGAGACAGAGACAGACAGACATTGACATTGACATTGATTTGCTGTTCTACTTATTTTATACATTCATTGATTGCTTCTTGGTATGTGCCCTCACTGGAGATTAAACCTGCCACCTTGGCCTATCTATCGATGCTCCAACCAACTAAGCTACCTGCTCAAAGCCAGCCAGCCTTTTGTCATCAAGATTTGAGGAATGTTCATGTTATTCCTAAACTAATGTGTTACTCCAGTCACAGAAATTACCTCAAATGCATGTTGCTGTGAACTTGCTTCCTTAAAGGCTGTGGACAGTGGCTAGGGGGTGGGGCAAGGGCCAGTGTGACCCCTGCCTCTTTGCACTGCCTACACTGTGCAGGCCACTGGCACCATCAATGCTCTAACTTTGGAACATGTCTTTGGCCACCCATGGAAAACTGTTCAACAGCTGCAGTGTGGAAATACGTAAACTTACGAAGCCAGGTGTGGTTGAAGTTGGTGTATTGGGCAGACATAGCTTCTTTTGGATGGTTGCACAGACAGACTTCTCAGCATAGAGTGGGGACTGCCTTCTGTTGTGAAGTCTCTTATTGGAGCAGAAAGAACCAAAACATCTGTGTAAGAATATCCTGCAGTTGATCTTGTAGAGAAAACAATGCAGCTTAAACTTACTCATATTTTATTTACAAAAGTAGTTTCAGTAGATGAGAGGCTTATGTACAAACCACATACTTAGGAACCAGAAAAAAATGTTTTGCTTCAAGAGGCCATAATCCCTTGAAAGGAGTCAGTAGTTATTTCGATGAGCTGATAGCAAGTGCCATATCTTTCAATGCTAACAGGCCAAGAAGCAAGGAAATGGGTAATATGTATATAAATTAAGATTGAAGATGGACAGCTTCAGGAGGTGGGAGCATTTGTGGAGAAATGATGAAAGCTGCTATACAACACCCAGCACACCCCTGATCTCTACCAGCTGGCATTTTATTTATTTGTTGTTTAAAAAATACAGCTGCCCTGGCTGGTGGTTCAGTGGATAAGGTGCTGGCCTGCGAACCCAAAGGTTGCTGGTTCAATCCGCAGCCAGGGCACATAACCAGGTCTTCAGCCAGGTCCATAGCTGGAGGCAGGTGAAAGGTAACCATACATTGATGCTTCTCTCCCTCTCAGCCTCTCTCCCTACCCCTCTCTCTAAAAATAATAAATAAAATCTTAAAAAAAAAAATACAACTTTATTTCACGTAGAATTTTCTTAAAAATTAAGTAAAGAAAGGCTATGTGACTTAACAAAGAGGTACAGGGTTTCTGAATAAAAAGAAAACACCTGCAATTATTAGTGTTGTTTGAAATGACTGTTTGCTTTTGAAGAGTCCAGTATTTATGTGAAAAAAATTTTTTTTTAAAGATTTTATTTCATTATTTTTTAGAAAGAGGGGAAGAGAGAGAGGCAGAGAAGGAGAGAGACATCAATGTGTGGTTGCCTTTCACCTGCCTCCAGCCACAGACCTGACTGGAGACCTGGTTTGCAACCTGGTTATGTGCCCTGGCTGGGGAATCGAACCTGCGACTTTTGGGTTTGCAGACCGGCACCTTAACCACTGTGCTACCAGCCAGGGCTTATGTGAAAATTTAACACTTTTTAAAAAGTACTTGGAAATTGGTGTTAGCATCATAAATCTCTTTAAGGTGGAACCTGAAAACTTTTCATACCTTGGAACTCTGCCTGGCTTTGTGACCTAATCCTGAAACAAAGCAGGGACCACCTCAAAATATATAAAATTGCCCTTTGGTGGTGAACTTCAAGGGGGAAGTCACTTTCAAAGGAGAAACTATACAGTTTTACAAGATATATTAATATATTAATTTGTATAAAATAACTTGCTCTGCTATAAACCACCATTAAAAAAAAAAAAAAAATGTGTTTTAACGCCCTGGCTGGTAGCACAGTGGATAAGGCACTGGCCTGCAAACCCAAGGGTCACTGGTTCAATTCCCAACCAGGGCACATAACCAGGTTGCAAGCCAGGTCTCCAGCCAGGTCCTTAGCTGGAGGCCGGTGAAAGGCAACCATACACTGATGTCTCTCTCCCTTCCCCTCTCTCTAAAAATAAGAAATAAAATCCTTAAAAAATAAATGTTTTAATTTGGTACTTGATTGACATTTTTGGAGTAAAAATTATCACTCAAGTAATATATAACACTCAAAAATATGATTTTATTCAATTAAAAGAGTACTGTATTGTACTTCACTAAGTTTTGTAACTTAGTGAAGGTACTACCTTACTTGGATTTGTACTTCATGACTTAATATGCTGTATCATGGGCTGGTTGTTTTAACAGAAAAATATAAGTCATTACTGGAATTTTGCAGTACCCTGAACTTAACAGAACAGTTGTTCACATCTTGTAGCATTTTGCTTTTGCCTAACCCATAAATTACCAAGTGTCAATATCATGATTCTGTAATTGCTAAAGCAATTACAGGTTATTTGAATATAATTACTTTTTGAAGTGTGATCGCAAAAAAATCTTTTTTCACATAAGGAACTGCATATCACTTGAAATTACTCAAATGGTTTCTTGATCTGAAGCATAAATCCCTGGTACTTAATGTTTTCAATAAAATGGGATCACTGTGGAGGTTGGGCAGTAGGAGAGAAGAAAAGAGGTCATTGACCTGAAGTAATTGCTACATAAATTGCTTTGTAGCTTTTATTTACGGGAAACCCTCTCTTTGGGTGTCAAAGGCAGCTGCACTCTGAGAAACAATCCGAAAAATATATTTTATTTCATATTTTGTAGCAGTTAATTATTGATTGGTAAAAAGTATATTTGATTCTTATAATTGTTGCTTAGTATTTTTGTTAAAAAGTGATTAGCTCTTGTCTTTATTTTACAATGCTTAATGTGATAAACTTCTAGTCAGGTTTTCTATAAAAGAAACCAAGTAACATATGTATATAAACCACAGAAATAGTATACCAAACTATTTAAAAATATTTTTCTGCTTGAAATGTTGTATTGCTTAGCTTAAGTCTTCTTAAGTCATTTGTAAAAGCAAGTAAACTTCAATAAGATTTTTACTTTTTTGTAACCAGAGATAGTTTTGCCAATTGAAATAACATTTCAGCTAAACAAAACAATGCTAAGTACTGATATTCAATAAAAAGTTTCCTTGTATAATTTCTGTAAATTATACTTGTTTTGAAAAAGGTGTAAGGAGTGCGTTGATGATAAAAAGATTTCTTAAACACACACACACACACAACTGTTAAGACGGATCATTGTCTCTTTTTAAAGCCACCCAAAGTTTGTCTTCACAATCTAAAATCGTTTGCTTTATATTTTGTAATAATCTTAGAAGTCAAGCAATAAACTTTGTTTTAACCTCTGCATGTAGTTTCTATGACTTGATATGCTGGTTCACCATATTTGGATAATTTCCTTATGTACGAATCAAGGAATTCTTGCCATTTATGGTATTCACAAAAGATATTTCTTTGCATAAGGGTGTTACTAGCCATGTACAAGGGGACCCCAAAACTCCCGGAATTTACTTATAAAAAATTGTGTATTTATTCTTACACAATTAAACTTAAGTAACCTTCAAAGTGTTGGGTTGGCCAAAAAGTTCATTTGTTTTCCCTGTAAGAAGGCTCTAGTATGCTTAGTTGTTATTACCTTCATTCAAAACAATTTTGTTAGATTGAATTATAATAGCTGTCACACTTCAGGTGAACCCAAACTGCATTGTCAACTGATGGGCAAGCTGTTACAGCATGCATTTTTGCCACGCCATTTGCTTCTGCTGCTTTTCATTTCACCTCTTCCACACTGGCAAAACATGACCCTTTTCATGGATTGTTTTCATCTAGGGAAACAAAAAACTGCTGGGGTGAGATGGGGTGAACAGGGATGGTGGGGCATGGGAGTTAAAAACTGCTGGCACTCAGTGTGGTGTGGGCAGGTGCACTCATAAATCACCCATCATGAAATGGGCAAACGTGTTGAAAGAGTCTTCAACAAAATTTGCTGAAGCTGAATGCAGCCTCTCACGACAACACCAGCTGGTGCACGGATACAGATGGACTCCTAGAACACTTGCCTCGTGGGAGAAGCCTGGACTGCAACAGGCCCCCCTCCAGAAGTTAGTTCTGTTTTTTGGGGGGTCCCCCCCTCATAGTTTGGGAACCTAGCAGTTCTAACGATAAAAATTTGGTATTGCCTCAAAATTAAAAAATTGGGTCCATTCGTGAAGAGTTTTAACTACTTATTTCAATTTGGATCCTGTGAGTTGTTGAAGAAAATGGATTCGTTTTCATTTTCGATTAGTTTTTCACATAATTGATTGCCATTAATGTGTTGTTATATTAAGCTGTTTTCCTCTTTCCTGGCTAAGCCTGTTCCTGTCACCCTATCCCCTTCATTTACCTATGTTTACTTTGTCTTTCAAAATACCCTTTTAAACTGTGGAGACAAGCCCTGGTTGGTAGCACAGTGGTTAAGGCACTGGCCTGCGAACCCAAAGGTCGCAGGTTCGATTCCCCAGCCAGGGCACATCACCAGGTTGCAAGCCAGGTCGCCAGGTCTCCAGTCAGGTCTGTGGCTGCAGGCAGGTGAAAAGCAACCATACATTGATGTCTCTCTCCCTCTCTGCCTCTCTCCCTTCCCCTCTTTCTAAAAATAATGAAATAAAATCTTAAATAAATAAATAAATAAATAAACTGTGGAGACAAGTGCTTCATTCAGGAGACACACAAGGCCTGACCGGTGCCAAGAACTGAGGAGAGTTAGAAACGACTCTCAATAGTGTGGTTTGAGGAGTCACCAGATTACAAAGCAGGGTGCGTGCAGCCTGCTCAGGGCAGTCTTCCTGCTCAGGGCAGTCTTCCTGTGGTCTTCACGGCTGGATGGTGACCCAGATGTGGCATAGAAGTCTGAGAGAGCCGTGTGCCCCTGGGTGAACTAACTGGGTTTCTCAGGCTTTGGGGGACTTCTAAAGTGTGAGCCAGGTTGTGGCTTCCACAGTTCAGCGGCCCAAGCCCTTCTCGTGGAGGATCCCAAATTCACTGCTCTTTGTCCTATGGTGAGTCCCTCGTCCCCTCAGCCTTTTCCTCTCTCTTGCCTCGCATACATGGATCCTCAACGGTGTGCAAGACTTGGAGAAAGTACTGGAGAAAGTACTGTCATCCCCCGGGGGCCACTGTGAGGGCTTCGTTTTCCTGCCTGAGAAGCCTCTCAGTGCTGACACTAAGCGGTTTCCCAGGGCATTTGCTTCCCTGTGGGCTGGCTGCCTGGTTCTGCTTTCTGACTGACCCCGTTTCTGTCTTATAGGGTGTCACCTGCAGAAATGAAACGAAGGCATAAGACCCAGCCTTGCTCCTCAAAGCCAGCTTTTGCCTCTCTCCTAAGGTAAACATAGAAAAGAAACTGTGGCATACAAAACGTTCAGAATGTGTTTGCAACCATCTTCCACACTTGGTTACTTTTTTCATGCAAATCTTAGCAGTATAAAGTGGACACCCTACATTTAAGGAAGAGCTGGAATATCCTGTCTCTTTTTGTGCTTTTATCCGGAGCCCTGCATATATTTTAATCAAAGGCATTGAAGAACTCAATCAGACTAGTGATGTTCACACACAGGGAAGATTAGAGAGGCCTATTTGTGTTTGATCATAGAAAGGTGAACTGTTTTTTAGAACTTTATTCTGCCCCTTGTTTTTCCCATTTTATTCTTTCATCCTTATTTTGTGGCTTCTTCTCCCTCACCTCTAGGTTAAGTTTTACATTAAGAAATTTTTCCTGACTTTCACTGATTAATGACTTACATATTCATCTATATAGAATGTAAATAATTATTGTTCATTATGGTTTTCAGGACTTGTAGGAAACTTATTCTTCCACCCACAAATATTTTTTCCTCTGTCATCTCAAATTTAACAGGCTAGTCAAAATAATTCTAGATAAAGAGGAATAAGTGATGGTCTAGTCTGGACATGCTTGTATAAAACAGGTATAAGTTTATTTTTGTGTGTGTGTGTTTTTTTTTAACCATTTTATTTATTAAAAATAAAAATCAAGTTTTCTGTTTTTATTTTGTTTTATAATATCATTACACCTTTCCCTACTGGTTCTTTAACTTTTGGAGGCTATAGATACCCTTAAAAAATCAAGCCTCTGAAAACCTGCAGATACATGAACTATTTCTGCACATGGTTATAGGTGGCCACAGTTGCTTGCTGTCTGTCCTTGGGGTTGTGCCTATTTCAGGGCACTGAAAGACTCAAATAGTGATCTTACATTTTTTTGACCATGACCTATACTAAGAAATACATTTTACTTTGTAATTTAGTATACTTTGTAATTTAGTATACATATTTATAATCAGAAAGAATTTTTACCTTTCATACTCCAGATGCCCTGTGTTCTGTTCTATTTACTTTATTTTAGTTTTTAATTTTTAAAAGATTCTATTTATTATTTGCAGAGAGAAAGGGGTAGGGAGAGAGGGAGAGAGACATCAATGTATGGGTTGCCTTTCACCTGCCTCCAGCTATGGACCTGGCTGGAGACCTGGCTTGCAACCTGGTTATGTGTCCAGACTGGGAATCGAACCAGTGACTTATGGGTTTGCAGGCCAGTGCCTATCCACTGTGCCCCCAGCCAGGTCTATTTACTTTAAAAAATGTTAATCATGACTCACAAAATTTATTTCAGGAACCACTTATGAATTGCAGGCTGTAGGCTTAAAAGGCTATTCTAGAATTAAGGTATTCTTTAACTTTAGTGGAAAAGGGTGTTTTTTTTCTGAGAAAGGGTTACAGCATTTATGTAACATTGCTCAGCAGGACTAGAAGTCTACAGTTTATTTATCTTTTAAAATATTTTATGTATTTATTTTTAGGGAGGGGGAAGGGGAGGAAAAAGAGAGGGAGAGAAATAGCAGTGTGTGGTTATCTCTTGCATGCCCCCAACTGGGGACCTGGCCTACAACCCAGGCATGTGCCCTGACTGGGAATTGAACTAGTGATCACTTTAGGTTCTCAGGCCAGAGCACTCAAGCCACTGAGCCACACCAGCCAGGGCTGCAGTATAATTGACAAGTAGATCTTTATTAGTCATGTGAATTGTGTTAGCTGAGGTTAGTAGCAATTAGGAGAAGCTCTGCTGGGAAACCTGGAGGTGTTATCTGAAGGACTGTAAAGAGGACACCTTTCCTCAGAGTTAAGCATGGGTATGGGTTTCAGCTTTGTCAGATATGGGTCTGTGAACCCAGGTAATACTGTATAGTTCCTTCACTTCTCATAGTTTCCGTTTCTTTGTCTAAATTGATTAATAGACTTTACCTATCTTTCCAAGCTTTTGTAGGTGTAACAGTAGCAAAAATGTAATGTAATGTAATATGATACATTATAATATAATACAATGTAGTATACAACATAAGGTGTAATTATTACAGATGAGACTGATACTTATTAAGCCCCTACTCTGTGTGAGCATGGTGCTAAACTATTATTTTCATTTAGAAATAAAATGTAAGTCACCTAGCACAGGGTTTGACAGACAGTAGGCATTAATCATTTATCATCATCATCATCACCCCCACCAACTCCAAAGAACAGAGTCCTTGATTGCATTGCTCTCAGAGTGCAAAGTCATCTATGGTTCACTTTCCCAAACTGGGAAGATCTGAGTCTCCTTGCAATCTTAAGTCCAGTGACCAGACACTTGATCTTCTCAGAGCAGATCCTGAACTTGAGCTCAACCCTGGTATACTTCAGACCTTTTAAGATGCGCTGGACCTCCAAGGCTGCTATCACAGTAACAACTGAATCTGGAAAATACCTCCTGTCTAAAGCAGGAAGGGCTGGTCTCACATCTGTTTCCTTAGTTCGAGTAGGAGTGAGTTTTCATCTAGTCTAGGAAGATCTTGCATTCTGGGGCTTGATTTAGGTTAATGACCCCTGAGGGGCAAATCCAGGATAAAACTGTAGCTAGTTCACCCCTACTCTACTGCTTTTGACTTCTGTTTTTCCATAGAGCCTCTGAAAGCTCAGGGGCATGCTCATCTCCACCTGAGGTTTTTAGACTAAGGGAAAGCAAAAGCATGAGTCTGGACAGATGGGGCCCTATGTGGGGCTTGGGGTAAGGATTAGCTTGATTGGCTCTGTGGTGTGCCGTCCTTCAGGCAGGTAAAAAGAGAATGTTAACATGAATGTTTCTATTAGATAATGGCTGCATCAAGAATTAATCTGGAGGTGGAATTCATTCAATCACTTATTAACTATGTATTACATATAATATCTGCCTTCTCTGCCAGGCACTAAAAATGAGAAAAACCAGAGACACCCTCTATTCTCACCGAACTCTCCCTCTTGCCTGAGGGAGTCATTGAGCAGAAAGGGCCTTCAGGTCAACAAGTGACAGGAAGACAAATGCCCATGGTTCTTTGTTATTGAGTCAACCATAATTTAATGACTCCAGGGGCTTAGTTCTAGATCTAATTGTGATGTCTTTTTTATTTTCACAGCTGACACTTTCATACATATGGTGCTTTTACCTTTGGAAGTGGCTTAGCATCGCTATTTTTATTTTCCCTTATTAGTTTCCTTGTTTGTTCCTGTATATGGCTAACATTTTATCACTTGGTGTTGGTTTGTTTTAGAATTTTGTTCCCTTCAACCCCACCACCTTAGCTGTTAAATAATGTTGGTTCCACTACCTGGATTATGTTTCCATTCTGGTTTGTAGTTTTATGGTGTATCCCAATCTATGTAATATTTAAATACTGATTAAGATGATTTTAAAGAATTTTAAGCATAATTACTCATATAGTCAATATAACAGTATGAGTGATATGCTAGTTATTTTCAGTTGTGACTTTTAAAAGCCTAGAGCTTTTGGGTTAACATTAAATCATAATTGGATATAGAAATTCTATATCCAGCTATTTTATATATATTAATTATGGGTCCTGAAAATTCTCCCGATACAAAACATCCAAAAAATCTAGATAAAAATATAACAAATGCCCCATTATGTTAAATAAAAGGAGCCAGATGCAAGAGGTCACATATTGTATGATACCATTTATATGAAATATCTGGAAAGGAAGACTGAAAGCAGAGTGGTGGTTGTCAGGAGTCGAAGGAAGGTGGGAATAGGGGATTAATGGCTCAACATGTCCAGGATTTCCCTTTGGAGTAATAAAATGTTTTCAAAGTAGAAAAAGGTGGTAGTAGGACAATATTGTGAATGTACTAAATGTTATTTAAATGTATACTTAAAAATGGTTAATCTTATGTTTTGTGAATGTGATAATGTGACCTCAATAAAAAAAAAAAAAAAAGAGAGAGAGAGAGAGAGAAAGAGAGAGAAAGAGAGAGAGAATTTGGATCAGGCTTTTGTTTATTGTTTCTCTGCAGTCAGCATTTTTTTTTTTTTCTTTTCAAAAATAAATAAATAAATGGTCTAGGGCTTTTGGGGAAAAAACTCATTTGGGAAAAGTCATTCTTTATCCTTATCTTCCAGGTTTCATCAGTTTCATCCTTTTCTTTGTGCTGCTGATTTTAAACAGCTTGCTTCCATGTATGGTAGTGACAAGTTTGATTTGCCCTATGGGATAGGAACATCAGGTCAGTATATTATTCTTGCCCTGCCCTGTGAAATACAAGTGATGCTTGATGTGAACCACATGTTTATATATTTTAAGGCCATTTAATCCTCCTGCTTCATAATGCTCCCTAAAGAATAGTATGACTGGGAATGGGAAGAAGGGAATCAATTTCAGCATATAACTGCCCCCGAGGCCATGTAGCATAAAGAATAAAAAGGTAGATTGTGTGTGTGTGTGTTGTGGTTAAGACCCCACTTTTTACTTTTGTCATCGTATTGTCAGTGAGTTCTGATGCCTTACCTTATTCCAGTTTAAAATTAGCGGGATAACTCTGTGTGTTAAGTTCCTTCCAATCTCTCATTTCACCTTTTTACCTGTGAGGGTTTTTTAAGAGAGAAGGAAATACTTGTTTCCCTTTTTAAAAAAGATTTTATTTATTTATTTTCAAGAGAGAGGGGAAGGGAGGGAGGGAGAACTTGAGGTAGAGAAACATCAATGTGTGGTTGCTTCTCACGCGCCCCCCACGGGAGACCTGGCTTGCGACCCAGGCATGCACCCTGACTGGGAATCAAACCAGTGGCCGTTTGGTTTGCTGGCCCATCGCGCACTCCACTGAGTCACACTAGCCAAGGAATTGCCTGTGAGTTTTATCTTATTTCAGCAGCAAGTTCTAGCTTCTTGACAAACTTTAAAAATTGAATTAGTGGATATATATATATATATATATATATATATATATATATATATGTGTGTGTGTGTGTGTGTGTGTGTGTGTGTGGATATATATATATATATATAGTGCTAAGTTTAGAGAGAAATGTTCCATCTACTAATGATGACACACTTTTCTCTCTGCTTGACAACTGATTGGCCTTATACAGCTTTACATCTCAATTTTTGAGAGACTCTTAAAAACCCAGAAGGTGACAAGTCTACATTTTCTGGGTTAGATTTTGCTATTTAACTGACCCTTGTGTGTATTTGTGTGTATTTCAAAAATATATTGTGGCCTTGGCTGGTAGCACAGTGGGTAAGGTGCTGGCCTGCGAGCCCAAAGGTTGCAGGTTTGATTCCCTAGCCAGGGCACATAACCAGGTTGCAAGCCAGGTCTCCAGTCAGATCTGTGGCTGGAATCAGGTGAAAGGCAACTATACACTGATGTCTCTTTCCTTCTCTGCTTCTCTCCCTTCCCCTCTTTCTAGAAATAATGAAATTTTAAAAAATCTTAAAAAATATATTGTGGAGTTTGAAAATTCACAAAAGTTAAACTTTCTGCATGTTCGTTTCTATACTGATGTAAATATCAGAATTATCTGATACTTCTAATTTTGGTGTTACTTTGTGTGTGTGTGTTTTCTTTTAATTTATTATTATTATTTTAATTTAATTTTATTGTTGTATTACATCTATCCCCTTTTTACTCCCCTCTGTCCCCTTCCCCACCCACCCACTCCCCCACAAAGTCAGTCCCACTTGTTGTCCATGTCCATGGTTCTTCCATGCTAGATCCTTGACTAAACTGCTCCCCTTTTTTGCCTCCTCCTCCTACCTCCTCCTTCCCCCTTCCTCTCTGCCCACTGAAGGTCTACTCATTGTATTCATATATCTGGTTCTGTTTTGCTTGTTTGTTTGTTTGTTTTGTTCATTATTCTCCTGTAATGGATGAGATCATATGGTATTTGTCTTTCACTGGCTGGCTTATTTCATTAATCATAATACTTTCCAGTTCCATCCATGTTGTTGCAAAGGGTAGGAGTGACTTCTTTCTTTCTGCTGTGTAGTATTCCATTGTGTAAATGTACTAATGTTTTTTGATCCAATCATCCGCTGATGGGCACTTGGGCTGTTTCTAGCACTTGGCTATTATAAATTGCATTTCTTTGAACATAGGGGTATTTAGGTTCTTATGAATTGGTGTTTCAGGGTTCTATGGATATAGTCCTAGTAGTGGAATTGCTGGATCAAAAGTCAGTTCCATTTTTAGTTTTTTAAGGAAACCCCATACTGTTTTCCATAGTGGCTGCACCAGTCTGCATTCCCACCAACAGTGCACCGGGGTTCCCTTTCCCCACATCCTTGGCAACACTTGTTGTTTGTTGATTTGTTGATGATGGCTGTTCTGACAGGTGTGAGGTGGTATCTTATTGTGGTTTTTAATTTGCATCTCTCTGATGGCTAGTGATGTTGAGCATTCTTTCATATGCCTTTGGGCCCTTTGTATGTCTTCCTCAGAGAGTTGTTTGTTCAAGTCCTATGCCCATTTTTTAATTGGGCTGTCTGTCTCCCTGGTGTTGAGTTGCATTAGTTCTTTATATATTTTGGATATTAAACCCTTGTCTGAGGTATCATTGGCAATTATGTTTTCCCATACAGTTGGTTCCCTTTGAATTTTGCTGGTGTTTTCTTTAGCTGAAAAGAAACTTTTCAGTTTGATATAGTTCCATTTGTTTATTTGTTCTTTTATTTCCTTTGCCCTTGGAGAAGTATAAGTAAACATATTTCTGCATAGAATATCTAAAACTTTACTGCCTATATTTTTCTCCAGGACCTTTATGGTGGCACTGCTTATGTTTAAGTCCTTTATCCATCTTGAGTTTATTCTGGTGTATGGTGTAAGTTGGTGCTCTAGTTTTATTTTTTTGCATGTTGCTGTCCAGTTTTCCCAGCACCCTTTGTAGAAGAGACTGTTTTCACTCCATGTTATGTTCCTTCCCCCTTTGTTGAATATTAATTGACCATAGAGTCCTGGGTTTGTTTCTGGGCTCTCTATTCCGTTCCATTGATATATATATCTATTCTTATGCCAGTACCAGACTGTTTTGGTTGCAGTAGCCTTGTAGTATAGTTTGATGTCTGGTATTGTGATTCCCTACCTTGTTCTTCTTTCTCAAGATTGCTGTGGCTATTCGTGGGTGTTTTTGGCTCCATATAAATTCTTGAGATATTTTTCCTATCTCTGTGAAGTCTCTCGTTGGTATTTTAATCGGGATTGCATTGAATCTATAGATTGGTTTGGGTAGTATGGACATTTTAATGATGTTAATTCTTCCTATCCATGAACATGGTATATGCTTCTATTTATTTGTATCTTCCTTTATTTCTTTCTTCAATGTTTTGTAGTTCTCTGAGTACAGATCTTTTACCTCCTTGGTTAAGTTTATTCCTAAGTACTTTATTTTTCTTTTTGCTATGGTACATAGGATTTGTTTTCTTCTATTTCTGATGTTTCATTATTGGTATACAAAAATGCTTTTGATTTCTGGATATTAACTTTATATCCAGCTGTTTTCCCAAATTTGCTTATTAGGTAGAATAAGTTTGTGGTGGAGTCTTTCAGGTTTTGTATTTACATTATCATGTCATCTGCAAATAATGACAGTTGACTTCCTCCTTTCCAATTTGGATACCTTTGATTCCTTTTCCTTCTCTGATAGCTATGACTAGAACTTCCAAAATGATGTTGTACAAAAGTGGAGAAAGTGGACAGCCTTGTCTTGTTCCTGATCTTAGGGGGAAAGCTTTTAGTTTTTGCCCGTTGAGTATGATGTTGGCTTCAGGTTTCTTCTATATGGCTTTATGATGTTGAGGTATGCTCCCTCTATTCCCATTTTGCTAAGTGCTTTTATCATAAATGGTTGCTATACTTTATCAAATGCTTTTTCAGCATCTATTGATATGATCATATGGTTTATTATTTTTTAAAATATATTTTACTGATTTTGCTATTACAGTTGCCCCAATTTTTCCCCCTTTGCCCTCCTCCACCAGATGGGGTTACTTTTTTATGATTGTTTTCCTATTATGTCTTTTATTTTTCTGGGTTTTGGCATGTGCCCTTGGAACATTTACCATTTGAGTCTGCCTATTAAGTAGTGCTGGCTAAATGCAATGTGTTGCCAACCTTCATCACAGAAGAGATCAATTGTAGCCATACCAGTTGGAAATGGCTTTGGGGGAGGTAGGGCATAAGGTGGGTTACTGTGTACCTCAGAAGCCACTGTTTCTTTCATTCACAGTACTGCATTTGTTTTCTAGGGGAGTATTTTAGGTACACTCTTTCGAAACTGCAGAGCTGTGACCTTTTCGATGAGTTTGACAGGTGAGTTCATTTTCTTGCTTCTGTCTGACTTTTGGTTTCAGCTGAAAGGGTTCAAAGTATGCCCCCAATATAAAATGTGGAAAATTCCGTAGCCTGCACATAACTAAAACGTCTAGTAGTTATTTCTAGGACACTTTAAATAAACTACAAAATTAATTTAGAAGATGCATGATTGGTTGGCCCAAAGTTCGCAGCAAGTCTTATGAGTGATCCTAGGGCAAAGTGAGCATGTGTTTAACCCACCTTTATCTTTTCCAAGTTGTTGTTACTAAAAAATTAATTCATACCCCCTGTTCATCAACTGCAGCCTCCCTCTGTGGGCTCTTTCCCATACCTTCTCATATATCTTAAACTGTTCGTAAAGATTCTTTTTGTTTTATTTGTATATTGGATTGCAGAACCAGTTCCCATCCTTTTATTCAGGATTATATTTGAGGGAAGTAAACAGCTTGCTTAGATACACACTTTCTGACTGCAAACAGTCACTGAAATTTTAGAAAATTTTGATGTCAAGTTAATCCCATGGTAATTGAATTGCCAATTGAATTAGCAGGTAAACTTGTTTTACAGAGAGTTTTAAGCTACCCTTCAGAATTGGGCCAGTGGTCCAGGGGGATGATATGGGTAGTCTGTAGATGTCAGACTTCCTTTAAATAGTAAAATGCAGAATTTCCCTCCTCACTCAAGAGAACAGAGGTGCTATTTGCGGGTGGGGGTGCAGACATGGGCTAGTGGACAGAGGTATGAAAATGAAGGTGGAGTTTACAGAACAGTGGAAAGAACATACTGGATTTTGCCCGAGTTTATCTCATTTTTCTCTGTTGGGGGCCCAGATTTATTGATGAATGGGTTATGTTATATAGGTTGGTCCATTTCAGTTTGTACTTGTTACAATTTATTTGCTTTGTGATCCTTTTTTGTTTTATTTTTATTCAACTTATTGGTATGGTGTTGGTTAATATAATTATATAGGTATTTCAGGTATACAGTTCTATGATATATCTTTTATATATTGTATTGTGTGTTCACTACCCTGAGTCTCCTTCCATTACCATTTATCCCTCTTCACTCTCTCCTACCTCCCCCAACCCCCTTTTCCTCTAGTAATTATTGTTGCCCATGTCTGAGATTTTTGCTTAATCCCTTCACTTTTTTTCACCCATACCCCCATACCCCTGGAGCTGTTATAATTTAAAAGAGTGCCATCAACCTGTCACCATACCAATTTTTGATTGCATATCAACAATATACATTCTTTTTTCTAACCTAAAGTTTATATAGCTCTCATTTGTACAATGTTTTGTGTAGGCTGTTGGTATCTGTGCTTTATGTCAGTTCTCTCTAATTTTTACAGCCACTCTGTACAGTATGGTGATCTTCATCTTTTTTTTTTTTTTTTTTTTGAAGATTTTTATTATTTTTAGAAAGAGGGGAAGGGAAAGAGGCAGAGAGGGAAAGAGACATCAATGTATGGCTGCATTTCACCTGCCTCCAGCCACAGACCTGACTGGAGACCTGGTTTGCAACCTGGTTATGTGCCCTGGCTGGGGAATCGAACCTGCGACATTTGGGTTAGCAGGCCGGCACCTTATCCACTGTGCTATCAGCCAGGGCTTTGATCTTCATCTTTTTAGCTGGGGAAACTGAGGCCAGGCAAATGGATGTAGTTCATTATAGCTGGGCAATGCCAGAGCCAGATTGTAACCTGGAAAGGTTTATCCAGTGTCTGAATTTCTGACTTAAGCATGATAAGGGTTATACCTTGAATATTTGCAGCAAGCATCTGAAAATATTTTAAAAGATTCTTGGCCCGTAAATGTGAGCTGCCGTTAGGATACCTGAAAATACGTGAGGGGGAGTTTTGCTTTTGCTTTGTTTTTATCTTAGAACTAGACTGTGCTTTATTTAGTTGCTTTCAGAACCTCTTCTGGTACAGATGTTCATCATCTCTGGGTCTGTGCCAGGCTGTTTCCTTCTTCTCCTTCACTCATTCTTTCCATTCCCCACCCTTCCTCCTTTGCCACTGAGAGTGCCCCCTCCTTCTGCCATCCACCCATGTCAGCATCTCCTGTGTTGGAAGATAGGGAGGATGGGTGGTAAGGAAAGATAAAAAACCCTGCTCTGCCTGAGTCCTTTAGTCTGAAATTTGTTAAGAGATAGAGGTTGCATAAATGCAGTGAGAGACTCTTCAGGTGGAGAGTGAGTGGAAACATCCTGTAGCATCCCCAAAGTGGGCACAGCCAGGCACTCAGATACACAGCCTTGTTGATCTAACCATTTGACATGGGCACACCTGCTCCCCAGAGACTTCAGAAAGAACATTTTGAAATTAGATCATGTTGAATGAGCTAAGAAACATCCCAACCTGTAGTGACTTTTCATGAGTGTATTTGAGTCAAACTGACACCCAGTGCTTGGGATCAAGATCTCAAATGATCTGGAGAATGGTACTTTTGCAGCTTATTTTATATACTAGAATAAAAGGAGGTGTAAGGAAGGTGCATGAAACCTACTGGTGGTAGATTAAGGAGGCGGGGGAAAGCAAAGCAGGGAAATCTCTAGGACTGGATAAAAGAACAGAAACACATTACTTTTGTATTGGTGGGTACGGGACCATTAACAACTAACCTCTATAGCACATAGAGATGGTATGCAGGGGACAAGGTAAAATGAAGGGTTGTGTGTCCTGTGCTATCGTGTCAGCAGTTGTGCCTTCAGGGGCAGGAAAAGAAAATTATTCTGACATTTCAAAGGTTTGTTACCCTACATGTATAAGAACAAGGGAGAGGGCTTACTTGGGGGAAGGATTGAACTTTGCTAAGAAACTATTGACCTGGGCCATGACTCCCTGCTATGACCCGCCCAGTTAGGAATTCGTGATCAGACCATCCTGTGTAGTTACTTTGGGTCACTGAGCTTGTCAGGTATATTGCACGGCCTCTTTTGTGCCCACAAGAAGAACATACCCATGGCCATTTTATCTTCTCTTTGCATATTAACTTTTGCCAGGGGGTTCACGGGTGACAAATTAAACCTATATTTTAGCACGGCATTCTGTGTTTGTCTGGAACCCACTGTACAACACAAAGACAGTAACAGGCCAGCATGTGCCTGAACAATACATTTTAAGTATCTTCCTGAAAGGCAGGTGTACTAACCTGCTTTTACACTGCCTGAGTCAATTCAGATGGTCCCAAGTGACCTACATCTACAATTTCTCTTCTAGACCTGGGACAAACGCCCTAGAAGAAAGAGGTCTGAAAACAGTCTTTCTTGCTCAAGCAGAGGATTTGGACTGCCCTTATGAAAGAGCCCTCCCCAAGGTCCTGCTGTGAGCTGGGAAGCTGGCCCCATGTGTATGAACATAAGGGAGGCTTGTTCACTCTTTGCTGTGGGTCTGTAGGTCGAAGAGGAGGGGCTGAGGTGGGAAGAGGTGAAATCCATCTTTTCACATCCATTTCCTCTTTGGCTTCCCTCTTTACCAGTATGTGATTCTCCGTCTATCTTCTTTGTCCTTTCCAGAAATGTTCAGACATTTGTTGTTGCTGTTGTTTCAAATCTGAATCCTTTATGATCCTACCAGATATAATCTTAGTTTTGTTTTGTTATCTTATTCAGCGTGTATGATTCCCTCAGTTATAGATTCTACAGTGAATGGGAACACTCCAAACACTGTACCAGTTGCATTTACGAGATAGAAATTTTCTGCATTCTCACACTTGTTACGCACGTGAAGTTGGCAGGGACGCCCTCCAGGGCCAGCCCAGCAGCTGTGAGCATCAGGGGCTGAGGCTTGTCCCTGGTGACGCTGCTGTTTCTGAGTACCCAGCTCTGTCCGGATGGTCCTCTCTGAGGGCAGCATGCCCAGCAGTTATGGCTACATTCAGGCCACCAAGGAGGGGGAAGGGGGAAGGGCATGCCCTGGACCTGTGAGACTTGTCTCTTCCTCTCAGGACATTTCCCGGAAGTCACAAGTAGACTGTCGGGACCGAGGTGTGAGGGCTGCAGCTCTTCCCAGCCACGTGCTCAGTGCCACCTGGGTGGAATTACTCATGGTGGGATGATTTGTACCATGGGAAATCGGCAAACATAACTGTCTGAGGCTTCTTCTCTCCCTCTCTTCCTTCCCAAAGAGAACTGGCTGTTAAACATTTGCTAGCAAATGTGGATATGCGGATTATGTCCAGTTGACTGCATACACAAGGCCACACCTAGCTGTAGACTGGATTGGAAATGGTAGCCTTTACGGTGGCTGTGTACTCACCTTAAAAAAAAAAGTCCTATTTTAATGAACAGAGAAACCTGATTATCGAGGGGCAACTAGCTAGGCTTCAACACCATTTGCAACTGTTTTCCTAATCCCCACCTGTTTGTGCTTGGGACTGTCTGGGTTCTGAAGTCAGTTACTGTGTAACTCTGGAGCAATCTGGCTCTGTATGGATCAGTCCCCGGTTTCTCCTGGAGAATTGATACCTTGTGCAAACTGTGGAAACAGTGGTGTTGTCAATCATTTTGGGGTGGCATCTCTTATGGAGGCCTTATTTATGAGATAGTGTTAGTAACTCCGAGGCAAAGAGCCTTTTTAAAAAGTTAATGCCATGAAGAATTTGAGTCAGAAATAAAGAGGGAGGGGAAGAGGAGTGTGTGTTTAGCCATAAAACCATGTGAGAGAGTTTTGGAATTGTAACAATTTGATGCTTGTTATCTGCTGTACCTCCTCCCTTCCATAATCATACCACCACCACCCCCAAAAAACCCCCTGTATTTTCCTCAATTTTTTGTCACAGTAATAATTATAATAAGTTATCTGCCCTCCTATAAACCACATCTGTTTGGAAAACATTCACATTATACAAAATTGCTTAATTTTGTGACAGTTCTCTGTTCTCTGTGAAAAGATAACCGTTCAATAGGACGTGTGCGTCTCATTTTATTGTATTTATCTTTTTGGTATGCATTTTTAACAGAGGGTGTAATCTTGGTCTTTTCTTCCTTTATATTTTTTCTGTGATTCTTTCCTGAGCAGTGACCCAGCCGGTTGGGTAGGGTAAATACTGAGGCCGCTGACTTGTTTTCTGAAGAACCCTCTAATCACCTAAGCTAACCTGTCCTTGATGAGCTGTGTGGACTGAGCCAGACTTGAAAACAAAGTGCTGAAATCATTGAGGTGGTGAGCAGCAGGAAGGATGGAGACCATCTAGTCCAACCCCCTCATTTTAAAGATGAGAAAACTGAGGTCCAGAAAGGTTATATGACATCAGAGTTAGGAGGCCTCCAGACTCCCACCAGTCTCTAGGCCCCTCCTTCACATTTCAATGAGCAGAGAAAGGACAGGAAAGACTCCACAGTTGACTGTATTAAACTGAGCATCATCTGAAGAGGGAAGGGGAAGAGAATTCTGGAATGGTGAGTTCTTTTTGTTGTACTCTCTAGGATTTCCTGGGCTACAAGTTGTCCGCATTATTTAACATAGCTTACTACACCTTCATCCTTAACCTGAAGCCGGTTTTAACCAGATGATCGTTAGTCCTTTTACAGGGTTAAACGAAAACATTTCCAACGAACTAGTTTATTGAAAACACATATATGTTAAATGGGTTCTTCCCCCCTCCCCACTCTTTAAAGCTACCTGTTCTTGATAGAATCTTCTCTGAACAGATACTACAGAACTTGTTTTCTTTCCTCAGCTCTCCCCTGAAGATAAGATCACACGTAGTAAGTGTGCCTATTGGCCTTCTCTCTGAACCTGCTTCTGAACCAGACGAAAAAGTCCCACAGAAATGTTGACAAACTTTTATTTTTAAGTTGAGGTAAAATTTGCCTAACATAAAATGAATTGTTTAAAGTGAGAAATTCAGTGGCATTTAGTTCATTCGCAATGTTGTTCTGCAACCAGTTCTAGCTAGTTCCAAAAAATAAACCATTTTAAAACAATTATTAGAGCTATCTTTTTTATTTTTGATTTTTTTCTTTCCATGTTCCTCCTTTTTTTGAAAATACTCATACTAGCTGGCAGAGCAGGACTTTGACAGCAGAGGATTGATAGCAAGCCCGCTAGAAAAGGGTAGCTTGGAAACCAGAGGGCTGTGTTTTTGGTAAAGGGATGAGGATGAGGAGGTGGGTGTACATAGGTTATCTAAACAGAGGTCATCAGCACTTGTGAATAAAAGCACCACGCTGCTCTGTGACCCTGGGCACATTTCTGAATTTCTGAACTTTGGTTTCATGTAAAAGAGGGAGGGTGGAACTATCTTTGCACATTATACCAATGCCAATTTTTATTGGGAAGAGTTAAGTCTGTAAAACCGTTGTGCAATCATTAAGTCATTGTAACCAGGGGAACTGGGTGAAGGGTGTGCAGGACTTCTCCGGACTATTTTGTGAGTCTAGAATGATTTCAAAATAGGAAGTTTAAGACATAGGACAAAACTTAACACCTCCATGTTCATAGCTGCATTATTCAAAATAATTCCAAATGTCCAACAACTGCTAAACAGATAAATGTATAGCCATGAGATGGTATATTACTCAATCATAAAAAGGAGTGAAATATTGGTTCATGTTTCAACCTGGATAAGCCTTGAAAACATTATGCTAAATGAAAGAAGCCAGTCACAGAAGACCACGTACACAATTCTGTTTATCGAAGTAGCCAGAATAGACAAACCCTTTGACAGAAAGCAGATCAGTGGTTGCTAGCGACGGGGGTGAGGGGAGCATGGAAAGCACCTGCTAATGGCTGTGGGTTTCTTTGCAGGGTGACGAAATGTCCTAAATTTAATGGTGGTGATTGTTTGGGAATATTCTGAAACCCACTGAATTTTAGTATGTATAAGAGGGAATTTTACAGCATGCGAATTATATTTCAATGCAACACATTTTTAATAAAAGAGAGGGGAGTGGTTGAGGTGACCTCTAGTTTCCTTCCTAGCCTCATTAGTAGTTCATTCGGAGAGCACCGTAGGGCCCTGCCTAGAAACCATTTGGAATGACAAGCTGTCACTCTCTTGTCATTTCCTCTCTATCCTGCTGCTGTGGATGATTTCTCAGGGCCCTGGTTCCTCTCTTTATTCTCCAAAGCACAGCTCATGCAAGGTGGCCGTGTTTTACAAACTTGACTCAAGATTGCAGCTACCTGAAGGGGACTGCATCACAGGAAAGCAGTTCTTAAGATGTGCCCATGTTTCAAGGCCCTGATGTTTCCTTGCTGGTCGTGTAGCTTCTTAGCACTTGTCTGCACGTTGGTCCTGGGAATTGTTTTCTATCGCCTCAGTGGGAGCACATTCTCCCGCAAGCAGAGCAACAGAAACCCTGAGTCACAAACTCTCAGCTCCCACTTGAAAGACATGAATTGTCGTCCTGTAAACCAAAATTTGGTTGTGGGGTTTCATTCCGGGTCAGGGCACACACCTGGGTGGTATGTTCCATCCCAGTCGGGGTGTCTACGAGGCAACTGATCGATGTTTCTCTTTCACATTGTTGTTTCTCTCCCTTCCTTCCCCTTTCTAAAATCAATAAACATGTCCCTGGGTGAGAATAAGGAAAACAATTTTTAAAAAGAATAAAAAAAAAAAAAAAAAAAAAAGACATGAACTAGCTCCCCACCCCTAACCACCACCATCACATTCTGAAAGCATACTGGCCGCTGTGAAGAGTGCTTGGGGCTAGCACAGGTGGTTGGACACAAACATCTTAACGGAAGCACCTGTGTTAAGGTTAGCTGCCTCCAAATGGAGGAGATCAGTGGAAGCTGCGGAGTTGCTCACCCAGGCAGAATCCATGCTGTCAGCCTCAGCAGAGCCTGGTGAGAATGGCAACCTGCCGGAGCAGGCACATGGCCTTGGACAACTTCTAAAAAAGAAAAAGACTTAGACACCTGCTGTGTGTTTATTAGAGTCTGGACTCTTTATCAGCGACACCAGCACCTCCATTGCCACTCTGGACATCTTGTTGGTGCCGGGTTTCTTTACTTTGGCAGCATTTTCAGCCACGAGAACGGCTTGAGGATGAGGGGAAGTTGTGATTCTGCGTCAACAGAGTGGGTCATGGGTAGTGCAGTACCAAGAGCGGCCATTATCAGCTTTGTTGCAATTTGTTAGCCTCAGCATCCTGTAGGATTGCAGGTGCTTTGGTAACCATGGGAGGAAATGGTTGCCTCCGACACAGAGTAACAACACTCAAGACCTCAGTGATTTGCTTACTTCGCAAAAGGGCAAGCTGAGATCAAAGGTTACGTCACTAAGCCAAAGTCCCAAAGGTGCTGAAAAGGGTGGCCAGAACCAGCAAACAGATTTCCACCCACAGTCCATTGCTGGCTAAAACCGTGATTTAAACAAAGCAGACTTTTATCTCCCCTATCACATAGATAAATGGTTTTTAGGTGACTGTTGATGGTTGCACAGACTGGATTGCACAGGTTCAGGAAGTACCAATTCACACATGGTTACCCAAATGGCAGGCTCTGTGGTGAGACTGGGCACAGCCTGCACATCTGCATGGAGTGGCCCTGGTTAGGAAATGGAACTAGTGATGGTGATGTCAGGGCAAATTCTCTGGCTCTCTCTGCCTTTCTCTGAAGGCTGCAAGATGACAGCAAGCTGCTCTGATGCCATGGAATCGCAAGTGGATGTCTAAGCAGAAAGGAAGGGATGGCTAAAAAAAGAAGTGTTCTGCTCAAATCATTCTCTTGCTCAGAGAAAGATCTTTTCCAGAGCATTTAATAGACTTTCACAATATCTTTTTAAAAAAATCCTCACCTGAGAATATGTTTTTTATTGATTTGAGAGAGAAAGGGAGGGAGGGAGGAATGGAGAAATGAGAGAGAGACATTGACATGAGAAACATTGATTAGCTGCGCAACCAGGAATCAAACCTACAACCTTCTGGTTTATGGGACAGTGCTCCAACTGAGTTACCCAGCCACTCAGTCAGGGCTAGATTTTCCCAGTATCTTATTGCTCAGGGATGGGTCACATGGCCACCTCTAGACCAACCATTGGCAGGGAGACGTAGTCACCATTGTGAGACTTACGAGAGAGCAGGGCTGTGCCAGCAAGTCATGAGGGATAATAGCTGTTGGTAATATGACCAGTGGGATCTGCCACAGATGGTTGAAGATGGAGTGATATATGTTGATGCATATGATGCTGCTGAAGGGAAAATGAATGTCAAAGCATTTAGAAGAGAAGGCGTCACAGATCAGTTGAATTGGACAGTTCAGGTTTAATTCCTCTATGTTAATGTTGTATGTTACGCACAGTAGTAACCCTTCTGCATTTGCGTATCTTGATGATGAACATGCCTTTCACCTGTTACGGCTTCGGCAGCTTTCCAGACTTTCCCACCAATAGGTTCAGGTACTCTGGGATGATTTTGTTTTCCAGATGTAGAGCTTAGGGCATGTGAATTTCACTACGTGTTTCCAGGGTTGGGGAAAGAAGAACAGAATATCTGTTTCTCCAATCTCAAAATAGGACAATGACCATCACGCTTAACACGTTGTTGACTGGTCATGAGAAACTCATGTTTTCAAGCCCAAATGTTGTTGACTGACCATGAGTTAATTCGTGTTTGCATTTGCATTACCTTATACAATTTTTAAGACAGAGTAATATAGGATTTTGTGTTTGGTCATTTTTACTTTATTATAAAAAATTGTTTTGCTAGATATTCTGATTTTATAACAATTTTAGTATTACAAAAATTGCAAATATGGCACATCATGATGGTGAAGAATTTTTTAATGAATTGTATACAGATGCTTTTTCTAATTGTTTGGGTGACTTTGAAGTATATAATGTGATGTGGAAGATGATAGTCTGTTGGAAGAGAGTTATGAA
Organism: Noctilio leporinus; assembly: GCA_004026585.1. Lineage (NCBI taxonomy): Eukaryota > Metazoa > Chordata > Mammalia > Chiroptera > Noctilionidae > Noctilio > Noctilio leporinus. Next base: position 543,317 of record PVIW01000223.1, on the reverse strand, counting down.
GCTATTAGCCCACCAAAATGGCAAAAAAGAAATGTGATAGAATCTGATAAAGTGATTTTGAAGAAGAGTGGACAGAAAATGACATTACATCAACCTTGGAGGATTATACAAATATTTCTGCTGTAACTGTTGAACTTTGTGATCCACGGAGTTTCAGTGAAGTGACAGATATACTTTTTAATAATGATTTTTAAAATTGCTTCTAAAATCAATTTCTACCACCACCAAGTGGAAAATCTTTATGAAACAGCTGCTAAAACTTTACCATGGACAGAAATGATCACTAGTAATATGAAGAAGTTTCTCAGTTTATTGATATTGACGGGACAAACAAAAAAAATTACATTGGAGAGATTACTGGTCAATGGACCTTTTGCTTGAAGTGCCGTATTTCCTAAAACTATGACCTGAATGAGGTTCGAGCAAATCCTTAATATTTTTTCATCTTAGTGATAATTCACAAGCTACATTGAATGAAGACAGACTTTACAAAATTAGGCCTCTTTTGGATTACTCTATTCTAAAATTTCAGTCTTTGTATAGACCTAAACAGGAGTTATCCCTAGATGAAGCAATGATATCATATAGGGAATATCAGCTTTAGAAAGTTTTACTTCAATACATCATGTATAAATAAAGTATACTGAAGTTTAGTTAGATTGTTTCATTTTCATATTCAATTACAAAATATAGCTGGTGACAGGGGTAGCTTTTGAATGAAATTACCAGTTTACAACGTTTTAACGCAACAAATAATTTATAAAATGCACAGCCCATGAATCAGGAAGTTTTAGATTTGGAGATTACAGAAATACAAATAATACCATTCTTGCCCGCTAGGGTCTCACAGCTCACCGTAGCTATTTTGTATGAAGTTGTACTAATTAAAGATAAATAGCCATGGCTGGTGTGGCTCAGTGAATTGGCTCCAGCCTGTGAACCCAAAGGGTGTCTGGTTTGATTCCCAGTCAGGGCAACAAACCAGGTCTCCAGCCAGGTCCCCAGCTGGAGGCAGGTGAAAGGCAATCATACACTGATGTTTCTCTCCCTTTCTTCCTCCCTCCCTGCCCTTCTCTCTGAAAATAATGAATAAAATCTTAAAAAAAAAAAGCATTGAAGCTGCCAAAAAAAAAGATAAATGGGGAAATTATTGTTTCACACCTAAGGAAGTCAAGGGCTGACCTGGTGGGTGAAACCAAGGAGAGAATGCCTCACTCTCCCTTGGTGGTCAGGGGGTACCTGCTGGAGAGAGAGGAAAGCAGCCCAGGCATGTGCCCTGACTGGGAATTGAGCTGGTGGCATTTGGGTTTGTAGGACAATGCTCAACCCACTGAGCCACACCAGCCAGGGCCTAAAACCGTTTCTGGTGTATACGATCCCCGGGAAATTTGTAGGTCTTGGTAGTATCCCTTACCAGGAGCAAAGGTGCAATTTCACGGACAACGTGTTTTTTCAGAGGCACCAGCAGACTTTTGTGAAGGGCCTTCTCCCCTTCCAGTTGCCTCCTACAAAGCTGACAGAGAAGAAAATAGAAGGTGAACTTCCTAAACATGTGATGATTATGGAACTGTAAAGCATCTTGAGAATTGGAATTCCCCAAGGCCCACCCTAAGGACCTCAACTTAATCACTCTTTTAAAGACCCTGTCTCCAGTGTAGCCACAGTCTGAGGTGCTGGCAGCCAGAGCTTCAACTGATGAATGGGCTGGGGCCCAATTTAGCCCATAACATTGTTGGAGGGAACAGAGATGATGTAGAAATGCTTTTTTTTTTTTTTTTTTTTAAATGGATCAGAGACCAGCCTGTCAAGTCAGGCCTGTGATGGTCACCACCCACTGTGAGTCCAAAGGTGGATTGTTCCTGTGAGGCTGCACCCAGCCCTCTGCTCCCACTAACCTGGGCCTCGTCCTTCCAGTTGTGATCAGGCTCAGAGGAAAGGGATCCCTAACCCAGGCAGCTGGGACACACACTAGGACCCTCCAGGTCCCTGCCACAGCACTGTAATCCTGGAAGAGGTCAGAGATGATTCACACCTGAGCAGCCCAGGAGTTGGGCGTGTCACTTTCTTGATGTCATAAGGCAGTTTTGTACTCACTGGGGTTTCAGCGGGGGTTTTCCCAGGTCACCTAGAGTGCAGGGCACGGTGACAATTTGGAGACACAAATGCCACGCAGAATCATGGCCTGCCTGTCCAGCTGCCCCTGCCATCAGGGGTGGGAGGATGTGGCTGGATTTATTCACACATTCAACAGATGCAGGCAGGGGTCCGACTGCGCCAGGCACTAGTGTCCAACCTGTGAGCTCATGGAGCCTGGTTTCAATGAGAGGGACGAGGACGGGTGTGGCTCTACCTGAAGGTACTTCCTGGGAAAAGGTACATTTGGGGCGAGGGGACTGGAATTCCTGGGAGGGCTTCTGGTTAGTTTTCTACTTCAGCCTCATAGCCAGCGGGGAGCTTCTGCTTTTCTTTTTTTCTTTTTCCTCTGAACTTGAAGCTGAGATATGCTCATAATTGATGAGGGACTTTTCTAGTGAAGGGAAAGTCGTATGTCCTTATGCACACATCTTACTATACCCTGAAAAAAGTCAGTTCAATTGTCACTTTTTAAAAAAATATATTTTATTGATTTTGCTATTACAGTTGTCCCAGTTTTTCCTTTTTTGCCCCCCTCCATCTGGTACACCCCCATTCCCTTCCAACTGTCACTTTCCACGAGAAGACTAGTCTGCCATAGCGATCTATCTTTAGAAAAAAAGTGTTTCTCTTTAGTGAGGCAGTGTTTATAAGGTTTCATTTGTTCCAAGCCCTTGAACCTGCTGGGACCATAACAAGGAGGATGCTGGAGAGGTGGGGTGCAATGAACATCCCTCTCTCTCTAGCTAGTCCTTGGGGCTCCTGTAGAAGAGATCTGCCTGCATCCCCGCCCTTTTATCTGGCTGGAAGGCCTGGTGTTGGGTCTGTGAGAGGAGGCCCAGGACCTTGTGTCTGAGTGGGGACCAGGGATGGGACGAATTAATATGACAGATGGTAGCTTTTACTATGTGTGACTCCTTTGGCCACCTATGATCTAGGGCATGATGACCAACTGCAGTCCAGCCTGGTACAGGTACCACTGATGGGGACCCTCTGAATCGTAAGGTTCAGCCCATCCGAGCTGAGTAGTGGTTATGTACCTGCTGTGCTTGGAACTGAACTCACATCTTAGTGGGGTCAGAAGTCCTTTGTTGAGACTCCAGGATAAGAGCCCTGAGATGTGGGGGTGGCCTGTGCTCCTGGTCCTACTGTGGCATGTTGGTGGTAGCATCTTGGGTCAGGTTGGGGACCCCAAGCCAGGATGGAAGCTATAATCCCGGGGCCACCCGACTTAGAGCAAGGCTGCCCTTTCCCCTTGACAGGGACGTGGCCTCAACCTTGATTCCAAGGGCAGGGTTAGTCTAGCTACCATAATCATAGCTTTTCCTCCTCCACCGGTATAAAGTTACCTGGCAGGAACAGAGCTGTTATTTTGATCCTGCCCATTCCTGGCCGCTGTCTGCCCAGTGCCCCGTAGGCTTGGCATTCCATTGGTGTGATGGGGGCAGCTTCAAGTTCAGCCTCTTATTTGCATTAAGATGACTCCAAGGTTACGAAAGGAAATAACAAATAAGCGATGTGTGTGGGAATTGCTCCAGAGCATTCATGGGATGGATCTAGTGAGGACGGTGGTGATGTTCCTGTTTTTATTTTATGTTTTAAAATATTTTATTTATTTTTAGAGAGTTGGGAAGGGAGGAAGACAGGGAGAGAGACATCGATGGGTTGCCCCGCACACGCTCCCAACCAGAGACCTGGCCTGCAGCCTAGGCATGTGCTCTGACCAGGGAATCAAACTGGTGACCTTTTTTGGTTTGGGAGTTGATGCCCAACCCACTGAGCCGCACCCACGGGGGTGGGGGAAGAGTTGTGAATGTTTTCCAGGGCCTCCCATCTCTACTTCCCAGCAAAGCAGGGCATCTTGGATCAGGTTGCCTCCCTGGAATTAGGAGGTATGTCAAACTTGCATAGAAAAGCATCAGGGGATGTTACTTTCATAGTTGAAGACAAACGATTTAAAAATAAACATCTAGAACACATTGTGATGTGTCTATGAAGGACGTTTGGGGGCATGTCCTCAAGGAGCTCCTGTTGGACAATCTCCCGCCACCACCCTGTTAGACCCCCTCACCTGGGAAACTCTGGACCTTCTTGTTTTTGTAACCAAGTAGGCACTTATTTGGACATGGCTTTATAACTTTGGGAGCTAGGAGTCTCAAATTAAAACATGGAAAAAAGTAGCCTTAAAATGTTTAGTGTTAAGACTATCAAATAGATGAGCTAAACAAATTCCAAAAAAACAAAAAAAAAACAAAAAACAAGAAATGCAAACTTATACATATAGGAATGTGTACGTTGTCTCTTAACCTGGCAGGGCCCATTCTTGGCCTTTTAACATGGCTCCTGTACTAACATGTTCTCTATGTTTATATTTAAACATATAACATTTGTGCAATTTCCCTATTTGGGGATTTCCTAAAAGTGTTATAGTCTGGAGTCCATCTGGTGTGCTAAGATTTTCTGGTTCTCGGAAAAAGGGTTTTCTGTATACTTCCATGACATTAGGGCAATCTCAACAGCCTTCCCTTCCGTGATTTTGTCCCTAGAGGAGAACGCGACCTGTTTTGTCATTTCTCCAGGTCTGGCTGGGGTGGGGGCGTGGAGCCGGGCTGCTGGCTGAGAGCGGGTGGTACACAGTTTCGGTCCTTGGCTGATCCCAGCCAGCAGCAGGAAGCTCCACTGTGTGTCCTACGTTCAAGCCCTTTGCCAGGAATGCAGCATGACTTTTTAGTTTGTATTGGTTAAACTGCAAGGAACAATACATATTTGTGGAATTATGGTGAGCATGGGCAGGGACAAAGATGCTGCACTGTCCCCACTTGATCCTAACCTATGTCTGCACACTTATAAGAAGCAGCATCCACCCAGAACTAGAATCTCAGGGGCATGTTTTTGTAACCAAGTAGGCACTTATTTGGACATGGCTTTTTAATTCTGGGAGCTAAGAGTCTCAAATTAAAACATGTAAAAAAGTAGTCTTAAAATATTTAGTGTTAAGACTATCAAATAGATGAGCTAAACAAATTCCACATAAAAAAGGCAAACTTATGCATATAGGAATGTGTACATTGTCTCTTAACCTGTTAGGGCCCAGGTTGGTTAAAAAAAAAAAAAATGTCTGGGCCCTGGCTGGTGGCACAATGGATAGGGTACTATCCTGTGAACCCTGGGGTTGCTGGTTCGATTCCCAGCCAGGGCATATAACTAGATTGCAGGCCAGGTCTCCAGCCAGCTCTGTGTTTGGAGGCAGGTGAAAGGCAACCATGCACTGATGTCTCTCTCCCTCTCTGCCTCTCTCCCTTCCCTTTAAAAAAAAAAGAAAAAAGAAAGAAAAATGTCTGCGCAGGTAATGTAAAAACACGTATCGATATTAACATGTGGAATCCTGTGTTGAGGAGAGTTTGTGTAGTTCAAAGATTTGGATCCAAATTCCATTCAAAGTTCTCTTATCCCTTGGGACTATGACTTTGAAATGTTACCTAAGTTTTTGGGACCTCCTTCTTCATCTGTAAAATGGAGCTATCGGGATTACTTATCTCATTGGGTCATTATGAGAATCAAATGAGGGAACATGCATGGGCTGGTAAGAGTTAATGGTTGCTAAGGATGGTATATGTCCTATGGACTGTTATTCTCAAACTTTGTATCTTTCTGATTCATGCCTACACCTGTAAGTCACAATTGGTTCTTTTTCTATTTTGCAACAAGTGGCGTTTTGCTCTGGGTTCCTGCAAGTCCGAGTGGGCTCTTGGAAGCCTGTTTTCTGATGGCTCAATCTCTGGTTTGTTATCTGCCCAACAGAGTGCCGTGTAAAAAGTGCGTGGTGGTTGGTAACGGAGGAGTTTTGAAGAATAAGACCTTAGGAGAAAAAATTGACTCCTATGATGTAATAATAAGGTAAATATTTCTCATTTGCTAACCTGGAATTGTTTCAAAAGAATGTGCTTTCCTGCTTTTGTACAGCTGGGCTTTAAAAAGGGGGAGGCGTTGCTGTGATTCTTTTTAAGTCCATTACATAACCTTCTCTCTCAGTTGTTGGCTAGAGTATGCCAAGATTTCAGGTCATTCACTTAGCAAATATTTATTAAATTCTAGCCACAGGGGACATAGCAGTAAATAAAGTGTTCTGCTCCTCTGTGGAGCTCACATTTATCGAGGGAATAAAACAGTAATTAAATAAGGAAGTGCTGTACATGCAGTAAAACTGTATGATAATGATTGAGTGGTCATGTTAGGGTGGATGACTACTTTGAGGAGACATTTAGGCTGGACTGAGTGACCCATCAGTGCTAGCCATAAGAAGGTTAGGGAAAAGCCATGCAGACAGAGAATGCTACTGCAGGTCCCCAGGAAGGTGTTACCCTGGGTTGGAAGAAGGAGCGAGAAAACTGGAAAGGCAGAAGGGCAGCAGGCTGGGGAGAGCGGTGGGCAAGGAACAGGCTGTGTAAGCTCAGATTAGACTTTGTGAGCAAGCATTAGAGCCAGGATTTTACTTTTAAGTACAACAGGAAATGTTTGAAGATTTTTAAGTAGGAAAGCAATTTGAACTGGTTATCTTTAAAACATTCTGGCTGTGGCATGAACAATGGTGAATAAGGGACAAGGGTGGAAATGAAGACGCTGGTTAGGTTGCTGTATACAGGTAGGTGATGGTGACTTGGAACAAGATTGTTCCAAGCAGAGGAGGTAAGCGGACAGATTGGGACATGTTTTAGAGGTAGTGCTATCAGGATTTATTAATGTATTCGATGTGAGCTGAGATGGGAAAAGAGGAACCAGGGATACCTCTTCCTAGGTTTTCCCCATAAGAAAGGGGCAGGATAGTGAGCAGCACCATTTACTGAGTTGTGGAAGACTAGGATAGGAGCAGATTTACGGGAGAATCCAGGTTTCTGTATGAGCATGTTAGGCTTGGGATGCTTATTAGATTTGCAGTAGATAAGTCCAGTAGGCAGTCGGATGAACAGGTTAGTCTTGATTCGTGGGTGAGATTTCCCAGGGAGAGACTGAGAGGAAAGAGGCCCCAGAACTGAGCGTTAAAGTTCTCAACACTTAGAGGTTGGACCAAGAAGAAAAGAGGGAGTCAAAAAGAGATGGAGAAGACCCACCAGCGAAGTAGGAAGAGTTGGGAGAAAGTGATTACAGAAGCCAGAACACAGTGTTGTAAGACAGAGGAGGAACCACCATGTCCAATGCTGGTGAAAGACCAGGGAAAATAGGAGCAGAGTCACTTTTGGGTTGGCCATCTCCAGTTCATGGACTCTCACGACAAAGCAGACTCCGAGGCATGATATAGGGGGAAAAGCCCAGTGGGAGTCGGGGGAGGACAGCATGGCAGGTGAGGAAGTGGAGAAACCAGTCTAGGCAACTCAAGAAATTTTGCTGCCATGTTGAGAAATGGGATGGTAGCCTGAGAAAGTTATGCCATCAAAGGAGAATTTTCAGCGTTGTCTTCTTTTATAAAAGCTAGGAGATTCTGGAACATATTGGGATGCTGATAGACATGAATATAGGGATTAGTGCGGTAAAGAAAGAGGGGAATGGGGTCCAAAGCTTGGATGTTGATGATTATTCATAATGAAGAGGACAACGGGGATTGTGCTTACAGCTACCAGAGTCCCATAGATGGAGTGGTGGGAAACTGAGGACATTTCTGTTTTCCCATTGAAAGGCTGGTGTAAGGCCATCATTTGGGGTAACTTTGGGGTCCCCTTTGAAGAGCAGCCACACTTCACATGGGGCAGGGAAGGTGGCACTGCGTTGGGATGCTCTGGCAGTACCTGGGGGTTTTGCTGGATTACAAACTGTTATCCCGTCATTTTCTGTTTCTTACCCATGTTGAGGAAGCTGTGAAAAGTTATCCACCAAACAATTTTGAAACACAAATTTCTTTACCTATAATTGTTTTAGAATCCGATTACCTAGAACTATGGCAAGCCCTTGTGGGAAAATGCCATGGGCCCAACATGGTGAAAGTTATTTCAAATGTTAAGACTGTCACCTTATTACAGAGTCAGTAAGTAGCAAAGGGCAAAAGCGTATTTATTCCCCTTAGGAACAATGTTTTGGAAACAAAGCATTCCTTTTAATAATAGCATGCCTTCATAGTGTGTGTAAACTAGTGTCTGTGTGACCTTGGCTTGGAGCATACACAAACCCAACAGATTCTTGTGGTTCTTAATCGATTGAGTTCACTCTAGCAATAGAGATAGGTATTCATTTGGTTGTGGTTGGGTATGATATAGCAATCTTATATTACTTTATTTCAGGGCAAAACAGTTGTGATGGGTCTTTACTTTCAACGTGTTCTTGCCTGTCAGTCACTTAAGATACATGCCCACCTGCTACATGACTGTGTAACATTGGGCAAGTTACTTTCTCTCTCTGAACCTCAGGGACCTAATCTGTAAATTAAAGGGGTTTTGTTGGGATGTCTTTCAAGTTCTCTTTTAACTCTAGTATTGTGGTTCTTATGTTCACATTTGTTTTATTTAGCTGTCAGTTTTCCTGGAGGTAAGAAAGACTCAATCACCAGTGACCCCCACAATTAATTTTCAAACGCACCTGCAAGTTTCTGCTTTGATTAAGCAGTTGTTTCATAAAAGGGAATTATTTCCTCAGTCGTTAGGTGTCAAAGTGCCTTCAGAGCCATGGGTCCGTGGCTGACAGCATGTCCCACTCTGAAACCTCTGGGAACTGAGGTGGAAATGGCTCGTACTACAGTTGGTCTACATATCTTGTGTTTTACTATCCACAGAATGAATAATGGTCCTGTTTTAGGACATGAAGAGGAAGTTGGGACAAGGACAACCTTCCGACTTTTTTATCCAGAATCTGTCTTTTCAGATCCCAAACACAATGATCCTAATTCTACAGTGATTCTCACTGCTTTTAAGCCGAGTGACTTAAAATGGCTGTTGAATTTACTGACAGGTGGCAGAATAGTAAGTTGGCAAAATTGATCTGCCTTCCTATTGTCTTCAGTTCATTTCTTCCCCATAAAAAAAGACAACTACAAAGTTTTATTTTTTCTATTCTTTATTTCAGAACACTAATGGCTTTTGGAAGAAACCAGCCTTAAACTTGATCTATAAACCATATCAAATCAGAATATTAGACCCTTTCATTACCAGAATGGCAGCTTATGAACTGCTTCACTTTCCAAAAGTGTTTCCCAAACACCAGGTACGTATTTTTCTTTGCAGTCTTTCAAACGAAAGCTCTGGCTAGTGTAGAACAGGGGACCCCTAGGGGTTTTGGAAACTAGGAGAACCACGATGCATAAGGGGGCTTCTGAGGGCCTCGCCCGAGTTATTGAAATGAGAAAGCTGTCACTATTATCTTGATGTTTTTTCAGGCTGCAAGCAAAAGAAACTTCAGTGATGGTTATTTTTTCTGTCCTTGAGGGGGCCCTTCTGGGGTCCCCATCTGTGCAGCTAGATGGCTCCTCCGATAACCTCATCCTCAGTGTTCTGCAGCAAGGGCGGGAGGCTGGTGGGCAGGCTGGGCTCCGAACAGCAGGACTAGTTTAAGGATGGTGCATTGCTTTCAGGCTGAAAAGAGTGGTCTGAAGCAACCTGTGACAGAATGATCACAGGAAAACCAGGGGAAGGATGAGGAAGGACAATAAGGTAGTCCAGAAGTACATTTGCAGCCACAGAGAAGATACTGGCACTGAATGCTTAGAAAATGGTAGTTATAGCGATACTGACAATTCTTGATACTCCCAATTCTTTCGTTAAAAGAAACCTCATTGACGGTGACTTTCGTAGCCCTGTTTGCCTATAATCCCTCGATCTATACAGTGGCAGAGATACGTTTTTCATTTGAAGCTTGAATGACTGTGTCACATGCTATCACAGCTGAAATGCAGGTTTTTCTTTCTCTTTTTGTAATCAGGGAAAATCCTAAGAAATGCATATCGTGTTTTCTTTAGAATAAAAAATCCTCAAGTAGTACGTGCTTGAAATCAAATAACTTACAAAGGAATATTTAAAAAAGGACCTTTTTTCCTTTCAATAACTCACGGTATCTCTGAAAATCTTTTGCCTTTTATATCCTTCTCGACTTTCCTGTGTAGTTACAAACACACACACACACTTTTTGTTCAACCGAATTGCAGTTGTATCATAGATAGTTCTGCTATTTTCCGCCTCTGTTTAATCGATTCCCCCATTTAGAGACATTTGTTTGTGCCAGCGGTTTCCTCTGAGTAACAGAGAAATGCTTGTGCTTACAGGGGTTTTCTGCTCACTTGTATGATTTCTGTAGCATAGATTTCTCAAGGTGCAATTCCCAAGTCAAAAAACTTAGGTGTTTTAAATTTAAACCTTGTGTTTCTTAGTAATGAGGAAAGGACAGATTCTTAGTAATTTCTCAGTAATTCTGAGGTGAAAAGGACAGCCTTCTGAGTATATGAGATTGTTTTGTAACTTTTGAGCTCTTCTTTTCCTGAGATGTAAGATCAGATTTATCACTTGTGTTTTGTCTTAGGTAGCGATTTCACTCCACTTGCACAGGGAGACCCTGATCTTACCTAGAGATGGTATTAGAACTAGTTTTAACTAAAGTTCCTGTTAAGACATGGTGTCTTGGGAGCCAAATGAGCACACAGCTTTATTTTAGAGAGGTCGTCCAGGTCAGATGCCATCCAGAGCTATGAACTAGAAGAAAGGAAGAAAACCTGTTTGAAGTAAAGATGATGCAGGACACGAGCAGCAGAGGGAAATTTTGAATGAGCTTTTGCTAGAAGAGAGCACAAAGAAATGGTTGGAAGGGCACATAGGATTAAGAGTATGTGTGTGTGTATATATGTATGTATGTATATTTTAAAGGTATGTTTGTATGCTGAAGGAAATGATTCAATAAAGGAAATACTGGTGCTCAGGGGGAAGTGGGTAACTGTAGCAGCAGAGTAGTTGTAGCAGTTGAGTAGTTGAGTGGTAAGTACTAAGTATGGTGCACTCTCGGAGAAGTTGGCTGTAGGCAGAAACAGAGACATCTTATCCTCGTAGGAGGAGTGCGTGGAAATTTGGGTAAAGACCAAGGTGGATTTGGAGTTGGGAGGAGGATGTAGTTCTTATGTGATTGCTTGTTTTCTTAGAGAAATAGGATTAACTGGTTAAATTAGGAAGGAGACTAGGGCTGTGGGAGGACTGAGAGGAATCAAGCTGTCATCTTGGAGAGTAGGAATGGAAAAACACTAGGGATGAAATGGGATTGCTGGGCCAACGGAATGCCTGCTTGAAACTGGTTGTAAATGTTACATGTGACCAGGCAAGTATGTTTTCTCTTCCCCTGTTGGTCTGCGTGGGTGTGGGTTTAACCAGGATTAAGATTCTGTCAGGCGTAATAAAAGTTCTGTGGGTGATCAGTGCTGGAGGATGGAAGGGAATAATCATGATGATGAAGTGCCCTTAAGATGTGATGAAACGAAGTCAGGACCTGAAGAGGCACAGGAGAGGGAAACGGTGATGGGATCAGTGAAGTTGGAAAGGTGAGTCCCAGGTCCTGAACCCAGCCACGAACCTCCTTTGGCAGCATGTGGAGTTGCAATAGTGCGTGAGGCAAACAAACTTGTCCAAAAGGCTGTTAGGCTTTCTTTGCCTCCTGGTGTTTATTTGATTTTGTTGTGCTTCTTTGATTTCTTTTTTTTTTTTTTAAAGATTTTATTCATTATTTTCAGAGAGAAGGGAAGGGAGGAAGAAAGGGAAAGAAGCATCAATGTATAGTTGCTTTTCACCTGCCTCCAGCTATGGACCTGGCTGGAGACCTGGCTTGCAGCCTGGTTATGTGCCCTGACTGGGAATCGAACCAGCAACCTTTGGGTTCGCAGGCTGGCACCATTCCACCGAGCCACACCAGCCAGGGCTTGGTTTCTTTTCTTCAAAATTATAATCACATGTAATTTCTATGGGCTCTGTAAAAAACATTTACTCAAAAGGAAACCTCCTTGAATTGTTTCATTAAAACTTTGATATAGCCCTGACTGGTGTGGCTCAGTGGTTGGGTGTCATCCCACAGTGAAAGGTCACTGGTTTGATTACCAGTCAGGGCACATGCCTGGGTTGTGAGCTCAGTCCCCCGGGCGAGGTGGGTACGAGAGGCAACTGATAGATGTTTCTCTCTCACATCAGTGTTTCTCACTCTTTACCTCTTTCTCTAAAACAAAACAACACAACCCAAAAACCCAATATATTTTGTCTTATGCCTTTGAAGGTCGTTCTACTGAGAACAAACTCTGAATGCCAAGATCCTACTGTCAGACACCTGTTACAGCACATTTTCTGAATATATGTAGATGTGAAGGAGATTGTATGATTTCTCTTTTCGTTTTTAAGTTAATAAGGATCCAGTTGAGGCTGTGATGTTACTACCCATGTATCTGGAATACTTGTTTTCTAGTCAGATACTAGTACAATTGATCACCAAAGTTACTTGGTTCAAGTCGGTCTTTCCCTAGAGCCAAATGATAAGATTGATAAGATTAGGCCATCTGCATATGCTTTGGAAACAAGTACCTTGTTTGGATTTCTTAAAAAAATTTAATTTCCTTCCCCAGAAACCCAAACACCCAACGACAGGTATTATTGCCATCGCATTGGCGTTTCATATATGTCATGAAGTTCACCTTGCTGGTTTTAAATACAACTTTTCTGACCTCAAGAGTCCTTTGCACTACTATGGAAATGCCACCATGTCTCTGATGAATAAGGTAGTGTGTGTGTGTGTAATCTGATTTATTAGAGTTAGAAAGCCTAGTTCCTCTCTGCTCACCCTGACCTTTTACTGAGGGAAGAGCTTTTGAAAGGTTGAGGGCTTAAGGGTAACAGAGCTACCAAGTGCAGAAATGAAGGCTCAGATCCAGAGTTTTTGCTACAGTAGCCATTCCCAGTTTGTGGGCCTCAGACCCTTGGCAGAATCTGTTATAGTCAAGTGGTTAAATCCACTTAGGGACCAAGCCTTATCTTAGATATTGTAACATATTTGCACTATTTAAATATACGGAGGCCATCTACAACTGGAGATGATTACAAGTTCACCTAAAAGTGTTGCCATGTGCATAGTGATTATTTTCACAGTATTTTTTTCCGGTTAAGTAGACAAGAAGGTCAATAATATTTTAACTCCATGAAAGAATCTTTATGGCCAGAAAGTTATAATGATCTTTTAATAGATCATGTTTCTCTTGAATTGGGGATCAATGTAGTTGATTTCATCCTTCAGATTTTTATTTTAATTGACTAGGAAGTTTTCCATTTTCTTAATTCTAACTTAAAGGCACTTCACAAGTGATAGGATTAAGATGTTATCTATACATTTTAAATATTGAAATATGATTTCTACATATCCCATGAAATCAGTTCCCTTAAGCCATCATTCCCAAATGGTGTATGTGCTGAAGTAGTGGTGTTATTCAGGCTAGATTGGAATATTGGCTTTTTGTCAATATTCCTCCCCCAAAATGTTGGACAAACACTTCAGTAGTTTAAGTGTTAGGGCCCTAGGACAGACTTCAGGCTCGTTTTGTCTCAGGACTAATCTTTTCTGCAGCACATTTGGTATTTCTAGTCATGTAAAGAACAACACATTAAAACACCTTCCTAAGGAAAACTAGGATACCCATTCAACAGAGTAATTCCTTTAAACATGAGTTGCCAGTGATGATTTTATTACAGCGATCAACCCATTCGGATTTACAATTTTGGTTTCTAGACTTCTACCATGATTCCGTAGACCCAGGGGATGATGTGAGGGAGCCTCTTAACTTATGTGATGGTTTAAGTGGAAAAGGTGGATTTTAAGGAAAGCTCTGGCTCAAAATTGAGAAAATAAATTAGGAAGGTTAACAAAAGTTAAGTCCATGGCTCTTGTTATATTTGAGGATTTCCTTCAGAAGCTTTTTAGATAACAGCATATTCTGTTGCTGCTGTTACCTGAGATTGGGATAAATGGTGATTTTATTTTTCTTTTATTTTTTAGAGTGCATATCATAATGTGACTGCTGAGCAGCTCTTTTTGAAGGACATTACCGAAAAGAACTTTGTGATTAACTTGATTCAAGAATGACCCTACAGAGAAGATAATGCTAACAGTATAGCTTTATTTTTATACTGCAATTTTTAGTTTATTTTTAAATGTGTTGTATATACTTACCAAGAAATGATGTGTATATATTAAGCCTGTTTCTGTCTGGTGATTCAAACCACCAGCTTAATTTGTGTTACTCTATTTAATTTATGAAAACCAAGACATGTTATTAAGATATCAGGGAAAAAAGTAAAGTGGTGATTGCATTGTTTTTTAAAAATGTGCTGGTTTTCTGAGGTGTTTTCAAACATCTTAGTTATTTCACCTTGAACTTTTGAAGGGATGTGACTTCCTAATAAGGGAATTTAAATTCACTGCAACAAATTAGAGGACAAGATGACATAATTGGCTACTATAAACCTGGGGGGCAGAATTGGCATGTGATTGTCGTGCCTTGATGTGGCACACTGAGAGCGCTTTAGGTCTGTATTTGGATGGCTGCTTAGTTTCTTTTTCTTTTACGGGACCTGATTTGAATTTTAAGCCAGCTCTGGGTACAGCAACATGGATGGTAATGGAAATCTTACATAGTTGTATAATTAGGCTTTCTGTCCTGCAATTAAATAAGACCATAATTATGATGAGTAATTAATTAGGTAGAATGAAGATGGCATTTTTTGTTTTTAAGTGGAAAGGAATAGGCTAAACATGAAATTCTAGATAAGTAAATATCCAAAGAATGTAGTTACTAAAATCCTGTGACTGCACTATTTCAAAGGGAAAAAGAGCGTATACAAAGAAGCTGAACTGAGTTAGACATGCTCAAGGAGAAAAATTCTTAAACTTAGTGTCCTGCCTGGTTTAATTCATTAAATTTAAAAGTTTACTATTTGAAGTAAATTAGAAAGATGAAAAAGGCACAAGTAAGTAACCCCTTAAAAACAGTCAAGGTGGTGCTTTTCGGATTTCAATTTGTTTTTCTCTCTCATCTTCAAAAACCTTCCATGGCTACTTAGGGTTCACCAGAGGAGAATCCTACAAGTTGCAAACAAGCCAGTCCTACAAAAGTGGTGAGCTGGTCTCCCTTCCCATTTTAGTGAGAGTGGCTAAAGGCTTGGAAGGGGTGGGGTGGGGATAAGAGGTGAAGGAGGAGGGATGAGAACAACAGTTGTAAGAATGATGGAATTAAAAGCTATTAGCAGATGTATGAGTCGAAAGAATTAGTATCTTTTGAATAATTATCACTAGGAGACATTGATGTTACTGAAAACTACTGCCTCCCTAAAGAAAGTGTATAAAGGGTGAAATAATTAGACCAGAAATAGGAATAATGAAGTTCTTAAAAAGCAAGGTAAGAGGAGAAAACTAATTGATTTAATCCAGATCTAGATATTAAATATGGATGATGTTCTGTTCATAGCATATATTTGCACAGTCCCAGTTTCATGTTATTCTAATAACTTTGAGGTGGAAAAGGCTGGTACAAAGTGGGAGCCCACGTGTTCAGTGTGACATTTCCCTACTACCATACAGCCAGAGGTTTGTACTTGGCTGTTGAAGTTCAGTTTGATGTGAAGTACATCCAGGCTGACTACAGAAAATGCTGGGTGTCAAAAAACAGTGATGGCTTTTCCAAATGTTACCCTGTGAGTAGTACTGTAATAGTGGCTGTAAAATTTTCTGACTGTTAAACTTGAGGAATTTGGCATTTTGTGTAATATAAGGGAGGGGTACAAACCTCAAGGTGGTTTTAGTTAAGCCAAAAAAGAAATTCTGAGCAAGACATATTGTACAATTTATTAAAACACATGAATACATTAAAATCTCACTGTTTATACAATCTAAGTTCTAGCAACATATACAAATACCGGGTGACTACAGTACATGCCGAGGTAAGAAAAATACATTCTGGGAGAATATCACTGACACTTAGGCCATTTTTATTTTCAATATATTTCAGTATGCGTTTTGTTTCCACCTTTCCTAGTGCCAAAGAGTGAGAGAGAGAGAGAGAAAAGAGATGAAGAAACTAGTCACAAGTTGGATTAAATGAGAATTGGTGCCACACTTGACCTAAAAAGTAGTTTAGTAAACCCTCTAACTCTTACTTAGATTTTGCAGTTTATGGACTTCAAGTTCAGAACTGAAAGGCAGAGCTAAAAGGTAACTTGTTTGTAAGGTAGAGCTTCACTGATTTCATTGGTATCTCTTTAAAACAGTTCTTCCTAATTGTATGTATCATCTGGCATGTGTTGCTGTAGCCCTTTTGCTCTCCAGATGACAATGTGGAGCCAAGGCAGGAAGAAGATCAAGCTTGATCACTTCCCATAGAATTAGAACCATATTCATATATAGATGAGCTCATTTTTGCCCTTCACCCAGGGTGGGGAGAGAGCAAGTGTATACACAATATCATATTTTCAATTACTGTAATATCTACTAGAACCATTTCATCAGCAAATTAAACCCATTGTTCAATGCAAAGTGCAAATAGTGAAACAGGAACTTAAATAACTAGATGAGACCCTGCATACAATAGGATCTATTTGGATTTACAGCTTTTAATAAAATATAAATCAGCATTCACAATATCTTATTTTTAACTGTGCTGGTTCCTAAGATCAAGTAACAGTGAAGACAGTGTAATTTTATGAAACATGTAATGGCCACACTTGCTGCACCATTGTCTGATTCTATTTTTATAATTGTATTAACAGGAAAAACATTTAATTCAATAAACCACAGTGACTTAAGTCTTTCCCATGTTTCAAGCAAAGAATAAAAATTCAAGGAAATTTTGTAAAGAATGGTTGCTTTCACATTTTCAATTGTTACTTGATTGTCTCCAAAGCTGTATATATATTAGATACAAAAATGTAGTTAAAATAAAAACACCAAAGTCCAAAACTACTATGAAAACAAACTAAAAGTAAAACCAGAACAACCCTTTGTATCCGGCTCAGTTCTTCATTTGGAAAGTAAAATATAAAAAGGTAGTAAAAACTAGATATTTGTAAAAATCATTGGCAGCTCAAAGATAGCACAGTGGTAACATTAATCAAGTCTTAAAACATGCAACACTTAAGAAAACACTGGCTTCACCAAAAAAAAAAAAAAAAAAAAAGAGGGGGGGGAGGTCCCATGGCAAAAGCAGGTGCACACAATTACACAAAAATAGCAAGCATCTTTGGGAAAATGAAAGAGTTGCTAAAAACATTTCTCTTTAAAGCTTCAGGCATATGATTTTAGGAAAAGTATATGCTCTGTACTAAGGATGAATTAAAAAAATAAAGCAATTGGTTTACTCTCTTCCCACCTGAAGGGGGATGACTACATTAATACATGTGCTTTTTACACATTCATATGTTTCAATAAAAGTTCAACACCTGTGCTTTCTGTTTCAAATATTTTGAAACAAAATACGTGTTGATTTTTCTATGAATAAAACTATGCCTCATAGTGTGCTTGGAAAAGCAAAAGCAAATGAAAATAAAGCCAAAGTTGTTCAAGTAAAGGGCAGGGAGGCTATAGAAATAGTTCTATTTTGAAGCAATGATTTAGATTACTAATGTGCTCATGGAAGCAACAACTGAAGACCGTTCACCATTAGTCAAATTTAGCAAATTTTGGCAACAACATAATCTTGGTGGGGCAGGTCACCAGATCTGAGTTGGACCTGATGGAAAGTACATTTCTAATAAGTTTACAAACTAAGGTTTATAGAAGAAGGGATGTCCAATTTCAATCACACGGTCAGCTCATACCATGTTGCCAATCTACAGATACTTAAAACATGCTGGCAAACTGCAGATGATGTCTATTTTACCCACCTAAAACTAGTTCTGGGCAAGTGGTGACAAACAAGTTTCCCAGAGGTATCAGGCCCCACAACATGAAACATCACATGCTGGGATGCTGTAAGGTCCCTTCCCTCGTACAGTGTGGTACAGAGAACTGCTCCTGCCTCTCATTGTACAGATGACGCACAATCACAAAGAGCTGAAAAATACATATCGGGTTTATAGATCTCACAATTATTTTGAAAAACTGGAAAAAGGATTTAAAAAATTTGATCAAAAGTTAAGTACCTTGAGATTCAAAGAAAAATCCACCTACATATAAAATGAAAGATGGCAAATTGTTTTTTTTTTTTTAAAGGTAATTTATATGACTTATGAAGAATGATATTGCCTTTCACTCTAATAAATATAAGTGGGTTATGTTTACAGTGTACTTCAAAGCTCTCAACTTTTCACAACTCTCCTAGGAAAAGTTCCACTGCAAATAAAGATGGGGAGGGAAAGAGGTTCTCTCTTAATAGCTTTTTTAAACTGCAAAGTTCCTGTTCCTACTTAGAGAAGTAAACTTAAATATCTGAATTCATGAGGTTTGATAAAGCAAGAACCACCCCCTGAAAAAACTCAAAACATTTTATAAACATAGGAATGGGGCTGGCCACCACGGGTCCCCAGTGGAACAAGCAGGGATGAGATCAGGTCACGTACCACAAGTGTCAGGGCACTTAAAAAGAGTGTCAAAAAGTGAAAATCGCTCTGCTCATTACAAGTCAGAGTTTCTCACCTACAGCTCTCCTAAGGAAAAATGGACAAGTACATATGACTGCAATCCAAACAATGATTATATCACGCATTATTATTTTTTAAAAATCCTCAAAGCAATATAGGAATAGGAGAGGAGGAAATCATGGCAGTACCCACCTTTCACAAAGAGCAGAATTTCAAGCCATTAGACATTTCAAGAACAGTACCATGCGCTATTGCCCATCAGGCTTACAAAGCCACCTCTCGAGTTCATCACATGTACCTGCAGCATTGGTAATAAATACTCAGTGATTTTTAATTTCTTTGAAGTGCATAGTAGGGAGCTGCTTCTGTTTTAAAATGTCTTACAGTAGTAACAAACAGGATGTTCGAAACTTAACAGGCAAGCAGTACGTGTGCCACGGTAATACTTTTAGAGCAAGATGACAAGATTAGTAGTTTCCTGTACCTCGGTCATCACACTTCCCCCAACCACATTCGTGACAGATACATAGTACATTCTATATATTACTACCACTAATAGAAAAAAAAGGCCATGTGCTTTAAAACGATGCTTTGTAAAAAGCAGCATCACCTTCAAAGGATTTCTCTAGGACCACCACTGTCACCATCCCTCCCAGCTCCAGATACCTCCTGTGTGCTCTGTGGCACCTGGTACACCAATTCATCTGCGGCACTGGGACCTGGCTTCCCACCTTTTGGGGTATCGTACTGGGCCCGGGCTGAGGAGCAGCTGTCAGTCCTGGAGAGAAGAGTGTTGTACGTTCCCACTAAAGGAGAAGGTTGGCTCCCTGGAGCTTTGAAAGTGGACGTTGAGGGCAGACCCACTGAAGCTGGGCTGTGCCCTGATATTTCCATGACGATTGGGGTTGCGTACTCTGGCCCCATGATTGGAAGTGGTTCAGCGTAGGCATGATAAACTTCTTGCACTGGGGAGTTGTAAGGATCTAGGTCAGCATAGCCAGTTTCTTTTCCTTCTTCTGGTTTAAAGGTAGACCTCTGATGAAGTGTGCCAACAATTCCTCCCACCAGCGGCTGTGCGTACTCTGGGTATTGAAAAGGACAAAAAGGAAAGTCACCTCATTAAAACATGGCTTGTGCAATTTAGGGAGGAGACCTCAAGCTTATACCAGATGCAAACACTTCTTCATGGAACTTTTTATTTTTTTAAAAGATTTTATTTAATTCTTTTTTTAGAAAGAGGGGAAGGGAGAGAGGCAGAGAGGGAGAGAGACATCAATGTATGGTTGCATTTCACCTGCCCCCAGCCACAGACCTGGCTGGAGACCTGGTTTGCAACCTGGTTATGTGCCCTGGCTTGGGAATTGAACTTGCGACCTTTGGGTTCACAGGCCGGCGCCTTATCCGCTGTGCTACCAGCCAGGGCTCATGGAACTTTTGTTGCTATCAACATGGACCCTGTAAGAAGCAACTTCAAAAATGAAAATGATAGATGTTACTTTGTATAGCAAAGTAATAAGTTAATATGCCAGAAAGCCTCATTCATGTGATTTTTCTTTTTTTAAGATTTTATTAATTATTATCAAAGAGAGGGGAAGGGAAGAGAGGCAGAGAGGAAGAGAAGCATCAATGTGTGGTTGCCTTTCACCCGCCTCCAGCCACAGACCTAGCTGGAGACCTGGTTTGCAATCTGGTCATGTGCCCTGGCTGGGAATCGAACCAGCGACCTTTGGGTTCGCAGGCTAGCATTCATGTGATTTTGCATGAAGAGTGTTTGTATATGTTCTTCAGATATGTTGACAGTATTTCATTGGAAAAGAAATTTTCCATTATTTGAATAATACTAAATATAATTTCAGAGAAAGTACAGTAAATATTTTCATACTACCATATGAACATAATATCATACTAGTTTAACATGATAAATACTGTAAGGCTTGCTATGGCTTTCTTGCTCATCTGTTATTTAACATCTCTATATCCCCAATAAAACCAAACACATTTCCAAGTTAACAGACAAAGAAATGCTCAGCTTTTAGAAATCAATGCACCCATTTTATGGATAGAATGTCTGAGGCACAGACATGACTCTCTCAAGATCTTTTAAAATAGTGGTCTATGGGGAGGGGGACCAAGGGGAGCAAAAAGGGGATGGATGTAATACAACAACAATAAAATTAAAAAAAAAAAAATAATAATGGTCTACCCCTGGCTGGTGGCACAGTGGATAAGGCGCCAGCCTGCGAACCCAAAGGTCACTGGTTCGATTCCCAGCCAGGGCACATAACCAGGTTGCAAGCCAGGTTGCAAGCCATTGATGCTTCTCTCCCTCTCTGCCATCCTCCTTTCCCCCTCTCCAAAAATAATAAGTAAAATCTTAAAAAAAAAAAGAGAAAAAAGTGGTTTACCTTTGGAAACCAGCTGCTCTCCAACACGTGAAAAGATAAAAGATACACTCCAAGCACTTGACAGATAGCATGGCAGTTTCCCCACCTACCCACCGCTGAAGACTGCCACGCGGTTACCTGCGGAGTCAGCTTGTAGCATTGTGGTGACCTCCCTCGGACTCAAGTGAGTCACCTCGCTGCTGCTATAGCGAACTGGTGTTTCCTCGTGTTCCACTGCCTTGGCAGGGAGAAACTGCTTCATTCCTTTCCACCAACCTTCATTGTGATGGCAAACAAGAGAGACCATTAAATAAAAACGTGTG
This sequence comes from Noctilio leporinus, assembly GCA_004026585.1. Classification (NCBI taxonomy): domain Eukaryota; kingdom Metazoa; phylum Chordata; class Mammalia; order Chiroptera; family Noctilionidae; genus Noctilio; species Noctilio leporinus. Next base: position 521,921 of record PVIW01000223.1, on the reverse strand, counting down.
TCTGAAATCATCACAGTATATTAACAGAAATCCTGCTGCATTTAAGCCATTCTGTCACAAATATCTATACACACTAGCCTTTATGTTCAAGCTTCTTTTACTTTTAATTCTCACTTAAGGGTTTTTAAAAAATTGGTTCTAGAGAGGAAGACAGAAAGAGAGAAACATCGATGTGAGAAGGAAACATGGATCAGTTGCGTCCCATATACACCCCAACTCAATATTGGGTTCAGCCCTGCAGCCTTCTGATGCGCAGGACGATGCTCCAGCCAACCAAGGCCAAGTTCTTCCTTCATTGTGGTAAAATACGCACAACATAAAATTTATCATCTTAAGCACTTTTGGGTTCACAGGCCGGCACCTACCCACTGAGCCACCAGTCAGGGCATCATCTTAACCACTTTTAAGTAAACAGTTAAGTGGTATTAAATACATTTACACTGTTGTGCAACCGTTATCACCATCTATCTCTAACTCTTTTCATCTTATACAACTGAAATCTACACCTATTATAGTAACTCCCTAGTTTTCTCTCCACCTTGCTGCTAGTAACCACCACTCTACTTCCTGTCTTGACTATTTTAATCACTCAAAGTATCCCATATCAGTGGAATCAGAGTGTGTGTTTTTGTGACTGGTTTATTTCACTTAGCAAATGTCTTTAAGGTTCACCCATGTTGTAGCATAATGTAGAATTTCCTTTGAAGAACGAGTGATATCAATGGGGACATCTGTTATAGCATCAACAATAAAAAAGAAGGAATAAGCCCTGGCTGGTGGCACAGTGGTTAAGGTGCTGGCCTGCAAACTCAAGGGTTGCTGGTTAGATTCCCCAGCCAGGGCACATGAGCGGGTTGCAAGTCAGGTCTCCAGCCGGAAGGAGATTCATTGATGTCTCTCTCTCCCCCTACCCCTCTCTCTAAAAACAATAAAATCTTAAAAAAAAAAAAATTATATTCCACCATGTGCGTATGCATTATGTATTCATCAGTTGATGTTTCTACATTTTAACTGTTGTGAATAATGCTGCTATGAAAATGGGTATAGAAACATGTGAGACTCTTAATTATTTTGGGTATATACCCAGAAGTGGAAGTGCTGAACTGTATGGTTGTTCTATTTTTAATTTTTTGAGGAACTACTCTTGTGTTTTACACAATAGTTATTACTTTTTACATTTCCACCAGTAGTGCACAGTTTCCAACTTCACAGCTTCACTAACATTTGTTTTTTTGATCGGCCCCATCCTAATGGGGGTGTGAGTGAGGTGGTAGCTCACTATAGTTTTGATTTGCATTTCCCCCAAGATTGAGGACGTTGAGAATCTTCCCATGTACTTATTGCCATTTGTAGATATTCTTTGGAAAAATGCCTATTCAAGTCCTTTGCCTGTTTTTGAATCAAGGTGTTTTGTTGAGTTTTAGAAATTCCACACACACTCTTAAGTATTAATCCTTCATCATCCCATTTTCTTCCATGCTGCGGGTTGCTTTTTACTCTGTGGATAGTATGTTTTGCAAACCAAAATTTAAAAATTGTCATGAAGTCCAACTTGTCTATGTTTTCTTACCTGGGCATTTGGTGTCATGTCAAAAAAATTAATACCAAATCCAATGTCGTGAAGCTTTTGTCCTAGGTTTTCTTCTAAGAGTTTTATTGTTTTTAGGTCTCATGTTTTGGTCCTTGATTGATTCTGAGTGAACTTTTGTATATGGTGTTTGGTTAGGATCCAACTTCATTCTTTTGCATGTTGATACCCAGTTTTCCCAGCACCATTTGTTGAAAAGACTGTCGTTTCCCAAATGAATACCGTGGGCACCTCGTCAAAAGTCATTTGTCCATATTTATGAGTGCTTATTTACGGGTCCTCTATTCTATTCGACTGGTCTATATCTTTCTTTATGCCACTACCATACTGGTTCCCCACCACATGCACACAGTTTTGATTACTGTTGCTTTGTAGTAAATTTTGAAATCAGGAAGTATGGAAATCAGGAAATCAGGAGTCTTCCAATTTTGTTCTTTTGAAAGATTGTTTTGGCTATTTGAAGTGCCTGAATTTTAGGATGCATTTTTATAATTCTGCAAAAACATCACTGGGATTGTGATGGAGATTTATACTGAATCTGTATATTGCTTTGTGTGATAGTGATGTTAACAATATTAAATCTTGCAATCCCTGAACTTATGATGTATTTCTGTTTGTTTCTAAAAAATATTGGGGGCAATATTGTTATTGTATAAGTCTTTTACTTCCTTGGTTAATTCCTAGCTATTTTACTTTTTTGGACGCTATTATCAATGCAATTGTTTTTGTAATTTCCTTTTCACGTTGATTGCGTATAGAAAGGTAACCAATTTTTGCGTGTTGTCTTTGTATCCTGCCACTTTGCTGAATGTACTTATTAGTTCTAATAGCTTTTTGTGGTGGAATTTTTAATGTTTGGTAGAATTTACCACTGAAGCCATCAGGTCAGTGGGAGATTTTTTTAAATTATTAACTTAATCTCTTTATTCTCAAGTCTATTCAAATTGTTTTCTTCTTCATGATTTAGTCATGGTAGGTTTGTGTTTCTTAGAATTGATCCACTTTATCTAGGCTATTCAATTTTTTGGTGTACAATTTTTCATTGTATTGTCTTATACTCCTTTGTATTTCCATAGAATTGGTAGTAATGTTCCTGCTTTCATTTCTGATTTTAGTAATGTGAATCTTCTTCCCTTTTTTCTTAGTTTCTCTAGCTAGAAGTCTGTCATTGTTGTTGATCTGGTTGAAGAATCAACTTTTAGTTTCATGGACTTTCTCTATTGTTTTCCTACTTAAAAATTTTTTAAAATATATTTTATTATTTTTAGAGAGAAGGGCAGGGAGGGAAAAAGAAAGGGAGAGAAACATCAATGTATGATGCCTCTCACCTGCCTCCAGCCACAAACCTGGCTGGAGACCTGGCTTGCAACCCAGTCATGTGCCCCGACAGGGGAATCAAAGCAGAGACCCTGTTCACAGGTTCACAGGCCAGCGCCTATCCACTGTGCCATCAGCCAGAACCTGTTTTCCTATTTTTCATTTTGTTTATCTCTGCTCTAATATTTATTATTTCCCTCTTTATGTTAGTTTTGGGTTTAGTTTTTATTCTTTTTCTAGTTCCTTAAGTTGTTCAAAATTATTTTTACTTTGATAGAATATTCAGTGCAAAGAAGAACAAAGTAGAAATCTCTATCAAAAGCATATACGAGCCCTGGTTGATGGCTCAGTGGACTGGTACTGGCCTGCAAACCCAAAAGTTGTCAGTTTGATTCCCTAGACAGGGCAACATAACCAGGTTGCAAGCCAGGTCTTCAGCCAGATCCCCAGGTGGAGGCAGGTGAAAGGCAACCATACGTTGATGTCTCTCTCCCTTTCTTCCTCCCCTTCCTGCCTTTCTCTTTGAAAATAATGAATAAAATCTTTGGGGAAAAAAAGGAAAAAAGCATATACAGAAGCAGATCACGAGCCAGATATAGTCTGTCTATGGTAGGGGTGGTTTTTAATATATATGTATTTTTTCTAAAAATACTTTCCAAGATCCACCTTGGGGGCTAGCAGCATGTGATCAGCACCTCCCACTGCTCTTTTCTACCCTGGTCACAGTGGTGAATTTTTTGGTTCCTAAGAGTTGTCCCACTAGTAAGTCTGGGAAGTGGGAGACCTGTAGGAGGACTTCTGGTGTAACCTGCAGCAGCAATCTGCCACCTGCGGCTGAGCTGGAGTTTAGAAGAAAACTCAACATGGCGGAGATAACAGACTGCCTGGATTCCTACACTGCAGGACTCTACCTGGTAAACACCCCCAGGGTGACAAACACACACTGTTACTACAACCCAAATCCTTTGCTTCTGATGTCGACCTTGAAGAAAGCTGGTTTTCTCAAGAGAAATAGATAGATGATAAAAACCAGACAAGTTTTCCAGAAGAAACAGAATTCCTTTCCATTTCATTATTTAGTGACTAGAAGAGATTTAACAGAAGAGTGAAAAAGGACAGAACAGAGGAGGAATGTGTTTTTCTAACGGTGTTGAGGAGTTTAAATGGGCCTAAAAACAACTTTCCTTTTACTACTGCCACCTGGAGGGAAGGGAGGGACTTTCTGTGGATACAAAGATGCAAGGTCATGAGTTACCTGCCCGGTCCCAGTAAGGTAAATCATAGGTGCCTTCCGTTTTTTTCTTTCTGGAAAAACACAGAAAAAAAAAAGTTAGCAAATAGAGTGAATTCACTAGTAAGGCAGCACTAAAACTGCAGGATAAACACCAAAGTTAATAATTAGTTAGGAGCACACATTTCCACTTGCTGATCTTCCCCTCCAAGTCCTCGACTTTGTCGAGGTTCATAAATTATGGATTTTCAATTAATATTAACTGTCTCCTGAAAGAGTTATTTCACCATCCAAATATTTCAAAAAGGATAAAGAAATAAATACAAGGCTTAGTCTGTAAGTAAAAAGACTGAATCAAATAAAAGATCCAGCCCTGACATATAGGTTTTTAGGTCTGATTTGGTTTCAAATACAAATTTCACAGAATAACAACAACAAAAATCCCCATTTTTTCATGTTATTGTTTTTCCAATTTCCTGCTTTTCTTCTACGTCCTTTGTCCCAGAGAAGTTTCAAGTGTCACATACCCCTAATTGCATAGACTAAATTCCCCCAACCATCCCACGATAAATCAACTCTGTCACTAACAGTGATAAAAGCTGAGGGAAGAAAACAGGATTCTCCAGGCCTGACAGATGAGAGCCACATGGTCAACAAAGAAGATTCTCCCTAGTCCACCCCTCAGAATGCTGACATACCCTGTCCATCTCTAGGATAAAGTTTTTACCTCTTTGTTAAGAATTACTATCTACCAAGAGCCTTTTACAAAGGACAGTTTCTGATTCAAGAATGTAAATTTAATTAAACTTAATGATTTGCAAGCTGGAGAGAAAGCAGACATCTACTAGTGCATAAATAAGGACAAGATGGTTATGTGATCTCCTCAAGATTACAAACGTGGCTTTCTCAATTTCTCAAAGAGCCCAAGCTGTGTGCTTTTCCTACTTGTAAACATTCTTCTTCAGGATTAGACTAGCTTTTTTCTTTTTAAAAAAGATTTTATTTTATTTATTATTTTCAGAGAGAAGGGCAGAGAAGGAGGTAGAAAGGGAGAGAAGCATCCATGTATGGTTGTTTTTCACCTGCCTCCATCTACAGACCTGGCTGGAGACCTGGCTTGCAACCTGGTTATGTGCCCTGACTGGGAATCGAACCAGCGACCTTTGGGTTCGCAGGCTGATGCCTATCCACTGAGCCACCAACCAGGGCTAGACTAGCTTTTATTTTTGATAGTAAACACTTCCTTATTTTAGAGTCTGGCTGTATTTAAAATGAAACATTTCATTATCCCAACACAAAATCCTTGAATTTAAATTCAAGGAAGAGATGGTACGTGCTGAAGCTGTTAATCAAAAACTGCAATGTAATAATAAAATGCTGGTTTAATAGTAACTTCTCTCCTTGAACATCCTCAAATTACAGTAGGATTTCTAAACAAAAGGAAATCAATATTTTTTTCTAAATGGAAGTTTGATGCCTTATATGGCCAGGCCAATTAATTGAATGGTATGACTGTCAGCCAAGGGTTGTACTATAAAAGATTTTGTACACTCTCAAAGCTTCAGGTTATTCATTACATGTCAAGTGCTTAGAATGGTACTTGGCATGAGTTAACGTTTCAATAGTTGAAGCTGTTTTAATTATTCTCCTCCTCACTATTTTCCACAATCCTTTAATAGTATCTACACCTTTACTCCTTGTTGTCAAGCCAGATGTCAGCAATTTCAACTACCATGTTCAGAAGTAACTTCAATTCTGCAGCTCAGGCCTTTTGTTCAGAACAGATATGCATTTCATCTGCCTCTCAGGAGTCTGAATGTCCACGTGGTTCTTAAAACACCATCCCAAACTGATTTCAAGCCCTGGTTGGTGTGGCTCAGCAGATTGAATCTGGCCTGCGAGCTGAAAGGTCACTGGTTCAATTCCCAGTCAGGGCACATTGCTGGGTTGAAGACCAGGTATCCAGCTGGGGGCCTGCAAGAGGCAACTATTCGATGTTTCCCTTGCACATTCGTGTTTCTCTCCCTTTTTTGTCCCTCCTTTCCTCTCTCTCTAAAGATAAATAAAATCTAAGAAATAAATAAAAATTACTTAAAAAAAAATTTGCTTCCTACTTCTCACCAATTCTATTCCTCAGGACTCACTCCCACATCCCTGTGCTTTAACCACAGTGGATCTGACTTTATTGACTGATTCCACTTTCATAGGCAGCAGTGGTTAAAAGCATGGGCTCTGCATCCAGGCCCAAAAGTCTACTCTGCCATGTACCGGCCAGGTGACTTTAGGCAAGTTATTTATGCTCCCTATCTCACTTTCTTCTTCTCTAAAATGTCATTTACAATAGTACCTTTTTCATAAGTTGTTTTGAGGATTAGTTAAAACATGTAAAAACATCTAGAATAATGCCTCAAATCAGCATTTAATTTTCTATAAAAATTATCTATAGCTCCTGTTCTCACCGTTACTGTTGTTGCTGTTCAGTTCCCTGGAAGCATCATGAATTTCTTTCCTGGACTTTCCTCTAAAGCCCTTTTCCTCCATCTTCCCCTTATGCCCTCATACTAACTTGCTGGGTTTCTGCTTACATAGCCTCCCAACATTATGAATCTGGGATCCACTGGGATCCACTGGGATCCATGTCAGTACCATGGCTGACAGTTTTCTGCACTGTATCCTCTTCCATTCTATTAATTCTAGGGTTCATCACTCAACACTAGCGTAGGAGTGCAAATACTTCTTGAATGGCTAAACAAAAAAAGTCATTCTATTGCTCCACCAAACCTGTCCCTCCTGCTGTTGCCTCACCTCATGGTATGGCTGGTGGCCTAACTTCAGAAGCTTCAGATCATCCTGGATCCCTCCTACTTCTTTGATGTGACAGTCAGTCACACATCCCACTGATGACACCAGGACATCTCTCCTGCTCCATCTCTTTCTTTTTTCCAGAATTGCTATATGTTCTTGCCCACCCTTAGCAGTTTCCTAATTCATCTTTCTTTCTCTTCAATCCACTCTGCAGAACTCCTGCCACTATTTTTCTACACTCATCTGATAGTACCACCTGTGTGCTTAACATACCATAGTGATTTCTCATCTGTGGAACAAAAATCCAAATTTCCCCCTCTCAGAAAGCTTTCGCTGATCTTGGCCCAGGCTGTATTTCTATGGTTCTTTCTCAGTGCTCTCTTGCCAAAGCCCGTGAGCTGACTCGCTATTCTGCCTACATCCCATATCTCTGTGCCTTTCTTTGCTCAAGCAGTTCCATCCATCCAGGCCATTTTCTACCTTCCCCTATCTAGCCAAATCCAATTCCTTCTTTTTAGTAAAAGATATTTTTTCCTGAAGAAAAGACTGAAAAAACTCTTAAGGTTCTGGCATACATGTTCTCCAAAACTTCATACCTAACTCATCAAACTATCTTATAGTTCTTCATCTTGTGTCAGTCCTGTTAAACACCTTGAGGACAGCAACTATTTCGCTTTTGTAGTAAATATTACCAAGCATCTTTTTACTATATGCTAAAACATTTTTTTAATCAATATGTATATTCCAGTGTGTATTGCAAAACTGGAAACAATAAAGGGACTCAGTAACTGAATGTATCTTTATGGGAATAAAGGAGAAGCATGTATTTTTATTTTAATGGTTACCTTAATTTTCCCTCTCAAAAAGATGAATTACAGTTCATCTGTATTTAGTTTCTATTCCACACTTGGAAACACACCCTCTGGGACCAATTAGGTGAACTACTTACACACTAACCTGTTTCTCCAATGCCAAGCACACACCAATATAAGAATGAGCGTGGTGAGGACCATGACGAGCACAGGGACAAGGACTGCGGCCAAGGCTACATCTGAAATACAGCAGAGGCAGAAATTTGAAGAGGAAAAGTGAAGATGAACTATATCAGCATTCAAAGGTTTCTACCTCAAAAAATATCATAAACATTATTTATGAAGTGAGACTAGGCATGAGTTAGTTACCTCAGAAGCTTTCCTGGATATGTGGAAGTTTGTCACACTGTGTGACCCACTTTTCGTAGTAACTTCTTAAATCACAATGATTTAAGACAATGATTGAAAGACAAATGATAAACTGAGACAATATGTTCTGCATGTGATAAAGGATTACAGACCATACAAGTCAAAACAAACAATAGAAAAGTTGACTGAGATGAGTGAACAATTCATTAGAAGAAGCAAGTGACCATTCAACATGTGAGCCTCACTAGTAATCAGAGAAATAGAAGTTAAAAGCAGAGTAAGATTCTAGTTCTGTTTATCAAATTAGCATATATTTAAAATAACTAATTGCTGAAGGAGATATTAGGAATAAGGTATTTTTATATAAATATAAATGGACACTTTCTGTGTCATTTTGGGGCAATAAGTATAAACAATGATTACTTGGCATTATCTAGAATTTATTCATTTTTTAAAAATTACATTTAATTTTTAAAAAAGATTTTACTCATTATTTTTCAGATAGAAGCGCAGGGAAGGAGGAAGAAAGGGAGAGAAACATCAATGTATGGTTGCCTTTCACCTGCCTTCCAGCTAAGGACCTGGCTGGAGACCTGGCTTGCAACCTGAGTATGTGCCCTGACTAGGAAATTGAATCTGCAGCCTTTGGGTTCGCAGTCTGGTGCTTATCTACTGAGCTACCAGCTACAGGGCCTTTTTTTTTTTTTTTTTAAACAGTATCTAGTTGACATTCATAAAATACTTCATCCAACAACAGAATACACATTCTTCCGAAGCTCACACGGAACATTCACTGAGACAGATATTCTCTTAGGGAAAAATTAAGATAACATTCACGAATGTATCTTTAAAGAGGTTTGCTTCGGTATCTGCTGAAGGGTGAAGAACTGTCAATGATCCAAATGCCCAACAATGAAAGGGAATAGTACATTGTAGTGTCCTCTTTATAGTAAAACATTACCCAGGACATGGAAATGAGTTTGCAACATAATGCGTTAAGTATAGCAAGCAAACGTGGGTCTCAACAGGGCAGACACTGCAGGAAGCAGGTCATCATTTAATCCCCCTCCCACTCCACAGACAAAGCATCCTGGGCCCACACACAGAAAATGACCTGCCTAAGGTCTTTTGCGACAATAGTTTCTTTCTTCATTTGTCAACCCCCTTCTGGCCATGAGGATGGCAGCAACTGCTGATGTCTCCTGAGGGTTAAGTGCCAGACACCCTCTGGCCTTATTCATTTACAACTGTATCCAAAAGACAGGAAGAGGCTGACAAGAACAGGAGTGGGAGAGGATGATCAGTAAATAACAAGGTCTCCTGAGAGGCTGGATGGGTGGGACTAGGGCTCAGGTGAAGTGATCAGTATTGGGAGAGTAGACAGAGGGTACTCGGAGTTTATTGGTTCCACAAAAAAGGATTCTCCTAATGGTTTCTACTTTTTTTTTTTTTGTAAGTTGAATATAGGTTACTGGGAATGAGTGAAGGAAGATCTTTGGGGCAAGGGTTTAAAAAGATATGGAGGCAACAATAGAGAACAGACAGAAGAGCTAACCAGGGAAACAGGCCTCTCACTGGCTCTGGCTGGTGCCCCCTGAAGGGGGAGCTGGAAGTTGGGTTACGTTGGCATGAATCTTACCATGTTTTTTCCCAGCATCACTCTCAACTTGAACGTAAAAATGATTAAGTGCATAAAACAGAAACACTGACCCAGGCTAGAAGGCACTAAAAATTCAGAAAAGTCAATGTGCTTTTTTTCTTCCTAAAATTTGTGAAATAGGAGAGAGAAAAATCAGATTCAGATGGATATAGTTTGATTTCATCAGAGGCTTTCAAAGACCTGGTGAGGTTTGGGTCTCTATATATAGCTATCCCAGAAAAAAGAAGATAACAGTCCTTCAATTATAATGACTTGTAACATTCCTTGTTATTCTTTTTAAATTTGTTTTATAAATTGTTGCCTCTATTACAAATGTCCCGTTTTCCCCCTTGACCCTCCGCCCTCCAGCCCCTGCTCTCACACTGCTGTGTCCATGGGCTACACACATATGTTCTTTGGTTAATCTCTTCCAGTCCGTCCCCACCCCTGGTCCCTCAAGATCTGCCAGCCTGTTCCATGTATCCATGCCTCTGGTTTTATTTTGTTCATCAGTTTGTTTTGTTCATTAGGTTCCACATATAAGTGAAATCATATGGCATGTGTACTTCTCTCACTGGCTTATTTCACTCAGCATAATAATTTCCAGGTCCATCCAAACTGTCCAAAAGGGTAAGGGTCCCTTCTTTTATACAACCATGTAGAATTCTATTGCATAAATTAAGCACAGCTTTTTTATCTACTCATCTACTGATGAGTAACTGGGCTGTTTCCAGACCTTGGACATTATGAATAATACTGCTGTGAACATTAGGGTGCATATTATCTTTCTGACTAGTGTTTCAGGATTCTTAGGATATATTTTGAGAAGTGGGGTTGCTGGGTTAAAATACACTCTTATTTTAATATTTTGGGCTAACTCACTGTTTTCCACAGTGGCTGCACCAGTCTGCCTTCCCACTAACGGTGCACTAGGGTCCCATTTCCTCCACACCCTCACCAGCACTTGTTTGCCAATTTATTGGTGGTAGCTACTTGGGCAGGTGCAAGGTGCTATCTCATAGTGGTTTTAATTTGCATCTCTCTTGATGACTAGTGATGGTCATATTTTCATATGTCTATTGGCCATTTGAATGTTCCCTTTGGCAAAATGTCTATTCAAGTCCTTTACCCATTTTTTTTTAATTGGACTGTTAGTTTTCTGGTGTTGAGTTGTGTATGTTCTTTATATATTTGGAAATTATCCCCTTATCAGATGTATCATTGGCAAATATGTTCTCCCATATAGTGGGTTCCCTAGCCATTTGTTCATGTTTTCTTTTGCTGTGCAGAAGCTTTTTAGTTTGATGTAGTCCCACTGATTTAGTTTTTTCTTCATTTCCTTTGCCCTAGGAGACGTGCTGGCAAAAATATTGCTACAATTAGGTCTCTGACTTTGCTGCCTACATTTTCTTCTAGGATTTTTATGGTATTATGACTTACATTTAAGCCTTTTATCCATTTTGAGTTTATCCCTGTGTATGATGTAAGTTGGTGGTTTAATTTTTTTGCATGTACCTTCCCAATTCTCACATCATTTATTGAAGAGACTGTCTTTACTGTATGCTCTCACCTCCCTTATCAAATATTAAAAGACCATGAAAGCAGGAGCTGATTTCTGGACTCTGTTTCCATTAATCTATACGACTGTTCTTATGCCAGTACCATGCCATTTTGATTATAATGACCTTGTAGTAGCGCAAAATCAGGTAGTGATTCCTACAATTTTGTTCTTCTTTTTCAAGATTGCTGACGCTATCTGAGGTCTTTTTTGGTTGCATATACATTTTTGAAACATATGTTCTAGGTCTATGAAATATGCTGTTGATATCTTAATAGGAATTACTTTGAATCTATAGATTGCTTTGAGTAGTATGGACATTTTAATGATGTTAATTCTTCCAATCCCTGAACATGGTCTTGCAGAGTAATTTTACCCCAATTTAGTTGAATTTCTAGTTTGGTTCTGGGAGGAGGTGAATACAAGGTTCACTGCCTCAGCTGCCATCCTGAAGTTCCCTTTTTGTTATTCTCTTTAATCTCACGGGGATCTTAGGTCTTAAAGAAAATGCTTTTAGGACACTTTGAGTTTTGAGACTTTAAGATTCTATAATCAGATTTGAAGATGAGCAATACTTTAAAATGACCATCCTTCTGTCCAGGCACATGGTCTGGGATTCTGCTCAAACAAATGCCTTCTGCAAACTGGTGAGAAGCTCTTTGTGGGTGCTAAGATCTCTGGGTTCTGAGAACTCTTGCATCTCTCTAGATTTTCCTGCAGCATGAGAACGAAATTGGTCTGTTTGGAAGACAGGACAGAAACTGACATGTGGAAAGTTGGAAAAAGCCATCTGAATCCAGACAAATTTTCAGACAAAGAGAATGATTCAAGTTCTATGTGGTACAAATTACTCTGATTGAATTGCTTTCTCTGCACTGTCTCAAAAACAAAGGTGCTGTATTTATCTGCCAACACTGAAACTAATTCCTCTAGAGCACACATGCTTTCCCCTGTATTCAACTAAAATTTTCTCAACAACTTACATGCTTTGTATTATGTTAACACCTTACTTATCATTAATAAAATTTGGAAGTAAATTATACTAATACTTTAATACTTATAATCTGGAAAATTGCAAATATTAAAAAAAAAAGAAACCAAAGTTTTTTATGAATATGTTAAGAGCATTTTTAAAAAAGCATTAAATTTCACCAAAACTTGTTTTTTCCTTTCTTTTTCTTTTTTTGCTAAGTTCCCTATCCAGCTAATTAACATATAATAAAGAAAAAAAAGGTTTGTTTACTGGTATGCATTTAGTTATTTCTAGAAATATTACTAGGCATGAGATTCCACATGTTTAATTATATAAGGACAAAAATTGCAAGAAGAGGCCTAGAATACAGTAAACCATCTCTGAATATTTAAAAGAACAATTCTACATCGCTCCAGAGAATAGAACTTAGAGCAAAGCAGTCAGTTTTCCCCCCAAGAAAGTGAATCGATGTTTTTGCTATACTTATTAAAAACCCAAGTTCAAAGAAAAGAAGCTGAAAGTTTAAAAGCTAGCAGTATTCTTGAAAACTTAAGTTGAAACCAAAATAAAACGTTACTACATAATACATGTGGATGTTTGGGTTTACCTACCTTTGGTTACATTTGGAGTTACAGTAGTGTTTTTGATATCCGGAGTGGTGGTTGTTTGCTCTGTCTGTGCAGGAAATTCATTGCTACTGCGAGGTTGTAGCGGTTGAGTAAACTTTGGGGCACGGCCTTGAGAAAAAAGGTTTGGAAATTCTTTATTCTTTTATCTACATCAAGTGGATGAAAGTAATTTTAGGATACTTTTGAACATATTTACGGAAAATTATACCACAAATCCGGGCATATGGAATTCTCACATTTAAAGGAGGCATACCTTTGGCTATTCTTGGAGGGGCTGTAGTATTTTTGAGGTCATTATTGTTCCGAGGAGGTGGAGGTTGAGTAAGTTTTGGAGGACGCCCTTAAAAAATGGTTTACAAAAGTTGACACATTTTGCTTATAAAAACCATGATTAAAATAGTAATGTAAACATCTTTACTATCTTGGAGAATATTTAATTCTGTACAATAACTTTAAATATGAGAGAAATATGTAAGAAGGATGAATATCCTCTCTATGTATTAAATGCAAAAACATAGTGGGATTTTTCAGTTTTTAAATAATTAAACTGAGAGTAATCTTAGTAAGGAAAAGAATGGAGAGGTAAATGATGATGAACTCTAAAGCTATTCAAGTTTCATTGTTCCCTGTTGCAAGCCAGGTCTCCAGCCAGGTCCGTAGCTGGAGGCAGGTGAAAGGCAACCATACATTGATGTCTCTCTCACTCTCTGCCTCTCTCCCTTCCCCTCTCTCTACCAATAATTTAACAATTTTAAAAATTAAAAAAAAAATGTGTCATTGCAATTCAATATACTACTCATCAATTCACTTAATATTTACAGAGGGTCCACTAAGTGTTAGGCCCTGTGTGGTTCTTAGAAGTACAATAGTAACCAAAGTATTAAAATATTATATAGTACTGAAAGAAGTTACTCCCACTTTTAATTTATTCAAAGTAAAAATCACTTAGACAGGTTACTGTTATGATCAATCATCAGTGCTTATGTGATACAAATATTATATCACATGAGACCTGATTAAGAATTATTAGGATTGAGACTAGATTTGGAAAGTAATCTCATTACATCATCTCATTCATGATACCCTCTTTCCTACTTGTATAATTCTGGAAATCATTTTGATGCCTAGCTTTTGAAGAAGGTAACTGTTTCTTTTTAAAAATTCCTTTAAGAAGATAATGTAATTAGAGGTTAAACCCTTACATTATTATTAATTACCTTCTCTAAGAATACCACTTAGCATTTTAATTAATCCATTGAAAATAAAACATGTCTGAAACATACTGTTGCTTTACCTTTAGGAATAAACTGACATCCAAGCAGTTCCACTTTCATGGCAATTTTCTGCTGCCATTGGGTAGGATTCACTCTAATAAAACGTGCAGTAATTGGTGGCAAAAAGTTATTACGCACATCCTGATGATAATCTTTGTTTCCTTGAAATATCTTTAAAAACAACAAAAAAATTGATACTTTACATCAACAGAGGCCAGGGCTAAAATGCTTCACTGATACATGTTTTTGTTTTGTTTTGTTGTGAGCCTTATATGAGATCTGCAAAGTATGACAATTAGAATTAATTTTTAAGAAAATAATCTAAACACAATTTGGAACAGTATTAAAAAGCTACACATTCTTCATCAAAAAGTTTTAAAAGAAAAACACAGAATATAAAAATGATTTCAAGATGATACAAACACAACAAGAATGCTGACTTTGTAACTTGGGAAGAGCTTCAATAGCAATGAGGTGGTGTGTTGTTGCTAATAAATAAGCAATTCCAGTTCTGCAGAATTACCAACTATTTAAATATGTTGATTTCATTTTCAAAGTAAAGCATAATTGAATATACAAAATCTTAAGAGAAAATGTTTTATTGTGTACTCTTCGTAAGTTTTCTCAATAAACAGACTGAAAGTGAACATACATGGACAAATAATAGATATATACCTCCACCTACTGGATAAACTACATAAACAACAGTTCTCATATTCTGTGTTCTTGTTGCTCCTTGAGCCAGGACACTGTTACCTGCCTGATTTAATGATTATAACTAAACAGCAACAAATGCATTCTATGAATAATCTTTATGTAAAAATATGAAAGTACTATTTCATTCCCACAACTATTTCAAGCAAATAATGATAATTCCTTATAATGGGAGAGCTCTTAATTACAAAACATTTTATATAATTAGTTATTCTTCATGACAACCCTATGAAAACAGGATGAATCCAGAAAACTGCAGCTTACAGAATGGCACTGCACAGCCAGTCAATGATAGAGCAGTGATTTCAACCTGTGTCTTCTAATGTACATATAGGGCTCTACTAAGCAGGGAAAAAAAAATCATCCTTGTTCCGTCAGGCCCAATCATCTATGTAGTTTCTAAAGATCATTAATAAATGAACACCTGCCATGGCTGGTGGCACAGTGGATAAAGTGCCAGCCTGCGAACCCAGAAGTCGCTGGTTTGATTTCCCGTCAGGCAGGGCACATAACCAGGTTGCAAGCCAGGTCTCCAGCCAGATCCTTAGCTGGAGGCAGGTGAAAGGCAACCATACATTGATGTCTCTCTCCCTCTCTGCCTCTCTCCTTTCCCTTCTCCCTAAAAATAATAAATAAAATCTTAAAAAACGAAAAAAAGAAAAAAGAACACCTGCCAACAATCAAAGTGACCTGTTTTTATCAGTTAGAAGAGGGCTAGTTTTTATCAGTTAGCAGATGGGCTAGTATAAGCAAAGCATAAACAAAACAAAAATATCTTATTTCACATAATTTAATGCAAGGACTTCCATTTCTATCCATGATTGACTAGCAGTGACTGGATTTAACCATCTGCCTTAAATTTCTGAGAAATCAAATAAAATATATGAAACAATGGTTGTTCAGACACTAGACAATAATTAGCAGCAGACAGCAATTACCGCTGAGAAGTGGGAAACAAATGAGGTGATCCTTTCTATTGACCCAATATAGAAAGTGAATTGAGAAGAAGGCTCAGAGAGGAAGAGGCCAAGGTGGCTAGAATTTGCAGGGTAGAGTACAGAAGAGAAGAAAACTGCAGATAAACTTCTAGGATCTGTAGGAAGTTTCCCCTTAAATCTTCAGCTGTATATATATGAAGAAACTATCTGTGGATGGGTAAAACAATCAAACAAACACACCGCTAGGAAAGAGCCAGTAGAATAATTCTGAGAGGTACACAGGGCCAAGAACACCTCACATTGCCAAGAGCCAGCATGAAGAAACCTCATTATATTTGACATTTGGGGTTGAATACTTAGGACACCATTTTGTCAGCAGAGGGGGAAAAATCAAAACAAAAGGGTGCTCAGGTCTTGCCAAATAAAGCTAAGATGCAAGCCTTGAAAAGATAATGATATCCAAGTAATCTGTGTTTCAGAATAAAGCTCAAACAAGATTAAAGGAATAATAAAAAATGTAATCTATCGCTCAACACTGTCAAGTTTACAATGTTTAGAAACCAATAAAAAATTACCAGACATATAAAATACAACCCATAATGCCAAACATTATAAAAAGATCAAGATGAGACATATTAGTAGACCGATAAATTAGTAAGCAAGGGATTAAGAGTTATTATATACTCCATATATTTCAGAGGCAATGAAAAACATGAGCATATTAAGCAGAAGCATGGAAGAAATTTTAAAAGACAGGACTAATTGCAGATTAGCCATTACAGAAGAGACTATAGCACTTGAAGACAATAGAAATTTTTGACAGTAGAACACAGAAAGATTAAAAAAATGAACAGCATCAGAAAACTGTAAGACGAGTTCAAGAGTGATAACCTTCATGTAATTAGAGTGGAGGAGGAAATACATTTGAAGAAAAAAAAGGCCTACAATTTTCCAAATTCAATGCAAATTATAACCCACAGATCCAAGAAGCTCAAAAAAGCCTAAGCAGCCCTGGCTGGTAGCACAGTGATTAAGGCGCCAGCCTGTGAACCCAAAGATCCAGGCTCGATTCCCCAGCCAGGGCACATAACCAGGTTGCAAACCAGGTCTCCAGTCAGGTCTGTGGCTGGAGGCAGGTGAAATGCAACCAGACACTGATTCTCTCCCTCTCTGCCTCTCTTCCTTCCCCTCTTCTTTCTAAAAATAATGAAATAAAATCTTAATTAAAAAAAAAAAAAGCCCAAGCAGAAGAAACATGAAGACAACCACATACAGCACATCATAGTCAAATTACGTTAAATGATAAAAAAAATATTTAAAAAGATACATTACATATTGAGAAACAATTAAAAATGACAGAATTCTTGCTGAAAACAATGCAAATCAGAAAAAACATACCAGCATATTTAAAGTACTAAAATAAAAAATTGCCAATCTAGAATTCTCAACTCTGTGAAATTATCTTTCAAAATCTTTTTCAGAAATATAATTCAATGTTCTTAATGTCTTTATAATATAAACATGGATAACCTATAATTAAAAAAAATTAACTATATCCCACAAATATAAATAGTTTAGAAATAAATATGGATATGCTAAGAGTAAAAAGTAGTTGAGTTAGGGGGCCTTAAGCAGAAGACAGAAATGGAGACAATATTGCCAATTGCTTCAATGGGTATAAGCTCACCAAAGATGAAGTTCATGTGATATCAAGTAGAAGAGAGGAAAGAATGCCTTGAATAACAGCAGAAGAGTTTAGATCCAAGTGAAAAATTATAGGAAGTTCCTGCAGTTATTGAACAGAAAGATGAAAAAAGTGGTAATTGAAGATCTGAGTAAATCTTATATATGGTAGAGAACTGATAGTATCCTATGGCTAATACAAATCTCATAATGGAGTTTCATTAAAAATAAATGCTCATATCATTTCAATTCTAGATGAGAGGACTCTACCTTTCTCGGGGTCATGGACACTCCCAGTTACATGATCCTATGGTGGAGCAAGGGCTGGGAGGCCAGTGACAGTGATAAGCAGCTAGGTAAGAGCCACTGATGCCTCCTCTCAACCTTACCTGATCTGGCACATTTCAGTACTGTCATGCTTTGTTAACAATAATTTCATAATGTCCACAGAAGTTAAGAAAATTCTTCAGGTACAAATACAGTGAACTTTTCTAAGACAAAGTCATTGATGTGATCTTGAGATGACCTTTTTCACCTTTAGCTGCTTTGTCCCCTTGCTACAAGAAGAAATCTGGGAACAAATTAGGCTTCTCCATCATTCCGTGTATTGAAAAGAAAAGCTTTTTAAAGACAAAACATGGTTAAGTTTCCTTTTAGAATTTTCTAATAAAGTATCTGTTATAAAAACTGAGTTTAAGTGATGAAAAAAAGAATCTGTAAAGTGCTTAGCCATTATAGTTATCAAAAGGTACCTAGAACCACCCCTGAGAATGTCTTACCATAGAAGGGTAAGGTCAGTAACTAACACCACCTAAAATAACCAGAAGAGGGCAGAGGAAGACCAAATGACATTCAACTTTTTGTGTCACACAAGAATGCTGCCGTGACTTTTGGCAAAGGCTCATTTAAAAAAATGTTTTAAAAAATACCTTGTTAATCATTTTTACCTTATCCTGCTCCACACCAGGCTCTCTGTACACAGTCCACCTCTGCCCATCATCACTGTATAGAATTCTGTAGGCCGACACATAGTAATTATGCTCCACCATGGTGGAGCCAGTGGTCACAATGCCTGGTGGGGAATGGAGAGTTGCTTTCATAGTGCACACACTCTGATCTTTGAAGTCTGTTCACTACTGAAACATAAACCCCTAAGATACACTGATCAAACATTTTTGCCTGTGACACACTGCAGTATCTAAATGCAACATTTCACTATAACAGTAACGAAATCTTTGGTTTTGTTCCCTTGTGGAGACAGGAAGAATTATGTGCACACGTAAGGAAAGGACTATTCTATTTTAGCAACCTGTGTTCATATCATTGTGAAATATATTGCACCTATGAGTAAGAACACTTTCTTGGAAATAAACAGATTAAAGATAATTACTAATATTATTTTTAGTACCAAAGCTAAATAATTCTTTAACAAAACCAATCCCAATAAATTATTATGACCATTTTGCTAACTGCTTTAAATAATTAAATTTATACTCAGCACATGCGATTATTTATAGCACTGAAAGTAGATTCCTTGAACATAAATTTCTCTTAAGGATTATAATAGATTGTATTTCAGATTTCTTTATCACTTTCCTGAAACACTACCTTAAAAGTAATCTTATTACAATAAGAAAAGCTAGTTAAGACTAAAATACCAACTCCTCTTCTCTGTCATGTTTTTTTATAAAACCATCTTCACTCACACTAATATCAGTAAACTTAAAAACACATTATTCGGTCTGCAATGACAATTTTCTATAAAAATCTTAGATATCACTAGGGTTTCAAATCAAATTAGTATTATGAATTGTTCTAAAAAATGATGCCTCAACCTGTTATCTTCTTTTCCTTGTTCAGATCTATCTGTAACCACTGATACTCATCAGTGGCAAAAGCAGCCCAAGGGGGTCCCGGTTTCTTCAGTCTGGCCTTTTCGGGTTTCCAACTGTTCTCTTGCCCTGTGTGGTCAGTCCACTCCAGCACGGACGATGCCATTATCTGGGGATCGGCAATCACACCAGATTCCATCCCCAGCGTTCCGTAACAACCTGAAGCAAACCAACCAACCAAAAAAGTGACTGGGTTTCCAGACATAAATTTAAAATCTGTATAAATTTGTTCACTACAACTTTCTATTGTACCTTTAATCAACATTATGCTAATAATACACTGTAATAGCAAAATTTCAAAAACAGGCAGGTGTTTCTTGGGTCTATGTTTTGTGGCTTGTCAGGAACTGTATGTTTATTCCCAAGCCATAACCATTAGTTTTCTTTTGAAGATTTTATTATTTTTTTTTTTAGAGAGAGGGGAAACAAGTGAGAAAGAAAGGGAGGAAAACATGTTGATTGGTCACTTCTCACCCCCAAATGGAGACAGGGCCTGCAACCCAGGCATGTGCCCTGAACAGGAATTAAACTGGTGACCTTTTGATGCTCAATTCCCTGAGCAACACCAGCCAGGGCCAAAACCATTAGTTTAATATAAATACATACTCCCTTTCCCTCAGACAAGTTCCCAGGTCACTGGGTGATTTAACTGACTTAACACCCTTAACCCCTTCAGGTGTCTGCTCAAACATCACATTCTCCATGAGGCCTCCTGCATTGCCCACCAGTACCTACAGCATTGCTTATCCTTCCTTGTTTTATTTTCTACATCTTTTATATTATAAATAATACATTAGAAACAATAATTGACTTATTCACTGCTTGTCATTAATCTCTTACTACCAGAATGTACACTCTAGGAAAGCAGAATTTTGCTTATTCTGCTCACTGTTGTATTCTTAGACCAGAACAGTATCTGACAAATAAAAGAAGGCATTCAATAAATATTTTCAGTCAAATTAAAAATCTTCTCTTGTTTACATGACCACTTTCCTATTAATATAAAACATTCAGCTTATTTCATTCATTATTAAATGCCCATCTTACTTCATAGTGTTATTGTGACAAGTACAAGAAACAGCAACTGGTATAATGTCTGATATCTAGTGTTTAAAAAATATAAGCTATTGTACAAATTATAATAAATTATAAAGTCCATGAAAAGCTTACCACTTGTCTTAAATGTAAAAAGACTTGCAGATAAGTGTCCCCTGAAAAAGAAAGGTTTTTTTGATGACATATCACATAACACATAATTTCCTCATATTTGTCTTAGCAAAATTTTGTTTTTATTTTACTGTATAACAAGACTATTCTCTGGTTATATATCAGACAACTGATAATGTCCCTAGTTAACAAAAAAGTCTAATTTATAAGTAGAACTTCTGAAGTCGGCATAAATAACTTTCTCTACAAATACCTAGTACCTCGTTTCATACATGACTGTGCAAATATGTCCATGTAACCATTAATATATATTTATTTTATCTTTTTTATGAAATAAACGGACGCCTAGACCTTTCTGTGACATTGCATCTGTTGAAGGTACACTGAAAGGTGTAAGTCTCAGATAAAGAGGATCCAATTTTCAGGGGTAGACAGCAGAAAAGCTGACTAGTACACTAAGACTACATTTGTTACAGGAAATCAGCCTGGCCAAGAACAAATTTCCATGTTAGACTACAGCATCTGGATTTCAAAGTATGGGGCAGAATGGATTCATAGGTAGAATGTGTGGGTGGGACAAGCGACTAGGTCAGGTCACCATGTGGTAGGTCAAAGGACTCTCAGGAATTGAGAGGGATAAAAATCACCAGTTTTTATTTAGCACAGCATTCAAATTATTACAAGAAGATGTAACTTGTCCTTACTTTTTTAAGTCTGAAAAAGAAAATTCATAAAAAAGAAAACCTGTCTAAAGATAGAACAGGGGAAAAGAATGAATTAACATATAAAGCATCTAGAAGAAACCAATGGAGGGAAAGGTGGCTGACTATACACTAGTGATGGGTAGACCGCCCATGGATGGCTTGTTTTTTATGGCCAGTGAGCTAAGAATGGCTTTCATATGGTGAGAGAGTTGTAAATAACATGAAAAAGAGTAAGTGTCAAGGCCATGTAGCCCATAAAATATTTTCTAGCTGGTCCTTCACAGAAAAGTTTGCTGACTGCTGCTTTCTACTGCTGCGTGTGTGGATCATGCTGTTGTCTTCATAATGAAAACTGACCTAAGACCACCCCTGAAGGGCAGCTCGTTGCAAGTAGGTTTAGTACTGTGTGTAGGACTGAGCATGTCTAAGGGGCAAGATTTACAAAAACTGATCAGAGTATTGTAATTCTATTTAATGTTTGTGCTTCTGCTTTTTATACCTCGTCTAAATTGTGTAAAATAGTAGAATGCTGTAGAGACCATGAAAATACATTCTGGAAACATTTTCTGGGGAGAAGAGGGTTCATAATACTATCACCTCTGATATATTTCAAAATTTAATTTACATTCAAAGTGTTTCAATTATCCTCAACTCATCCTGGGTCACAGATGCTATACGAAACAGAGTAGTTACACTTTCTGATAATACGAAGTGAAAATGTGACAACATACTTCTAGACTCTTATTCCAGGCTTTTGCTGAGGTCTCATGAGTCCCTATCCCACCCTTGCTCAACATGCTTATTATAAACAGCACATGTACTTACACAACAGATGTGACGTTGTTAGCCAAAGAGCTTTCATAGTATGGGATACCTTTACTAATTACAACGCTGATTTGGCCACCCAAGGTGTTTGACACTACTCCTGCGTGCACACCAGCCATGCACAGTGGTGAAGACTTGAGGAGGGGGAAAAGAAAAGATCAATTTTAATTTTCTTTTGATAATTCATTAGTAAGGTTTGTACTTCCTCAAGAAATTAGTTTGAGCAGTTTTCTCAATAAACATGGGACAGACTATTGATGCTGTAACACAGAAGAAATTTTTAGAAGAATAAAACATTACATATCACTAAAGAGAAATACCCTCCCCAAAATCAAAACAAAGATATACAACTGAAATAAAATCTTATCACAGCTTTAACATTAAGTCTATGTTCAACTTACATCTCTATATCCATGAGGGATTGTTCCAGATATCTCAGCAAAAGGGAGCAGACAACCAGCTGGGCAGTACTTACTGTGAAATAAAAACAAGTTAAAGGGTACATACCATTGTACTTTTTGGGAAAAAAGACCAAAAAACATCACATATCCACTTTCCAATTCAATGTAAATACCATAACCTCACCAGTCTGAGAACCACTGCTCTTGCTCCCAAGAAGCCCTTTCAACTTCCTCCCACCCATTCATACACGTCTTTACCCAAATTTTACAAAACTTGTCTCCCACTTTACAACTTTGATTATTTTACTTCATAATGAATAAAGACATCTTTCTATTGTGAGATTTAGTCACGGTATTTAATAGCTCATGATATTCTGTTTTGTGGACAAACCATAATTTATTTTATCGACCCTCAATTGTTGATCTAAAAAAATACCTGGTATTCATTCACTTGTTCGCTTACTCAGTCAACACATTTACTGAATATTGACTACAGTCTGAGTGCTGGGCTGTGTTAGGCACTGGATGTACAAAAGTCAACCAAACTCTGCCCCTGTCCTCACTGAGTTTACGTGGTGGTGGAAGACATTAAAGTGACACGCAAGTAATTAGGTTATGATATTGCTTTGAAGAAAAGGGATTCAATGAAATGACTGGGGGGAATCAAACAATAAAAGTAATACAAATGTTCAGTAAACTCATTATATGCCAGGAAGCATCCTAAGTGCTTTAATCCATGTAAGAATTCTACGTGGTGAGGAAACTAAGGAAATGTGTGCCTAGGTCGCATGGCTGGTAAGTGGAAGATGGGTTTCAGTCTGTGTTCTCCCACCCAGCTTTGCACTGCCTTAGGGAATGAGGCTCTAAGGAAGAGAAACTTCGGCAAAGAACCAACAACTGTCACTGGAGCAAGTGGAGGAAAATTCACCCCAATTGAAAGAACACCATACCCATGAGGCAGGATGGCCTGTGAGTGCCTGGAACTGAGAACAGCCAGTGCAGGTAGACTGTAGTCAGAGAAGGTAATGGAAGTTTGAGAGAAGGCTAAAGTGGTAGGCAGGGGTCATATCATGCAGAGGCCTTGTGAGGTATGGCAAGGAGTCTGGAATATATTTCTGAGTAAAAACAGAAAGTCAGTACAGAATTTTGATGGTGTATATACATAATCTGACTCATTTTTAAAGAAGAATCTTGTGACTCCTGGGAAGAAAAGATACCATAAGGAACCATGAGTGAAAGCTGAGGCAGAATCAGGCAGACAGTGTGGTAGTCCAGGAGAGAATGACAGCAGCCTGTATTTGCATGGTGAGGAGCTATAGTGGTGGGCACAAGGCATCTGACTCTCTGCAGGGCTGTGTGCCATATACTGATGCTAGGGCTACTTCTGCAGACCAGGGTCCCCCATGAGTGCTGAAAAGTGCACCCATCCTGTATAGACATAACCATTTCTAATGACCAAGTGAAGGTTCTTTGTGAAGAGGTAGCAGGTTGCAGGGTGGTTAATGAGATGGTCTTAAAATATAAAAATGATTTTGCCAAGCTGAGAGGAACAAAGGGATTCTAGGCAAAAGATCTGAGAGCTCAGAGCAGTGTAAGTATCCAGAGCCATTTTGACATGAGTGTATGAGATAAAACTAGAAAAATGGCCTAAGAATATGGAACAGGATCCAGAAAAATCAAGCTAAGGAATTTGGATGACTTTTTGTGCTGATAAGGAGCACCTGAAGATCTGTAAGTAGGGAAATGATGAGATATGTATTCTAGAAAGTAACTTGGCGGCAATGTGAACAGCAGAATAAAGCCAGCGAAGGTTAGAAATGGAAGGGAAATCAATTAGAAGTTCATTCTAGTCTAGGCAAGAGACAAGGACATAAAGCAGACAAGTCATCATAGAAGGCTACTCGGGTAAGAACACTGAAATTCCACAACAGCCTAAACCACTCTCTTCTCTGTTTAAAGAAAAAAAAAATGAATCTCCTACTTTTATTAACATTTTTGCCAAACTTTGAAGAGCAACTAGTTTCACTTTTGTGAAGAAGATTCAAATGCTACAGTTAATGCAAAATTTAAACATGGCAATTCAATGGCTTTATATAAATGCTGGTTTATTGAAATGAGGTCTTAGTCTAGTGACTACAAGGGGGAACCCACAAAACCTAGAAATTTATTTATAAAAATAAAATCTTTTCACTCTTCTATGTTTAAACGTCGGTCATCTTCAAAGTATTCTCCATTTGATGCATCCTATCGGGATGTTTTCCCACTGCTTAAACTGGTCGATTTTGATGCTATGTGCGTTTGCCATTTTTTGTTTCACCACTTTCACATTAGCAAAATGTTTCCCTTTGAGGATTTTTCTTACTTAGGGGAACAAAAATAAGTTGCTCAGGGTGAGATCAGGTAAATAGGGAGGGTGGAGCATGGGCTTTATGGCATTTTTTTGTCAAAATCTGCTGGATACTCAGCACGGTATAGGCAGGTGAACTTATACCATTGTGAAATGGGTAAACACGTTTAAAGAGACTTCAAAAAATATTTAGCCCTGGCTGGTGTGGTTCAGTGGATTGAACACCCGCTCGTGAATCAAAGGATGGTTGGTTCCATTCTCAATCAAGGCACATGTCTGGGTTACGGGCAAGATCCCTCCCCAGTTAGGGGCAGGTAAAAGGCAACCACACACTAATGTTTTTCTTCCTCTTTTTCTCCCTCCCTTCCCTTCTCTATAAAAATAACAAATAAATAAAATCTTTAAAAACTTCACTGAAGCTAAATGCAATCTTTCACAACATCATCAGCTGTTACGCCGATACAGACGTGTTCCTGCAACACTCACCTAGTGGGGAAGCCTGCACTATAAGGGGCCTGCCCTTCAGAAGATCATTCTGTTTCCTCTGGGGGAGAAGGGTCCTCCCTCATGTGTCACAATGAACACTAGTCTTAAGGGTATAAAGAATGAGGATGAAGTAAATGAAGAATAAATTTAAGGAAAAAAAAGATACAAATATAGTCATACCTGAACTCAGGTTCCAAAAAACTGGATGCAGTGTCTAAACAAGTAATTAGATCTAGAAAAACAAAAATAAAAAAAGAATTAAATAATACATACATTTTATTCTTGATGAAACAGTTTCCAAATCTCAATGCATATTGTTCTAAATTTCATAATCTCAACAGCTGTTGAGATTTTTAAAAATTTAATTTTAGTTTTATTACATCCATCCCCTTTATACTCCCCTCTGTCCCCTTCCCCACCCACTCCCCACCAAAGTCAATCCCACTTGTTGTCCATGTCCATGGTTCTTCCATGCTAGTTCCTTGACTAAACTGCTCCCCTTCTTTGCTTCCTCCTCCCAACTCCCCCCTCCCCCTTGCCCACTGAAGGTCTATTCATTGTATTCATGTATCTGGTTCTGTTTTGCTTGTTTGTTTGTTTTGTTCTTTATTGTCCTGTAATGGGTGAGATATGGTATTTGTCTTTCACTGACTGGCTTATTTCACTAAGCATAATACCTTCCAGTTCCATCCACGTTGCTGCAAAGGGTAGGAGTTCCTTCTTTCTTTCTGCTGTGTAGTATTCCATTGTGTAAATGTACCAAAGTTTTTTTGATCCAATCATCCACTAATGGGCACTTAACACTGTTTCCAGCACTTTGCTATTGTAAATAGCGATGCTAGTATTAATAAATTTTTACAATTTTAAAAAATCAAGACTTCTGAGTTTAAGTTTCTTGATTTCTGAGCTATGTCTCCCCAGTGCTATTTATACCGTATCACCCTACACAGTCACATATATACAGGGTGGGACAAAAGTAGATTCACAGCTACGAGCACAAACAAGAGTTTATTCTTGTATATTACTGTATTACTTTCCATTCAAAGAAACTGTAAACCACCTGTATACAGAAGGCACATAAATTAAGTGTAATTCACAGCCTTTAAATAGCTTCTATAAAATGTAGCTCCCCACCCCCCACCAAAAAAAAAAAGAAAAAATATTTTAGCAGCATCAGCATCTTCTGGGAATTTACTAGGAATTCAAATTCTTGAACACCATCCACACTTACAGAATCTCTGGGAGTGGGGCTTAAAAATATGTTTTTAACATATCTTTCAGGTAATTCTTAAACATGCTAAAGTTAGGGAAGCACCACTCTAGATACAATAAATCTTTAAAATTTTAACATTTTCTATTTAGAAACCAACAAATCCACGTAAGAGCTAAGCTGTCTAATTAAGACCTAGTTTACAGGCTATGTAAAAGTTGACCTTTGGTTTAGACATTTCAATGGCTTCCTTCTGCTCTTAGGATACAGAGCAAGTCTTCAACGTGACCTACAAAATCCTGAAGTGTCTGGCCCTACCTCAGCCTCATCTTGTATACATCTTGGCTTCTTGCCACACTAGTCTTCCCTTGGAACATACTGTTCTCTTGGCCTGAGAGACTTTTCAACTACCTCTTAGATAAACTGACTCCTCTTTAAGGTCTCAAGTTAACTGTCACTTCCTCATGGAAGCTGCCCCTGACCTTGGCAAGTGACACACCTTTGGCACATAGTAGGTACTTAAGTTTGTTGTCTGTTTTAATGAATGAATACCACATGCTCTCATAGTAGCATGTGTTACTATGAACAATTTTTTTTTTGCTAGTTAAATCTAGTTTCTTTAACACATTTGGTCTGAGTAACTCATCCCTATTTCTTGAAAGCCAGGTAGGACACTAACAAGATTCCAACAATTAAGGTCCCAGAGAGGCCAGAATGATTTGTTGATGTGCTGGAGTTATAACATCTTTAGATAACGCCTGGCTTACACACCAAGACTGAAGTCATTCGTCCTCACCTTTGTGTTCACAGCAGCATCCCAGCACATGGCATTAACAGGAGGCTTTTAATCACCATTGATTAAATACAAGAATGAATTAAGTATCTGATTGTTAGAATGTATGGCTAAGTCCAATCAGGTACTAACCTATTAGAGAGGAAAACTTGGAAGCACCCCCTAAGGCAATCACAAAGTTAAGTGGCTTCACATATAAATGCTTGGCCTAACAACTTTGTTGAGGGTGACTAATACACCGATGGAGATGGCACCTCACATATGTCCTAGTATACTGATGGTAAATATCTGCTAAATTAATGGCCACCATAGCAACGATAGGATAACTGATTATTCTACAATTCTGAATAAACCATGTGTTTGTCATTCGACTAAAATGTGTCTTGCAAGAACTAGGGCATAACACCTGTTATACCAATAGTATTTTGAGAGTGATTATATGAATTAGTATCTATATACCACCAGCATTTGGTTGATGATTAGGTAAAATCTGTACTTTAGTAGTTTAAGAGGATACATACTTGGATAAGGGTTCACTACTAATGGGTTTACTGACTTGGAAAAACTGACAAACTGAATTATATATACTCTAGTTATTCCTGGAAAACTCTGTTACATTAGTAAGAATTAACTGTCCACTTTCCTACTTCATCAAAAGACTTTCCAGCTTCTAAGATTAGAAATTGAACTTCTAAGATAAATAAGCTGCGATAAAAAGGTGCCTGTGTGGTCCAATGTAGTATTTAAGCCACAAGAAGACTGCCAGCTGGCCCCATTACCTTCAGGAGATCCGCCAGAATGCTGGTCAACTATGGATACACTTGATCAGAACAGGACTTTATTATAAAATCCATACAGTAGTTCTATTGGAGGACTTTCTTCTCCTCAGAGTTCATATTCTCCAATAGGGAAACCATGGATCTTATAGCTAAGCTTTTATCTCCATTATCAGGAGTGAGATATTCTATAGGGGTATAGCTTAATTCTTCAGGCTTTTCCACTTCTCAGTTACAAAAACTGAAGGTGCAGCTGAAGCCACAATGGCAGTGACTGGAGACCGCATGCAACACAAGCCGGTGCACTAACAGTGTCACCACTACAACCACACTCATACAGCCTATAGCAACAACCAACACAGCTAACATAGCAGTCAACAAACTACCCAGAATTCTCAACTTCTTTTAATAAAGCTGAAAGATCCTAAAATGTCCAAAACCACGTGCCAGACTGCAGGCTGTTTGTCCATGGGCTCCTCCTCTCCACTTTAATGTGTGAAGAGAGCTCCCCATCAGATGAGGATGAACAGGGGAGATGGTAGATTTTGGTGCTATGGGCTGTGTAATATTATGCATTTAGATGTTGCTTTAGAAAACCTATGTTTAAAAGAGAGTAATGAAGAAAGTGAACCTCCACCACCTCCTGTCTGGTGACATCTCAATTTGCAGTCAATGTCCTCTGTGCTGTATTTGCTAATGAAAGTGGCCAACCACTATCTTGGGTTTGGTGACTATAATTGCAGGTCTGTCGCTCTTGTTAAATTGTGTACAGTAAAAAGAATAAAGTATGATAACCATTTCCACTTAATTTTTATTTCTAGCAGGTAAATGTAGGCAGTAGTGCAAGGGTGATTTCTGTACCTTGCCATGCAAAAGGCTCTCTCAATACTTTACATTCAAATTGAAGAGGAAAACTGATCTGTAAGGAAGCTGCTGGGTGTATTTATGAAAGTTAATAAAAATTGCTTGTATGATTTACCTTAAAAAAACTCCATGGGGGCTCAAAAGAGCTCTGTAGGAGGCAAATAGGAATTCAAAATGGACAGCTACAAGGAAAGCCAAGATGACTAATGACAGAGAAACAAAATCATGATTATAGACTGACATTTACAACTCCATAAAGGAAAAGAAAACATCAATTAAACTAGGAATTTTGGAAGCCTTAAAATGTGTTCCTATTGAAATTTTTCCCCAAGTAAAGATCCTTCCGGAAACCACTATTATGATAAGGCTCCCAGCTAGTAAGAACACAGTCTTGGCAAGATAAATATTTTTTGTATGTGTTAAATGTTTGATTTAAATCACTGAAAAAACCTCTTAGTTAAGAATGGAATAGGAAAGCATCAGAAGTCAAGGCAGGGCTTCTAGTCAAGATGGTGGCATAAGTAGACATGGCTTGATTGTGCATCAAAATTGTAATCAAAATTACAACTAAAATACAGAACCACCATCACTCAGAACCATCAGAAATTGAGTTAAATGGAAGCCTGACAATTATGTAATTAAAGAAACTACATCCATCCAAGCTGGCAGAAGGGGTGCAGATGCAGAATGGGCTGGTCCCTCACCCATGTGAGGTGGATAAAAATGCAAAAGGGATAATCTTGGGAGCCAGGAACTAAGCCCCATACCAGGCCCCCCAGCCCAGGGTTTTAGTGCCAGAAGGTAAGTTCCAACAACTTCTGGCTGCAAACACCAACGGGGATTGAATCAGTGCAAGAAACTGCTGGAGCCCCAAGCAGTTCCTCTTCAAGAACCCACACATGGACTCACCTACTCAGACTCACTCCCTGAGCCCCAACAGTGGGCAGCAGCTGGAAAGACACAGTGGCACACAGGGAGAAACTGAGTGTCTTGCATCAAGGCCAGGAGAGGCCATTGTCTCTTTTCTAAACCCTCCCCCTACAGAATCAGCAAGCTGGTGCCATATCCGAGACTCCATCAACCTGGCTAACAATTATTTGAACCTCCTTGGAGACCCCCAGGGACTCCATCCCATCCAACTGACAGGCCCCCCAAACTGCTTTTCCATATGAATGGCTGGTCTTGGATCAGGCTTCACAATTTTCTAACCCTCTCAAATAAGCAACAGTGGCCTCAGTGAGCTCAGCCACCTTATTACCAGCAGCCAGCTTAGGTGCATAGCTTGGCTTCACCTGGGACTCTCCAAGCCCAGCACAAGTAGCAGCATCTCAGATTGCTTTATAGCCCAGGTAGGGTAGCCCCAGGCAAAACAAAGGTGGGAGCTGACCTTGGCCTGCACCACCCAGGAATTCCCAGGGCCAGCACACCCATCACACATCTGATGTGGCCCACAGGCCACATGAGAGGAACATCACCTTGCCCCTGTCCAGCTGGTCTTCCATGGAGGGTGGAGGTTGAAGATGAGTAGTCACAACCAATCCTTGAAGTTGACTGGCCTGGGTAAATCCCTACCACTGATCTGCCAACAGCAACCAAGGCTCAACTATGAGGAGGGTACATTTAGCCCACACTAAGGGTTCACCTTGAGAAACCAGCTTGGGTGACAGGGGAGGCTGTGCCACTGGATGCTACAGGACACCTACTACATGAGGGCATACTACCAAGACACAGAGTCAAAGGAGATCTACCTAATACATAGAAACAAACACATGGAGACTCCTAAAAGGAGGAGACAAAGAAACATGGCCTAAATGGAAAAACAGATAAAAACTGCAGAAAAAAGAGCTAAATGAATTGGAGACAAGCAATCTATCAGGAGCAGAGTTTAAAACACTGGTCATAAAGATGCCCCAAGAACTTGGTGAGGACCTCAGCAGAATAAAGATCTGCTCAGAAACAAAGGATACACTAAATGAAATAAAGAACAATTTACAGGGAAACAATAGTAAAGTGGATGAAGCCAAGAATCAAATCAATGATTTGGAATTTAAGAAAGCAAAAAACAACCAGTCAGAATAAGAAGATGAAAAAAGAATCTAAAAAATGAGGTTAGTGTTAGCAGCCTCTGGGATACCTTCAAGAGGTCCAATATTCACATCATAGGGGTGCCAGAAGAAGAAAAAGCAAAAAATTGAAAATCTACTTGAAAAAATAATGAAGGAAAACTTCCCTAATGTGGCAAAGGAAATAGATACACAAGTTGGGGAAGCACAGAGTTCCAAACAAGATGGAAGCAAAGAGGCCCACTCCAAGACACATAAGAATTAAAATTCCAAAAGTTAAAATTAAAGAGAGAATCTTAAAAGTAGCCAGAGAAGTTAGTTACTTACAGAGGAATTCTCATAAGATTGTCAGCTGATTTCTCAAAAGAAACTTTGCAGGCTAGAAGGGATTGGCAAGAAGTATTCAAACTCATGAAAAACAGGACCTACAGCCAAGATTGCCCTACCCAGCAAAGTATCAATTAGAATTGAAGGGCAGACAAAGAACTTCCCAGACAAGAAAAAAATGTAAAGGAAATCATTGTCACCAAACCATTATTATATGAAATGTTAAAGAGACTTATTTAAGATTAAAACTATGCACAATAAAATGGCAAAAACCACAAATCTATCAACAATTTAATCTAGAAAACAAACTAAACAAGTAAGAAGAGCAGAGACAGAATCATGGATACAGTTTTGATGGTTGTCAGATGGGCATGAGGAGGCATGAGGGAGAATGGGTGAAGAGGTGAGAGGATTAAGAAGTACAAAATAGGTAGTTACAGAAAAGCCATGGGGATGTAAAGTACAGTACAGGAACTGAAGTAGCCAAAGAACTTTTACGCATGACCCATGGACATGAACAATGGTGTGGGGATTGTTTGAGGAAGTGGTGGGTGCTGAGTGGAAGAGGGACAAAGGAAGAAAAATCAGGAAAACTGAAATAGCATATTGAATAAAATATAATTAAAAAAAGGAAGAAAAAAATTTATACTGCCCTGAACTTTAAACATATCACCAGTTTTCTAGTACTGTAAGACATGTTAAAAGTGGATTCAGCATGACTATGTTGACAAGAGCTTTATTCATTTATTTATTTATTGTATAATCTCTGATCTAAGCATTTTACACATAATTTATTTTTTTAGTTGCTCAGGTTAGAAACCTTGGAGTTGTCCTTGACCCTCTTTCTTCAAACTTCACGTCCATTAGCTTCTTCCCAGAATATATATGTATGTATATACATTAGAATCTGACTGTTTTTGACACTTTCACTACCACCATATTAGTTCAAATTACCATAATCTCTTACCTCAATTATGGAAATAAATTTCTTGCTGACTTTTATTTCTGTCTTTTCTCCCCTTTAGTCTACTTTCAACCCTGTGGTAGACAGATAAACCAAACACTTTCAATGCCTAAAATCTACATACTAAAAAGTGAATATAAAGCATTCAAAGATTGCACAATTCTTTTGTGATCTACATAGTACTATTAAGTACATTAGTAAGAGCATCAGTGAATGAATATATCTACTGGATAGCATAAACATGCAGTCCTACAGCATTCCTAATGTAGTGAAACACTAAAATCATCAAGGTGCTCTCAGATTATCTGTCAGCTTGGAATAATCTATCCCTTAAATTGAATTGCTTCTTTGGGTTACACTTTGCTCATCACCACCTTTGTTGTACAAACTAACACCAAAATACAGGTATTTTTCTACATGTGTACTATATTATGCATATAAACACTACACATAAGGATATAAATAAGGACCAATGTAAAAATATGTATGAAAACTGAGAATGCATTAATAAAATCTTACTAGATAGCTTTTTAAAATCTTAAAACTGGTTGGTAGATTCAACATAAAAATTAGGAGGACAATGGAAAACTAAAAATAGAAAATTAGCTAAGTGTAGTACTCAAAACAAAAGGGATTCTATAAATTATTGTACAATCAAGGCAGCAACCAATCTAAGGAATTCATGCTCTATTTTCAAAACCAAGAATGTTCCATGAAGGGAAAAAATAACACAACCAGTTACAGAAATCTGGACTTTATTAGAAAGAAATTTTCTATTCTGCCTTATGTTTCATTTATAAGTTGATACAATCTGATATAAGATGGAAAATATTTGCAAAAAATGTGGTTCAAGTATGTGGCAAGGAGAAAATTGTTACACTATTGGTATTACTCTAAAAATAATCTAACATATAGCAACAACACACTGTCAAAATATAGTGTTCCCAGGCTTAACAGCTCACAATTTTTTTGTCTTTTTATTTTTTATTGTTGTTCTAATACAGTTGTTCCAATTTTGCCCTGTTGCTTTCCCCTGCCCTACCCACCCACATTCCCAGTCAGTCCTTACCCGATTGTTCATGTCCACGGGTCCTTTATGCTTGTTCCTTGACTGGACTCTTCCTCTCCTCCCTCTCTCCTTATGTTCTTCCCCTCTGGTCACTGTCAGTCTGTTCCTTGTTTCCATGTCTCTGATTCTATTCTGCTCATTGTTTTGTTTTGTTCATTAGATCATATGGTGGGATCATATGGTATCTGTCTTTCACTGCCTGGCTTATTTCACTTGGCATAATACTTTCCAGTTCCATCCATGGTGTGGTGAAAGGTAGGAGTTCCTTCTTTCTTTTTACCATATTGTGTAAATATACCACAGTATTCTGATCTACTCATTTACTGATGGACATTTAGGTTGCTTCCAGCATCTCTCTATTGTAAATAATGCTGCTATGAACATAGGGGTGCTTAGGTACCTTTGAGTTAGTGTTTCAGGATTCTTTGGGTACAATACAAGCAGTAGAATTGCTGTCAAAAGGCAGCTCCATTTTTAGTTTCCTGAGGAAATTTCATACTGTTTTCCACAGTGGCTGTACCTGTCTGAATTCCCACCAACAGTGTACTAGGGTTTGCTTTCCTTTATGTCCTCACATTTGTTGTTTGTTGATTTGTTAATAATGGCCATTCTAACTGGTATGAGGTGGTATCTCATTACTGTTTTAATTTCCATTTCTCTGATGGCTAGTTATGGTGAGCATCCTTTCATGTCTGCTGTCCCTTTGTATGTTCTCCTGAGAGAAGTATCGGTTCACGTCCTTAGCCTATTTTTTAATTGGTTTGCCTTCCTGGTATTGAGTAATGAATTCTTTATATATTTTGGAGCTCAAACCCTTGTTCAAGGTAACGTTGGCAAATGATTTCCCATATGGTCAGTTCCCTTTTCATTTTGATAATGATTTATTTAGCCATGCAGAAGCTTCTTAATTTGATGTAGTCCCACTTGTTTATTCTTGTCTTTATTTCCTTTGCCCTAGAGGATATTATCAGTGAAAATATTGCTATGTGGGATATCTGAAATTCTACTGCCTATGTTTTCCTGTAGGACTTTTATGGTGTCACAGGTTACATTTAAGTCTTTTATCCACTTTGAGTTTATTTTGGTTATGGTGTAAGTCGGTGGTCTAGTTTCTTTCTTTCTTTCTTTTTTTTTTTGCATGTACCATTCCAGTTATCCCAATGTCATCTATTGAAGAGGTTAGTTTTACTCCATTTTATGCTCCTCTATGTCAAATATTGACCATAGAGATCTGGGTTTATTTCTGGACCCTCTGTTCTGTTCCATTGACCCTTGTGTTTGTTCTTATTCCAGTACTAGACCTTCCTGAGTACAGCAGCCTTGTAATACAGTTTGATAACAGGTATTCTGATTCCTCTTACTTCATAAGAACGAATCTTTCTCAAGATTGTTGAGGCTATTTGGGGTTGTTTGGGTCCATATAAATTCCTGAAATATCTGTTTTAAACCTGTGAAATATATCATTGGTATTTTAATAGAGATTGCGTTGAATTTACAGATTGCTTTGAGCAGCATGGAAATTTTAATGATACTAACTCTTCCAATCCATTGACACAGTATGTGCTTCCACCTATTCCACTTCCTTAATTTCTTTCTTTAGTGTTTCAGAGTTTTCCAAGTACAGGTCTTTTACCTCCTTGTTTAAGTTTATACCTAGGTATTTTATTTTTCTTGTTACTATGGTAAATGGAATTTTATCCCCTGTTTCTGATAATTCATTGTTGGTGTACAAAAATGTCCTCGATTTCTGAATATTGTATCCTGCTATTCTGCCAAATTCGCTTACTAGGTAGAGCTAGTTATTTTGTGGAGGCTACAGGGTTTTCTTCATACAATATCGTGTCATCTGCAAATAAGAAGTTTTATTTACTCCTTTTCAATTTAGATGCCCTTTATTTCTTTTTCTTGTCTAATTGTTGTGGCTGGAACTTCCAATGCTGTGTTGAATAAAAGTGGTCAAAGTGCACACCCTTGTCTGTCTTCTTCCTGATCTTAAAGGGAAAGCTTTCAGTTTTTGCCTGTTGAGTATGCTGGCTGTAGATTTCTCATATATGGCCTTTATTATGTTGAGGTGTGCTCCCTCTATTCCCAATTTACTGAGTATTTATCAGAAATTGGTGCTGTACTTTATCAAATGCTTTTTCAGCATTTATTGATATGATCATGTGAATTTTTTCATTTTATTTATGTGGTGGATTACGTTTTTTGGTTTGTATTTATCCTATCCTTGCACCATTGGGGTGAATCCCACTTGATCATGGTATATGACATTTTTAATGTATTGCTGGATCCGGTTTGCCAATATTTTGCTGAGGATTTTGACATCTAAGTTCATCAGATACTACCCTGTAGTTTTCTTTCTTTGTGTGTCTTTACCTGGTTTTGGAATTAGGATAATACTGGCTTCATAGAAAATGTTCGGGAGTCTTTCCTCTTCTTGAATTTTTGGAATGCCTTGAAAAGGGTAGGAGTTAGTTCTTCCCTATATATTTGGTAAAATTCACCTGTGAAGCCATCCAGTCCGGTGCTTTTTGACTACTCCTTTAATTTCCCTAGTTATCAGTCTATATAGGCTTTCTGCCTCTTCTTCAGTTTTAGAAGATTATATTTCTGGAAATTTGTCCATTTCACCCAGGTTTTCCAATTTCTTGGCATATAGTTGATCATAGAAATTTCTTACAACCCTTTGTATTTCTGTGGTATCCATTGTAATTTCTCCACTTTTGTTTCTGATTTTATTTGGGTCCTCTCTCTCTCTCTCTCTCTTTCTCTCTCTGTCTCTTTTGCTTAATCAGTCTGCTTAAAGGCTTGTTGATTTTGTTGATCTTTTCAAAGAACCAGCTCCTGGATTTATTGATCCTTTGAATTGTTCTTTTAGTCTTTGTCATTTAATTCTCCTCTGACCTATATTATTTCCTTCCTTCTCTTGGCTCCAGGCATTTTTGTTGTTGGTCTTCTAGTTCTTATAGCTGTAGGGTTAGGATGTTTATTTGAGATTCAAAAAAAATTTTTTTTGGTAGGCTTATATTGCTATGAACTTCTCTTTCAGGACTTCCTTTGCTGTGTCCTATAGGTTTTGGGCTGTTGTGTGTTCATCTTCATTTGATTTCAGAGACTTTCTGATTTTTTCCTTGATCTCATTGTCAGCCCATTCATAATAAATAGCATGTTATTCAGTTCCCATGAAATTGAAAATTATTTTTTCCCTTGAGATTGGTTTCCAGTTTCAAGCCACTGTGATCCGAGAAGATGCTCAATGTGATTTTAATTTTCTTGAGTATGTTGAAGCTTCTTGTTCACAAGGCTTAAGCACTCTCCCCAGATTCTAAGGGGTCCCCAAGCAATGAATGAACAAGTATTTATGATTTCCAATTAGGAAATGTATTAATATCTACTCTGGATCATTTTATTTAACATGAAATTT
Organism: Noctilio leporinus; assembly: GCA_004026585.1. Lineage (NCBI taxonomy): Eukaryota > Metazoa > Chordata > Mammalia > Chiroptera > Noctilionidae > Noctilio > Noctilio leporinus. The sequence goes on along the minus strand of PVIW01000223.1, from coordinate 485,079 downwards.
AACACATTTATTATTTTTCTGAGAAAAATAAAGGCAAACTTTTGACTGACCACTGCGAAATTCTGGATTGGTGAAACCTAAAGTAATGCTAAGTTATGATTTCATGTTCCACAAATGAAATATCAGACTATTACTTTTCAGTTGTGCATAGACATACCATCTAATTAATGGCACATAACAGAAATTGCCTTAAAGGACTTGGAACTTTCAATGTAAATTCAGGTATGTCCTCTAAGCTCCCTATTTTAAAACCAAAATAAGTTTAAAGATCTTTGTGCAGAATGAGTCTAGAAATGTTGAGCTTTTCCTAGAAAATGGACAATGTTAAACAGATTCAAAACTATAAATTTAGGTCATTCATCTATAAAATTTAGTTTTCAAGGTCAGCGGTGCATGCTGTTTTTAAGTTTACATTTTAGAATAAAGATGTGAGTAGCATTATTAGCATAGTAGATTAAATGATCTGCGTTACTGAGTCTGGACCAATGAGTAACAAGTTGGTTTTTCTGCTTCTCAGTAAGACCAGCAGTAACTTAGGAGTTTCTGTCCACAGAACTGCTAAATAGTGGTTATTAATATGATGCCCAAACTACCTTTAAGGTCCACACATATCTTCAGTTTTCAAGTGTATAATTCAATTTCAGAGAGTTGGAATTTGATGGAATTATACTAACTCCAAGTAGAAATCCCACTCCTGTCATAATTACTGAGTGTTGATTTTTATACGTCTCTGCCTGCTACCCAATGTGGAAATGAAAATATTTTTCCTTTCACTGGTAGATACAAGCCTTTCAAAATGAGGTTCAGAGGTAATGATTTTTAAAATAACTGGTAATAGAAACTACTGCATAAAGATCATTAAAAATAACAGAGAATAAAACCCATGAACGTTATAAAAAACAAATTCAGTCAACCTTCAACCCCTACATTTTCTACCAAGTCCCAAACAATGTGACCTATTCAGCATGCACTCATTTTGCCCAGCTGAGCCGGCTTCTTTTCTGATTTCTCCCGAACTCTTTCCTACCATGAGACACCTTTGCACCTGCTGTTCTCTCCCTTAGAATGTTCTTAATTCCTTTTCTGTCTGAAACATCCAATTAATTCTTTAGTTCTCAACTTACAAGTGACTTCCTCAGGATAGCTTTATTCTTCATCAATTATGCACTCCCCATTCCCCTCTGGTCTCTTATCTGTTGAATGCATCCTTCATTGTACTTACTGGACTTAATTGCACATTATAACATAACTACAATTATGCAACCATGTATTTGATGTCATTTTTCCAACTGTACTGTAAAGCCCATGAAGGTATGATTGTATCTATTATTTATTGCTATTTTCTCAATGCCAATCATATAGCAGGAAATAAGGCATTAAAGGGAACAGAACTCTGCAATGAGCTCTTGAATAAAGTAATGAAAATTACTCTATTTCACATAAAATCAGGACTCTATCATACATCGTTTCCATTAACAAGTCTTTGTGAGAGTTTAATTAATGAAGACACTGTTTAAGCAACATTTTTCATAATCTTCATTCTCAAATACTTTAATCCTTCAACTTGGTTGCTAAGGTTGGGACCTGTTCCTTGAAAATATTCATGGAATTCACTGTGGCAGCTAAGCTTCCTGGGTAGAAATAACTGAAGCTCTCAATCAAAGCCAACTGGCCTTCAAATAAATGAGTCATTGTAATAAACTGTGACTACAAGGACACCCAAGAAGAAGTAGTAAGAAATTCAACCCACATTTTTTTGAATGTAGCCAATTCACTCAACTTCAAATTAAATAAATATTCATTGAATGGAACAAAGATATGCAAAAAACAAACACAAACACACCTCAGGAGAGATCTGTGAAATGAGGATTTCCCAAGATGATTATAAATCTTGAAAGTGTAACTCTAAAAACTTCCAGATCATGGTGAAAAAAATTAAAAAAAAAAAAAAAAAAAAACTATGAAAGCCAAGATTCATATAAAATAATGTCATTGCTATTTTGACTTTGGCATAAATGTATATAAGTTTACAACATACTGATTCTGTTATCTGAAATTACTGTCAATTTTTAAGAAACTTTCATGTATAACACCTATGGATCAAAAAGCTTCATAATTTAAATATTCAATGTAAGAATTTTTCTTTTTTAAAAGAGAAAATAGGCACTGGCCTGAGAACACAAAGGATGCTGGTTCGATTCTGAGTCAGGGCACATAACCAGGTTGCAAACCCAGTCTCCACTCAGGTCCATAGCTAGAGGTAGGTGAAAGGCAACCCATATATTAATGTTTCTCTCCCTCTCTTCCTTCTTCCCTGCCATTTTCTCTAAAAATAATGAACTAAATTTTTTTTTTAAGAGAATACTTATTCTCCGAAAGCCTTCAACTCAAAGAATCACAAGGAAGAGAAACAAAGAATCACAAGAGAAAGGGGGGCAACACAAAGCAAGATGAATAATTTAATCTGATATTAAGACTAAGAAATTTAAGAATAAGACACAAATTAAATGTTTATTGTCTATCTTCTCACCTATCAACCAAAGACTTTCAGGAAATAAAACTAAAAGAATAAAAATCTGTCATCATATTATTCTTTTTTACCTTACTGTTTTGATGGTAGGGGATAGGGAAAATAAGTAGGTGTTCATATGTACGGTGGTGGAAAGGGGAAAATGAACATTTATTTTGCACCTACTATGTTGTGTGCCTACAGATACTATACATATATTATTAGATTTATTCCTCACAAATAATCCATTTGCAGATGAAGTTCACAGAATAACTGGCTAGAGGTCACCTGGTTTTAATTCTAAGGCTATCTAGTGCCCCTTCTACAACACAAAACATTGCCTTAGTTTTCTTGGCTCTGTCAAAAATATTAATTGTTCATTAGTATAATTTTCCAATTCTTTTCTTTGTATTATTCCACCAAATGAGTTTTCGTTCTCACTCACTCTGAGGGATTAGCCTTCGTACCTTGTTCCGCAGCTTAGAACTAAGGGAAGCAGACTCCTCCTCACAAAGAACAGCTCTTTTTTCTATCACAATCTAAACAAAACTTTTAATGAAATCTATAGTATTGATTTCAAGCATACCACAGCTGAGAAGGTACAGTTTGCATTTTTCTCAGTCATTCCCAATGCCTAACATTTTCATACCTGTAAAATTCTTGACAATTCCCTCAGTTATACAATTAAAAGAACGATTTTAAACTGTAATTGGTAAGCCCTGGCTGGTGTGGCTTAGCAGACTCAGTACCAGTCTGTGAACCCAAGTATTGCTAGTTCGATTCCCAGTCAGGACACATACCCAGGTTGCAAGCCAGGTCTCCAGCCAGGTCCATAGCTGGAGGCAGGTGAAAGGCAACCATACATTGACATTTCTGTCCCTTTCTTCCTTCCTCCCTTCCCCTCTCTCTAAAAATAATGAATAAAATCTTTAAAAAAAAAAATGTAAATGGTAAACTTAGATAAATTAGTGTTGAATGTTGAAATAATTTAAATAATTATTTTGGTATGTCCTTGTACTTATAGCTGCATTTCTAAACTTTTCTCACCATAGTACCCTTAACAGCAGAGGGGTACGAATACCTGCCAAGCAGTCAAAACACTTTAAGAGATTTCATCCAAGTCTTGCATTTTATCTTTGAGATTCAGATACACTGCATTCTATTCCACTTAATAGCCTTGATTTTAGCCCATCCTTCAGATTCTAAATTGATTAAATCTAATTTAAATTTAGATCTAGATTAAAAATGTGTAAATATCTCATGTTTATTTTATAGTGTCTCAGGTACCAATTAGTGTATTCCTGGTGGTATGAGACTCTATTCTTTGAGAAAAATGGTATATTATTTTTAACACAGTACTATGAAATGGTAAAATGTGGATAATACAGCTTTAAACTGATATATTACATTTAAAACTTATTGTTGTGTTTTAATATTTCCTCTGCTATGGAGAAGGAACTATATAAACTTTTATATATAAAAGTTAATATATTTTCAATTATTAGAATCTAAAACTGATCTAATTTTATTTGTGAAATTTACCATTATTTAGTCTTTCTCCTCTATCCCAAATATTGATAACAGGTACTCAAAGAAACACTTTTTAAAAACATTTCATTTTTGTTTTTAGAAACTACAAAATGCAAGAACCATGGTATAAAGTGAAAATTACCTTGTTTATCTATAACTGAGTATGAAGCCAAAAATCCTCGTCCAGAAACATGGATTCCACTCATGAACAGCACTGTAATTTCATTGCTTTTTGATTCAATTGAATGGTTCATCTGTAATCCCAGACCACAGTATTTGCCTAAAAATGAAGGAAAAGCAGGTGTTGTGATTCTCATGAAGTCAATGCAGATAACAGAATTAAAAATAATATAATACTGCCCTGGCTGGTAGCACAGTGGGTAAGGTGCCAGCCTGCGAACCCAAAGATCGCAGGTTCGATTCCCCAGCCAGGGTACGTAACCAGGTTGCAAGCCAGGTCTCCAGTCAGATCTGTGGCTGGAGGCAGGTGAAAAGCAACCATACATTGATGTCTCTCTCTCTCTCTCTGCCTCACTCCCTTCCCCTCTTTCTAAAAATAATGAAATAAAAAATCTTAAAACAAAATAATATAATACTAAATGGTGTATTAAAAAATGTAAAATGATAACTAGAATATTTGGTGATTAAAAATCCTACTGCTCTGGAGGGGAAAAAAAAGCCAAGTAAAAACCGTTCAAATGATTAAAAAAAAAAAAAAAACCAGCACAAGCATGAGTGATCTTTAGAAGACTCAATTTTTTGTGGAAATATAGTTGTATACTTTTAAAAGTAATAACAAGAAGTTAAAAAAAATTAAAGCATTTCATGCAGGCAGGTAACCCACAAATAAATTGACAGTAAATCAGTAACATTCCTAACATGCTCCTTTCATGCACCTAGATTCCTGGCCTTGGGGCACCTCTTCAAGCTTTTTTGAACCTTCTCAATTTTTCTTCCAAGCATTGTTGAACTATCGTTAAACTTCTAGTCAATTCATTGAGGTAATCTTTATATTGAAATTTTAAAGACTGTCAGTCAATAACTTCTCAATTTATTTAGCATTTAATGAATAAATACCAAACATCAAGGTAAATACATACACTTGTCTTGGATACTTTGGTTTTTAATATAAAATGCACCTTGCTCATCTGTTCTTTCTTTAGAAACAGCAACAGTGCAAAAAAGAAAATACTACCTTCTATTTGTAAATATGGAATATAATTTAAAAGTTGTCAATAGTTTTAACATTCAAGCAAAATAACACATCAAAGAACCCTACCAGTTATTATCTGAATATGCAGAAAGATAACTAAATCTTCAGACTTGTTTTTTTTTAAAAACCAAGTAATTCAGGAATAGTCAAGAGGATAAATATTAAATATTGTATTTCTTTTGAGTAGGAAATACTAAACAACAGTAATATTTATTTCACATTCCAAATATTAACACAAGTAGCACTGAATGCAATATATTTTTTAGCAGCACCAAATATGTACAGAGCCAGTGCCTTATCACATTACATCTTATGGCCCAATGGGAATAGGTAAAGGCAAGAGAGATTATGTCAACTAGCATCTTTATACAAGATTAACATTTGTAAAGGTGAACAACTAGCTAGCTGCCCTTTGCCGGGTTAAGGATGTATCTATGTATATGTAAGTTCAATTACAAGGCTGACTAACGTGCTCAAATACTGACTTTCCAGGTGCTTTTACTTAAAAAGCAAAAAAATCATATTTAAAAAATACTTATCATGCATTATAAAAATGTCTATAAGATGTATTAAAGTGAAACACTGTTTTAAAAAACTTTCTAACCCTTTTAATATGCAAAGAACCATAGAAGTATTTTTTATTAGCATTTCAGTTTCACCTTTTGTTTATTTGGAGTTATCTTGTCTTCCAAAACATTTTTTAAACTACCTCTGTTCTGTGAAACTCAGAAGGCAGTGCTAAAAAATGGATAATCATTTTAAAAACCAGAAGAAAAAAGGAAAAGTACAACAGCTGACCTTGTAGGTGCTTAAATGAGTTTAAAATACACAAGATAAACACCTGCCTTCACCAGCCATTCACAGCCAAGATGACTCCCCCTCTCCTCATTTGGCTCTGCTCTGAGCATAGGTTTTACCCATTACACAAATAATGCAAACACTTGGTAAAATACTCTGGGAATGCAAGAAGAAAAACCATTCCTAATCTTGGTAATGCAAGAGGGGGACTTCAAAAACTCTTAATTTACTTGTGAAAACTTGTGCATAATTGTGTATTTATTCTTAAATATTTAAACTTCAGTCACTTTCAGTCCTCTCCATCTGATGCAAAAAACATCTATTGAGAGATGTTTTCTCCACTGCTCAAAACATTTTTTGAACTCCTCAATTTTGATGCTAGGCGCCTCTGCTGTGTTTTGTTTCACCTCTTTCACAATGGCAAAATGTTTTTCTTTGAGGACTTTTCTTATTCAAGGAAACAAAAAAAAGTTGCTAAGGGCAAGTTAAGGCAAATAGGAATGGTGGGGCATGGGTATCAAGCCATTTTTGGTCAAAAACTGCTGAACACTCAGTGGGGTATGGGTAGGTGCACTCATAAATCACCCACTGTGAAATGGACAAACTTGTTCAAAGTCTTCAAAAAAAATTCACTGAAGTTGAATGTAGCCTCTCACAACAATGTCAGCTGGGGCACTGATACAGATGGGTTCCTAGAACACTCGAAATCTGCACTACAAGGGGCCTACTCTCCAAGAAGACAATTCTGTTTTTTGTTGGGGTCCCCTTCTTGCAGAGCTGTCAATTTTTTAATGCTATTTGCCCAGTTTGGCCATTCAAAGGTACTTCTAAGTCAAAATACAGCATTTAATTGTCAACAATTATGGGTTCTATTGATGGCTCTTAAAGTTAGCTGAAATATCTATTGAGCTTCTCATGAACAAGTAAGAGAGGTACTTCAAAAATAGTTTTCAATATGTATAGAAAACTACAAATATTATCTTAAATCACCATAATACCCTTAAAACACTGGATGATAGTCTAAAATAATCCATGTGTCCAGGAAAACTAAAATGTGTAAAAAATTATTAGCCTTTAGGAAACCAGGAAAAAGCAAATTAAATCCAAAGTAGGTGTAAGAAAACAACTAATAATTAGAACAGAAATCAATACAACTGAAAACAGAAAATCAATAAAAAATTAATAAGACCAAGAGCAGGTTATTTGAAAAGAAAACTGATAAGCCTTTAGTAAGGCTAAATAAGGAAAAGAGAGAACACAAATCATTAATATCAAAAGTGAAAGTGGGGACACATCACTACAGATCCCAGGGACATTTAAAAGGATCATAAAGAAATATTATATATAACTCTAAATGTCCACAAATATGATAATCCAGATAAAAGTTTCCTTTAAAGACACAATTTGCCAAAACTCAAACAAAAAACAGGCAATCTAAATAGGCCTATATCTAAGAAATTAAATCAATAATTTATAATACTTCAAAAGAAAAAGCACCATGCACAAATGGATTCACTGGTGAATTCTACCAAACATTTAACAAAGAAATTACACCAATTTTCTGCCATTTCTTGCAGAGAACGAAAAAAGAGGGAATACTTCCTAACTTATTCTATGAGATCAGCATTACCCTAAGACCAAAACCAAAGATATTACAAGAAAACCATAGACCAATGTTTCTCATGAAAATAGATGCAAAAAGCTTTAATGAAATATCAGCAAATCAAATGATCAGGTAAGAACCAAACATGTAGGTTGGTTCAACATCTGAAAATCAATTAATGCAATCCATCATATCAACAGGCTATAAAAGAAAAATAATGATCAAATAAACAAGCACAAAAAGTACTTGATAAAACCAACATTGGCCCTGGCTGGTGGCACAGTGGATAAGGTGCCAGCCTGCAAACCCAAAGGTCACTGGTTAAGATTCCCAGCCAGGGCACACATAACCAGGTCTCCAGCCAGGTCTGTAGCTGGAGGCAGGAAAAAAGCAACCATACATTGATGTTTCCCTCTCTGCCTCTCTTCCTTCCCCTCTCTGTAAAAAATAATAAATAAAATCTTAAAAATGAAACCCAAAAAACCAACACTCAATTATAGTAAAAAAAAAAAAAAAAAAAAAAAAAAAAAAAAAAAAAAAAAAAAAAAAAAAAAAAAAAAAAAAAAAAAAAAAAAAAAAAAAAAAAAAAAAAACTCAGTAAAGAATAAAGAGAAACTTCCTCAAAGTAATAAAGAAAATTTACAAAAGAAGCTACAACTAACATCATATTTAACACTGAGAAATTTAAAGCTTTCCCAGTAAGATCAGCAACAAAGCAAGTCTTCTCTCGGCATTCTTTTAACATCATACTGGAAGTATTAGCTAACACAGTAAGGCCAAGGGGAAGAAAAGTACACAGACTGGGAAGAAAGATATAAAACTGTCTTTGTTCACACATAATATAATTGTCTATGGAGAAAATCCAAAAGAACTGACAAAAAAGCTCCTGTAACTAGTAATTATAGCAAGATTGAAGAATATAAGTAAAAGTCAACTGTTTTTCTATACAAAAACAATGAATAACTGAAATTTAAAATTTAAAACACAATACCATTTATATTATATTGCCCCAAATGTAGGTATAAATCTAACACAAAATATGCATAAGATCTATATGAAGAGAATGACAAAAATCTGAAGAACAAAAGCAAAGGAATATATGAATGAAGAGATATTCCATGTTCATGTTCAGGAATACTAAGATGTCAATTCTTTCCAACTTGATTTGTAGATTCATTAAATCCAAGTCAAAAGCTCAGGAAGATATTTTGTGTATACTGATTAAAGTTTATATGGAGGGAAAAAAGACCCAGAATAGCCAACACAATATTGAAGAAGAACAAAGTTGGAGGACTTCCTATATAAAGCTACAGTAATCAAGACAGTGTGATACTGACAAATATATCAATGGAACAGAATAGAGAGTTTGGAAGTAGATGCATAAAAATATAGTTAATTGAAAGCACAGACAGCGAATGTAATACAATGGAGCATATATAGTGTTTTAAACAAATGGTGTCAATACAATTAGACATCTTCATGCAAAAAAATAAATCTAAACACAGGCTTTACATCCTTCACAAAAATTAACTCAAAAATGGGTCATAGGCTTAAAGGTAAAATCAAAACTATAAAACTTCTAGAAGATAACAGGAGAAAATCTGGATGATTTTGGGTCTGATTATAGCTTTTTAGATACAACACTAAAGGCACGATCCATGAAAGAAAGAATCAATTAGCAGGACTTCTGGGAAAAAATATTTGCAAAAGACACATATGATAAAGGACACCTGATAAAGGATTCCTATCCAAACTATACAAAGTTAAAATTCAACATCAACAAAAAAACTGGTTTAAAAATAGGCCAAAGATCTTAATAGAGACTTCACCAAAGATGATACAAAGATAGCAAACAAGCATATGAAAAGATGCTCTACCTCTACCTAATATGTCATCAGAGAAATGCAAATTAAAACCATGAAGTCCTGTCTGGTGTGGCTCAGCTGATAAGGCACTGGCCTGCAAACCCAAAGGTTGCTGGTTCAATTCCCCAGTCAGGGCACATAACCAGGCTGCAAGCCAGGTCTCCAGCTGGGTCCATAGCTGGAGGCAAGTGAAAGGCAACCAACCATACATTACATTGATGCTTCTCTTCCTTTCTTCATCCCTCCCTACCCTTCTCTCTGAAAATAATAAAATCTTTATAAGTAAATAAGTAAATAATGATGTATAACCACACACCTATTAGAATGGCCAAAAATCCAGAACATTCACGATACCAAATACTGGCAAACATGTGGACCATCAGAAAACTCCCTGGCTGGTGTGGCTTAGTGGCTTGAGTGTCAGCTTGTGTGCCAAAGGGTCACCAGGCATGTACCTGGATTGCAGGCCAGGTCCCGAGTCGGGTGCATGCAAGAGGCAAAGGCAACTACACATAAATGTTTCTCCACCTCTTTCTCCCTTCCTTCCCCTCTTTCTAAACGTAAATGAAATCTTTAAAAAAATAAACTATTTTAAAAAACACCCCTCTCATTCATTGCTGGTGGGAAAGCAAAATAGTACAGCCACTTTGGAAGACAGTTTGAGATTTCTTAGAAAACTAAACAATCCTACTGTACAATCCAGCAATCGCACTCCTGAGTATCTACCCAAAGGAGCTGAAAACTTACATCCACACAATACTCTGCACTCATAAGTTTATAACAGCTTTATTTATAATTGCCAAGACTTGGAGGCAACCAAGATGTCCTTTAGAAGATGAATGAATAAATTGAAACCTCTAAATAATGAAGTATTATTTAGCACTAAAAAGAAAAATTATCAAGCCATGAAAAGACAATAAGGAACTTGAAATGCATATTACTGAAAGAAAGAAAGAAGGCAATGTGGAATTCTCAAAGGAATTCAGTTACTGATTATATATTATCAAGCACCTCAATATTCAGTAATGGAGCTTGGTATGTGCTAGGGATTCAGTGATCAAACTGGATAGTTAACAATGCTGCCCCAGAAAGCCCAGTGTGGTGGGCACAGGGCAAAAGTTGAACCCTCTAGAGTACAGAAGAGGCCATCACAATGCCAAGAAAATGTTTAGAGAAGATGCTGTCATTAAGCAACATTCATCAGTACAGTTTTCTTAAAGAGTTGGGCTTCAAGGATCACTGCCTTGTGTTGGTGGGCAAGGGCAAGTTGGAGTTGTAATATTTAGCTCCTGATTTTGTATTCTGTTTTTGAATAACTAAGATTTCTTTGCCTACTAATTTCTCTTATGCTGTGACTAATAGTAAGTTGTTCTTTTTGACTAGATTTAGCATTAGCTTTAGTGCCTTAATGAAGACTCACCTGCAGAGAACAATGGGAGGGTACAGATCTAAAATTGTTTTGAATGATTGGACAATTTGGTTATATTTAAAAAGACAAGTAACAATCACGTATTTTCTATGTTTAAAAAGAATTTAGCAATATCACTAAGACTGGATTTGCCTTTCCTTCTAAAAGATAGTGAATACTTTAAAAGGATGTATTTCTACAAAATGATCAAGTCATTGTCCATTTTGATTTCTGGGAAGGTAACTATTTCAGTATCATTTTCAAGAATAAATGACAGATCTGGTATTTGCATATTTCAAAATGAACAAGGTCTATATGAGAAAATGTACCTTGATATTTTTACACATCATATACAAAAATAAATTCTGTACGGATATTGGATAATATATGTAGAGGGAAACAATAAAGCTTTTATTTTTATTTATTTTTAGAGAGAGGAGAAGGAAGAGAGGAAGAGAGGGAAAGAAACATCAATGTGTAGTTGCCTCTCACATACCTCCAACCAGGGACCTGGCCTGAAACTCAGGCATGTGCCCTAACTGGGAACTGAACCTGCAACACTGGTTTACAGGCCAGCGCTCAATCCACTGAGCCATGCCAGACAGGGCTAACAATGAAGCTTTTAAAGAACATCTTCATGGACTAGGAGTGGGCAAAGAGTTTAGAAGAAAACAAAAAGTACTAGCCATAAAATACAAATGTGAAAAACATTGCAAAAGTGAATGTCTATCAAAAGATACCAATAAATGGGGTAAAAAGGAATGTCATAAAAAGGGAGAGGATATTGGTAATAAATATATCTAGAAAGAACCCATAACTGTTATATATAAACAAGTTCCTACAAATAAAAAAATAAAATCACTTAATAGAAAAAGATGCATAAAAAACTTAAACACTTTTAACAAAAGATATTCAAAGTGATAATTAACATATGAAAAGAATAAAATAATATTAGCCATCAGGAAAATGCAAGGCAAAACCACTACGTGGTATCAGTTCACACACAATGAAATGTGGAGAGCAGTAACTGAAATTCTCATAACTGGTGGGGGATATAAACTGGTATAACCACAAAAGCATTTGGCAATAACTACTAAAGGAATGTAGGCATAAATGTGAATTTTGGCTCACCACGACAGATAGCAGAATATTCATAGCAGATAATTAGTGATAGACAAAAACTGGTTATAAGGTAAAAACCTTAATTTTCTTTATTTCCATACCGATAGAAATTTAGATTACTTCCAGTTTTTCATGTAGTGAATATGACAATCAATATCTTCCTAGCACAACCTCTTCTATCTTCCTGAAGTATTTCCTTATCTTAATAGGTACTTCCAGAACTATATCAACTAATACATCATCAATATAAAAAAGGACTGATTTCACAACACCCACACCAAACATGTTACTAATCCAAAAGACAGGAAGGCAACATAGTCTTTAATAATAAGCATAGTTGCCTCCTTCAATTCCTCTTTCAAAACGGCAGTGTGGATAAAAATGCACACAGATTTTTCCATGATGATGAACAAAGGGCCTTGATAGAAAATTTTACAGCTCTCATGTGAACCAAAATGTCCATAAGGTAATACCAATCATCCCCATTAATATTTTTCTGAGTGGGTTTTCCTTCTTTCTTATGAAATTCTACTTTGAGAGGTTAAAGACTTATCTTCTGGAAAACCAGGAAACTTCTGAACAGAAGAGAGCTTCATAATCTATTTCCATTTCTTAATAAAAAATTTAGAAAAGATGGTGACTCAAGGCCCTTTTTGGTTCTTTTAAGTTGATAACTTCTTTCAGGATAGCTGGCAGAATTTCTAATGCCAACTATAGTACTGTGAAAATAATGAATCATAACAATGTGTAGTCTTCAACAAAACCAGATGTGTTGTCAAATATCGCAGGTGAGACATACATGATACACCAAGAAATTTCTTCAAAGCTTTTCTGGAAAAATCAATTTTTCACTACTTAAGAGATGTCAAAGGCTTTTCATATTTCCTATTAAAGCTTAAAATTGGAATTCTTAGATGGAGTTAGCATCACAGAGTAGATTAAGTTGCACCGATCTGAATACTGAGAAATGGGACAGATGTCAATTCCTCATTGAATTGCCTCATAATATTAGAAAACATATTCAGAAGTGATCATATCTTTACAAAGACAAAGTTTCAATATTCTTTTCTTTTCCAGTCCACAAACCAGCTTAACTATTCCAGGGCACAAAGATTCACTAACATCTTTTGAATTGTATATAACAATGCAAAAAACAACCTTATATGGTGTTTCTACATTACGGAAAAATCTAAGTTTATGTCTAAGTTCCCATCCAGATTTCTCATGGAAAATATTCAGAAATATAAGATCCTTTTTCCTTTTGATTTCACGTTTTCATAGGTTAGAACTGTATCTCACAGGAAACTCTGTGGCTCTAATATCTATTATGCAAGATACCTATAATAATTAAGATGAGATACCACTTATTTAATTTCTGTCCATGGGGAATTACTCTAGATGCAAAATGTTAATAATGATTATATTATGAACCCCCTCACTTCTTTCAAATGAAACAATACTGAACACTTTGACATAAAATTATTTTTCACAAAAAGTTAAAAATAAGAGAAAGAAACTACAGAACAAAATTATTTTGCTTTTATTAGGTTCACAGATCCCTGAATTATGTGAATAGAGTTCATAGAGTCTAAGAATAACGTAAGTGGCAAAGTCAATGAAAGACTTGTTATAGGGGGACCAAAATGGCCAAGCTATGCCATAAACAACCAGAAAACATATATTTTTACAAATGCACTTGTAGATGAGAATACTGAATTCGGGGAAGGAACTTAAGAATGAAGAATTCTTGACCAGGCAATTTTCGAAAGGAAATACTTTGGTAAAAGAAATTGGTTAAAAGTAACAGAGGTACATACATACATCGGAAATTGCACGGTAAAGGGGTTAAAAATAAAGCAAGAAGGGGAAACAGGACTCTGCCAAATACACACCCCCACACCCCCACATACACAATGCAGATACAAGATAATGGAACAGAAATAATATTAAAACTATCATTCAAGAAAATATTCCAAAACAAAAGATATGAATCTGCATATTTAAAAAGTTCACTGGATACCAATGAAAACTAGCTCACAATGATAAACTTCAACACATATTCTTATAAAACTATTAGACTTTAAAGGTAAATTAAGAAGTGTCACAGACTCCGTGCAAAGGGGAACAGAATTGAACTGGTATCAGACTTCTCAAAGTAAAAAGGCATGACAATAACGAAAGAATATTTTTTAAAACCATAAAGGAAAATGTGAGTCAAGGACACATATAACACAGCTGTCTCTCAAAATCATTTAAAAAAGCAAAAATAAACAATTATAAACATGCAAGAGATTTTTAAGGAGTCAATCTATTAAAAAATGAACTTCATTCATTCAAGGTATGACTGGGAGAACTTAAGTGGCAAGAGCAATCATAAGCATTTATTATGTTTCATTGTAGATTTAGAAAAGTTATAAAGATGGGAGACTTTCAGCCAAGATGGAGGTGAAGGTAGACATACTTCATCATCTCCCTCCAAAACAAAGAAGGAATATAACTACATCAAAACTGGAGACAACTAGAACTTATAGAAAAACAAGCTGCATGGAAGTCCAAAAAAGATATAAAGAGGTACTCATCCAGACAGGCAGGAGGGACAGAGAGGACATGGTGTGGCTGTGGAGGCAAAAACAACAGAGGCTATGGCCAGCTGGTGGAAAGTTCAGTCACACATTTAAAAAAATAGGAACAACTGGGGAGTCATCATAGACTCAAACTAGACCTCATGGTTCCAGTGCAGGGAAAAATAAAGCCTCATTGCTTCTGACTATGAAATGAGTGGGGTTGGGGCAGAGGAAGAAACTGCCAGTCTCTCAGCAGTCTGTTTGTTTAGAGGGCCTTGTGGTCTTAGAACATCAGTGGACCATTCCAATCTTGGGACCACAGCTAGCAAGGTGCCAGTCCCATATGGGGAGTGGGAGAAGTGCCTGGAAAAGGGCCACATGCTGGGCAAGCAGCATCATTACCTCTCAGACTCCTCCCCCACATACAGCATCACAACGTGGTAAAATGGATCATCCCACACTGATCAATAACTAAGGCTCTGCCCCTTACAACGTAACAAGTGTGACAACTCTACCTAAGATACAAGCAAACACAGGAGGCAGTCAAGTCAAGGAGGCAGAGAACTATGGCCCAAAAGAGGGAGCAGATCAAGGTTCTAGTGGAAGAACTAAGCGATGAGATGATAGCCAACCTAATACATACAGGATTCAAAACACTGGTGATAGTGATGCTCAGAAATTTGACAGACATGCTTAAGTATGGCAAAACACATAAGGGAAGAAATGAACGCTAAGCTAAGTGAACAAAGGAAAATCTACACAAAACCAATGGTGAAGGGAAGGAAACTAGCATTCAAATGAATTATTTGGAACATAAGGAAGAAATAGTCAATCAGTTCAGAACGAAGGAACAAGAATTGAAAAAAACAAGAAGAGACTTAGGAACCTCTGGGACACTTTAAACATGCCAACATCCAATTCATAAGTGTCAGAAGGGAAAGAGGAAGAGCAAGAAAATGGAAATTCATGCAAAAAATAATAAAGAAAAACTTCACTAATTTAGCAAAGGAAATACACATACAAGTCCAGGAAGCACACTGAGTCCCAAACAAGTTGGACTCAAAGAAGACAACACCAAGTCACAACACAATTAAAATGCCAAAGTTAAAGATAAAGAGAGAATCTTAAAAACAGGAAGAGAAAACGAGAGACTTCCCTACAAAGGAGTTCCCATAAGACTACCAACTGATTTTTCAAAAAAATTTTGCAGGCAAGAAGTATTCAAAGTGATGAAAAGCAAGGACCTACAACCATGATTACTCTCTCCAGCAAAGTTATCATTCAGAATGGGAGGTCATATAAAGTGCTTCCCAGACAAGGTAAAGCTAAAGGAGTTCATCATCACCAAGCCATTATTATATGAAATGTTAAAGGGGTTATTTAAGAAAAAGAAGATCAAAACTATATAAACATTAAAATGATAAACTCACAACTATCAAAAACAGAACCTAAAAAATAAAAATGAAAGCAAAGACAAACCAAGCAAACAACCAGAATAGGTCCAGGAACCTAGGTATGGGGATCATTAGGAGGGTTATCAACTGGGAGGGGCAAAGGGGTGAAATGGGGAAATAGTGCAGAAATTAGGAAACATAGCTAGTGGGGACAAGACAGACAGAGGGAAAATAAGAATAATAGAGGAAAGGGTAAAATCAGAGAACTTATATGCATAACCCATGTACATGAACTAGGGGAGGTGGGACTGTGGGAGGGAATGGGGTCATGGATGGAGGGGAACAAAGGGAAAAGACTTTAGGACAACTAAAACAGCAAAATCAATAAAATACATAAAAAGGAAAAAATGGGACAACTGAAACAGAATAATCAATAAAACATAACTTTTTTAAAAAGCTAAAAAATGGATTAAATATGGAGGAAGAGTAAGTGGAAACTACACTACCCTCTTCCCAGAATGAAACTGGAATTACAATTAAATTACTGAAAAGCCACTCTGAATTTTCTATAAAAATTCCCACAGACAGCAACAAAAGGGACAGAGAAGCATCTTAGCAGCCAGGGGTTGTCCTTGAGAAGGGTGGGGTCTAATTCCCCAGCTGGACTTCCCAGCCTATAGCAACCAAGTTGAGAGTAAAACAGCATCCAGCTGTGAAAAGCAAAAAACAGTGGGGTTTTGCTGACTCTAAAGAGAAAGGTAGAGACACAGAGGTTTTAAAGGGACAATGCACAAAAATGTTGGCAACCACTTACCCTACTCTACAGAGAAAGAGGGCAGAGTGGACTAGAGATGCTTAAGGAAGAGTTTTGGGCAAGGAATTTGAGGAGAAAAATGAAGGAGCAGCTGACAGGGTCCCAGTGCTGACTGGGACTATACCACATCCCCTATACCACAGGCAGAACAATCTTTTCCAAGTGGCATCAGCCTGAGGAGAAGCAATAGCCCTACACACAGGAATTAATATGCCCTGCCCAGCAATGCTTAAGCCTGACTGCTGATCACAGACTGATTGGATTATAACAACTGAAGGAGACAAAGGCAGTGGATCTCTACTAGCCTTGAACAGGTGTCCTAGACCCAGACTGGGACAAAATATGACATCACCAGGGGCAGATCCAGGAAGAGTGCACCTGTATAATAGTATATAAGACATTGTGAGTAGAGTGACTCTCAGTCAGCTAACTGGAGAGAAGGACCCACCAAAGAACAATACAACAACAAAAACTCAAGTACAAAAACCTAGACAGCCCACATAAATGGCATGAAAAGCATATCAAGTTCAGAAGATCAAGACACTGCACCACTGAATTCCAAAGGTCCCCTACCATAGAAGGTCACTCCACAAAGGCAGGAAGTCAAACGATCAATCGAAGAAGCAGAAACAAACAAGAGTGACCTAAAATGGGGAAACAAAGAAATGATCCCTCTTCAAAAGGAAAGGAAGGAGGAATCCCCAGAAGACTGCTAAATGAAATAGAGGCAAACAAACTATCAGACATGGAATTCAAAATAATGATTATAAGGAAGCTCAATGAGCCAGCAAGCTCATAGCAAACTACAAACACTCCAGGGGAACTATAGAGAACTTCAGAGAAGCAACAAGGAACTTACTGAGAATTATACTAGCATTAAAAAGGACATTGCAACTATCAATAAAAGGCAGGAGGAAATGAAAAATACAATTTCTGAATTGAAGAATATAGTAGAAAGAATCAAAAGCAATCTAGAGGGAGCATAGGATTGGATCAGCAAGCTGGGGGGCAATATAGAAAAAAATTCCCAGATAGCAACAAAATGAAAAAAGACTGATAAAGAATGAAGAGGTTTTAAGAGAGCCGCAGGACAACATGAAACTTAATAATAGCTGTATCATAGGGATACCAGAAAGAGAAGGAGCAAGGAATAGAAAGTCAGTCTAAAATGTAATGACAGAAAAGTTCCCTAACTTGAGGAGAGAAAAAGTTATGCAAGTTTGGGAAGCACAGAGGGTCCCAATGAAAATGAACCTAAAGAGGCTCACTCCAAGATACATCATAACTAAAATGGCAAATGTAAAAGACAAACAGAGAATCCTAAAAGTAGCAAGACAGAGACACTTAATAACATACAAGGGGGCTCTGATAAGGTTATCAGCTGATTTCTCAACAGAAACAATGAAAGCCAGAAGGGAATGGCAAAAAATATTCCAAGCAATGAAAACAAAGGCCTGCAACCAAGAATACTCTACCCAGCAAGGCTCTCATTCAAAATGCAGGGTGAAATAGTTTCTCAGACAAAACGTTAAAAGAGAAACAGAGAGGAACACAGGTACAAAGGGGGGAATTGACAGTGAATAAGTACTATCAATAATAACTTTAAATGAAAATGGATTAAATGCACCATTCAAAAGACCTAAGGTAGCTGAATGGATAAGAAAAACATGACCCATGTATGCTGTCTACAAGAGATCCACCTCAGAACAAAAGATCTACAGAGACTGAAAGTGAATGGATGGAAAAAAATATTTCAAGCATTGGATAGGAATAAAAAAACTGAGGTAGCAGTACTTATATTAGACAAAATAGATTGCAGAACAAAGACCATAAAAAGAGATAAAGAAGAACAATTCATAATACTTAAGGGAACAATCCATCAAAAAGACATACCTCTGTAAACATATATGCACCCAACATAAGACACCCAAATATATAAGAAAAATCTTGTTGAAATTCAAGAAGGATATCAACAGCAACACACCAAGGATACTGGCATTAAACAACACTCTAGATCAAGGGGACTTAACTGATATATACAGAAATTTTCACCCCAAGGTAGCAAAACACACATTCTTTTCAAATGCACATAAAACATTCTCAAAGACAGACCACATGGTAGGACACAAAATGAATCTCCACAAATTCCAGAAAACTGAAACTGTATCAAGCTTGAAACTAGAAACCAACCTCAAAGAAAAAATACAAAAACATTCAAATTCATGAAGAATAAATAACATGCTATTAAATAATGAATGGGTTAACAAAGAGGTAAAGGAAGAAATTAAAAAGTTTCTGGAAACAAATGAAAATGAATATACAACAGCCCAAAACTGACGGGATACAGCAAAGGCAGTCCTGAAAGAGAAGTTCATAGCAATACAGGTCTACTTAAAAGACGGAAGAATCTCAAATAAACAACCTAACCCTACAGCTACAAGAACTAGAACAGCAACCACAAACAGCCCAGAGCAAGTAGAAGGAAGGACATAACCAAGATCAGAGCAGAATTAAATGACATAGAGACTAAAAGAACAATTCAAAGGATCAATAAATCCAGGAGCTGGTTCTTTGAAAAGATAAAATTGATAAACCTTTAACCAGACTCATCAAGAAAAAAAAGGACTCAAATAAATAAAATCAGAAACAACAGAGGAGAAATCACAACTGATACCACAGAAATTAAAAGGATTATAAGAAATTAACATGAACAACTATATGCCAAGAAATATGACAACCTGAGTGAAATGGATAAATTTCTGGAAACATATAATCTTCCAAAACTGAATCCAGAAGAAGCAGAAAGCCTGAATAAGCCAATAACAACTAGTGAAATTGCAGCAATCATCAAAATAAGCATACAAAAGACCGGACCAGATGGCTACACAGGCAAATTTCTCCAAATATTTAGGGAAGAACTAACTCCTGTCCTTCTCAACCTATTCAAAAAAAAAAAAAAAAATCCAAGAAGAAGGAAGACTCCCAAACTCTATATGGCCAGTATTATTCTAATCTCCAAACCAGGTAAAGACACAACAAAGAAAAGAAAACTACAGGCCAATATTGTTGATGAACATAGATGCTAAAAATATTGGCAAACCTAATCCAGCAATATATTAAAAAGATCATAGACCATGATCTAGTAGGATTCATCCCAGGGATGCAAGGATGGCATTACATTTGCTAATCAGTAAACATAATACACCACATAAACAAAATCAAAGACAAAAACCATATGATCATATCCATAGATGCTGAAAAAGCACTTGATAAAGTACAGCACCCAAATGCTCAGCAAAGTGGGAATACAGGGAGCATTATAAGGGCCACATACGAGAAACCTGCAGCCAACATCATACTGAATGGGCAAAAATCAAAAGCTTTTCCCTTAAGAACATGGACAAGACAAGGGTGTCTACTCTTTTCATTTCTATTCAACATTGTTGTGGAAGTTTTTACCCATAGCAATCAGACAAGAAAAAGAAATGAAAGGCATCCAACTTGGAAAGGAAGAGGTAAAACTGTCATTATTTGCAGATGACATGATAGTGTATATAGAAAACCCTATAGACTCCACCAAAAAACCAGTAGACCTAATAAGTGAATTTGGCAAAGTAGCTGGATATAAAGTTAATATTCAGAAATCAAATGCCTTTTTTTTATATCAACAATAAAACATCAGAGATAGAAAGTAGGGGGAAAAAGTCCCATTTCCTATAGCAACAATAAAAAATGTACATAGGAATAAACTTAACCAAGGAGGTGAAAGACCTCTGTTCAGAAAACTACAGAACACTGAAGAAAGAAATTAAAGAAGGTTCAAATAAGTGGAAGTATATACCATGTTCATGGATGGGAAGAATTAACATAATTGAAATGTCCATGCTACCCAAAGTAATTTACAGATTCAATGTAATCCCTATTAAAATAGCAACAATATATTTCACAGGTAAATTTATATGGAGTCAAAAACAACCCCAAATAGTCAGAGCAATCTTGAAAGAACAAAGTAGGAGGAATCACAATACCAGATAGCAAACTATATTACAAAGCTACTATAATCAGTCTGGCACTGGCATAAGAATAGATGTATATATCAATGGAACAGAATTGAGAGCCCAGAAATAAATCCAGGCCTCTAAGGTAAGTTAATATTTGATAAGAGGGAAGAAGCATAAAATGTAATTCTCTGCATATCTGTATCAACTAGAACATTAAATGACTATTCTTAAATGATCTTTATTTCTTGACAATGTCAAGACAGTTTACCTTTCTCCTGCTAACTATGGGTTGCTACCCAAATGGAGGGCCAGGGGTATATAGTAGGAAGTGATGGGAAGGGGGCAAACTAAACCCAACAGGAATCATTATCACTCAGTGCCCTTCACCTTCCTGCAGCTTTTTATTATTAACCCAGGAGAAGATAGAATAAGGAAAAACAAAAACAATGGAAATAAGATAAAGGTGAGATTTACTGTACACCTACTACATCCCAAGTACTGCAAAATATTATTGCATTTAATTTTCCTACAGTACTGATGATGACTTGGAAATATGGGCAGGGTCAATGACTTACAGAAAGGACATTCAGCTAGTAAGTCCTGGAGCTGTGATGAGAACCCAGTGGGCAATTTAAAATCTGTGCTCAAAATTTTTCTTATGTCACTCAACCTTTCCAGTAACACAAATCATTGTCCAAATATATGTGTATAATTCTCTTATCTCCTTTTATTAAAAAAAAATTTTTTTTAAAGATTTTATTTCATTATTTTTAGAAAGAGGGGAAGGGAGAGAGGCAGAGAGGGAGAGAGACATCAATGTATGGTTGCCTTTCACCTGCCTCCAGCCACAGACCTGATTGGAGACCTGGTTTGCAATCTGGTAATGTGCCCTGGCTGGGGAATCGACCCTGCGATCTTTGGGTTCGCAGGCCGGCACCTTACCCATTGTGCTACCAGCCAGGGCCTAAAATTTTTTTTCATTACAGAAATTTTAAAAATATATGAATGTAGAGAGAGGGGAGTGTAACAACTGTGTGCCCATGATCAGATTCATCTATGTGTCATTCTTGTTTCCTCTTCCTCGCTTATCTTTTTTCTCCCTGAAATATTTAAAGCTAAATCCAAGACATATGACTTCAACATGTTTCTAAGAAGTAAAGATCTTTAAAAAAATAGTAATATTTACCACATCAAAAGCAATCATTCTTGATGATCACTGAATGCACAATTCCTCTTAAAATTTCTCTAATTACTTTAAAATGTCTTCTTTTAGTTGGTTAGCTTAATTTAAGATACAAATAAGGTCTGTACATTACTTCTGAAAGATATATCTCAATGTCTGACAGTCTCCTCAACTTCCTCCCATTTCTTTTTCAAAAATGCCATTTAGATACAGGCATACCTCAGAGATAGTGTGGGTTTGTTTCCAGACCACTGCAATAAGCAAGTATTGCGCTAAAGTGAGTCATAAGCTTTTTGCTAGTAGAGATTTCTTGCCTTCAATGTGTTTTTAAAAAAAAGCAACATTTGGAAGTGCAAGAAAACAAGGTATGCCTATATAATCTTTAGGATTGATTTAATGTGTTTCTCTAGCTTTTTTACTTTCTGTAAACTGTTACATGCTTGATCACATTGTGGTTCACCCTTTTCCATTGTTGTTGCAAGATTGCTCAAGTGGTAGTTTACTCTCTACTGACTCACCTCAAGAGGCATTTGATATCCACTTGTCTTCTATTACTGTTACAGTTATAGTGGTGTTTCTAGATCCTCAGGTATCCTAAGCACTTATCCGATACACCACAAGTCATGGCACTGTGCACATTGTGATCAAGCTACCATGTTAATCAAGAGTTGACTGGGGGACAACAGAGGTCATCAATTAACAGGAAAGCACAGCAGGAATTGTACCTCTGGTAGGTAAGAGGCCAAAAAGTAGAGAAGAGCTAAAGGATTTGATTCTAGACGTAGAGGAAGCCAGAGGATGAACAAGATGCTTTAAAGAACAAGACGCTGGGTTTTAATTCCAGTTCTAAAAAGACATTTTACACAATTCTACCAATAAACATTTCAAAATAAACTCAAAGAATTCAAGAGTTCACTAAAACAGTCTTCCAAATTTTCTACCTTTCTTGCATTAAGAGAAGGGTAGTGCCCTCCAAAGGTTCCTTACTTGATTACAAAGTAGATGCTGAGGCACAGGTCCCATCTAATCAATTCTGATTCAACTGGTCTAAGGTGAGGATCAGGTATATAGCATTATTTAAAATTCTCTCCAGCTGATTCCAATTTGTAGCCATAATTGAGAACCACTACTCCTAGCTAAGGAGAACAACAGTAACAACTAATATTTACTAAGCATATGTATTGTATGTTAAGTACTGCTCTAAGCACTTTACACATGTGAGTTAATTTTACAAGTGAAGAAACAGAGAGGTTAGCTAACTTGCCCAGGGGTTACAAAGCAAGCTAACAGCAGAGTTAGGATAAGGCACCAAGAAGTTTGGATTAAGAGCCCATACCCTAATTGACCATAATATACTGCCTCCTAAGCATGAATTATACTTACATTCTTTAACTACAAAAAATGATCAAAGAAAAACAAAAACATAAGATAATTAACTTTCTCCTTCTTAGAAATATATTACAGCGGCGTTTTGTTGCAAAGGTACAAACACAGGCTTATTAGAAAAGTAAATAAAGAGACAAGAATGTTCACTTCCCAAAAGATTCAAGTTTAAGATTTTCACACATACTTTCAATAATTTTCCACATATCATCTATACAGCATAGTTATTCAATGGTAAATATCAAAAATTGCTTTAGCTTTAAAACTTGGGGCAATACTAACATATACACTTAGAAGAAAATTTCCTACCTATTTCAGTCCTGCTAACTCCAATTCCATTATAAATTCTCAAGTAATTAAGATGACAAGAATCAGAATCTTCAATGTCGAAGTCACCAAATTTGATGCGCACTCTCTCTCCCATCTTTACGCGAATCTCCCATTCACAAACAGTGCTATTGGGATAGGTCTGTGGGTAGTTTATGGACGTAAGAGTTCCACTTTCAGGGCCTAGTACAGTATGTCCACATCCATCACCTTTAAAAGAAGTGAAAAGAACAATAAATTATTCTTACATGTTTAACTTACACTATAAATAATTAGGATTTTTGTGAAGATTTTAAAATATGTGTGATATTAGGTATTTTTTATACCACCAATACTCTCCTTACACAAGGTAAAAACAGATGAAATAGTTCTTAGTATATCTTAGTATGCACAGGAGCCAAGAGAAGCCAGGTTAGGTCAAAATAATCAAATTCATGAGTTCAAAGAACCTTCCAATCTGAATTGGAACAGAAGTAAACATAATTTGGAAAAAAAATGTATACATGTGTACACACACACACACACACACCATAAATCCAATCTTTAACTAAGAGTATCAATTCACAGTAATTTTAAAAAGTAAATTTAAACTATAAGAATGAAAGTATGTGATCTGCTTTATCCATTTACTTACAAATATGATAAACCCCTTCTAAAAATCTTTGAGGTGAATGATGTCTAAGAACACTTAATATATACTTAAGATTGTGCAATTACTGACCATATTACACATTGCAAGGCACTCCTTGGAGGCATTAGTTATTGAAGTTTAATTTTACATTCTATTGAAATTTGACTTTTTAGTAATCCTTCTCCAAAGCCTCATTGTTCCCCTACAGAATGATGAGCAAAATTAAGTTAAATTGTTTATTAAAATTAGGAAAAATGACCTTCATATGTTTGTAGCAGCATTTATTTGCTCTAGAATTTTTTTTAGGAACTTGTTATAGAAAATCAGATAACGTGTTTGTAAAAATAAAAAACATGCATCCTTCCCTTTATTATAAACTTTGTTATTTTACAGAGCAGCAGGCACATAATGTTGATGAAGAGGTTCCAGCTGCTGCTCCAATTGTACAGTTTCGCATTCCTTGATGACAGGATTTAAATGATTTCCAACAGGAAGATTAGTATATCCTTTTAAAATGATAAGTGTTTTCCTCTTCAAAAGAACTACTGATATTCATTGTCTGGAACAGTTCAGTACTTACACAAAAAACAACACTTTAAAAGTGACACTGCTGGGTTTTAATCTTAATATGGATAGAGATGGCTGTATAGAATTTTCTATTATCTTGAATTATTTTTAAGAACAATGTAGTGCTGGTATCATTTACTAGAACAGATGAAAGCTTTAAAGGCCTATGAATAAAACACCTTAACCTAGCATCTAGCCAGAGGTACTTCCAAAATAAATGTTTATTAATCTATGAAAAAAAATTCCAACTTGTCTCAAAAGTAACTTTAATGAACAAATAACTACATCTAGATTCTGATGACAATGCTTCAAATCCTTTGTTGATTAAAAAAAATGTTAGTTCCCAAATCCATCTGAGTACTGTTACTTAGTCTTCTTTTAAATGCCAGTCAGTATTAGCAATCTGGTTTCCTAAACAAATCTCTCTCATGTAAAAGCTTAGCTTTTCAATCAACGTGAAACTTGATCTATCTTCTACACCTGTTTTCATCCCACACACAAGAACTAGGCGTAGCAGTTCAATGTAATAATATATAAGGGTACCATAAAATAAACACATGAGTTTTTGTGATATACCCACTGATAGTTCACAAATATGAAACTTTAGAATGTGATACAACTCAGAGGATAAAAGAAGGACCACAAGTTTCCACTGAAACTATCATGAAAACACCTTGAGTATCTGCTGATATCTAAATTGAAAATATAAAGATATACAACCCTCATCGTGAAAATAAATTACAATATAAATAACTTTTAAACAATCATTAACATTTTGTTCTTAGAGGATAAAAACAACTATCTTAAGATGGAGTTTCTAACATTATGAAACTACTCTAAAAAGTTCTCTTATTTTGAGAAGATAAAATCATGCATTCTGGAATTATTTCAATTTTTAAAAAGTAGACACTGAATAAATGAAAGAACTCAAAAATATAAATGCATTTTCTTCGATAAACAGGAACTAAGGCAGCTTTTTAAGTGACTAGAAGTGTTGATGGATTTCAGAAAGCCAAGAAATTCCTATTAACAGCTGAATTCTTTTTTTTAAGATTTTATTCATTAATTTCAGAGAGAAGGGAAGGGAAGGCGGAAGAAAGGGAGAGAAGCATCAATGTATGTTTGCCTTTCACCTGCCTCCAGCCAAGGACCTGGCTGGAGACCTGGCTTGCAACACGGTTATGTGCCGACTAGGGAATTGAACCAGCAATCTTTGGGTTCAAAGGCTGGCGTCAATCCACTGAGCCACACCAGCCAGGGCAACAGCTGAATTCTTGACTTAGTAATGGCAGATTGTCATATTTAATGTTTTCCCCATAGGCTGTTACTTAAGGTTGTGATTTTAAAATGATTATTATAGAAAGTATAAGCAGAGTGTTAGTGGTAATTTTTTAGATGTCTTTATGTTCATATACTTGAGTTTCCATAAATACACAAAACATTTCTTGCCCTTTCCTCCATAAAGTAAAGTTTCTACACAGGTTAACACAATAAATACTAACTGATGAAAAACAGGACTTGAATGTGCATGTTGATGAAGAAATCAATTAAAATGGAGCTGTCTTTTTAATAGTATTTTGTGTAGGGGAAGGGCATGAACAGTTCACATGTAACGTGCCAAGAATGTTTTAAAATATGTGATGGAGTTCAGAGCTTCTCCCTTTCACAAACAATATGATATGCACCCAAAACCAAAGTTAAAAGAAAGTCTCAAATCTACTGCACTGGACAAGTTTGAATGCTCATATTTCAAAGACTATTTGATAAGTTTAACCTGACTAGCTAAGTAGTTTAGCTGGCCTGACCTAACACCTACTGCTATGAGGTCTATGTTGAAAATATTTCAGTTCAAAAGGGAATGCTGGGTTTACACATATTCAGTAAGCCAGCTTTCAAATGCTTTTCTGTTATTCTGCACTGTGATCCTATACACTTTAGCACATATAAGCACTTTAGCACTCTATATTCCTGATGCACTAAAGGGTCCCCACATAGTATAGTCTGAAAAACACTGTATTAGGCACCCAAAGCTCATGACGTTGAAATCTCAATTCAAAGAAAGACCGTGTCCTCACTTTACCCACCAAATTAAAAAATGTACTCCCAGTTCATTTTTACAGTTCTTAACAGTAATGCCTATTCCACACCAAAATATTTAAAATGTGATAAAATATTTTAAAGTAAAACCAAAATCTGGAAAATATCCTTTATCAAAAAATCAGGTAAAACTTGGCTTACAGTTGTTCATATGGAAAATAATATAATAATAATACAAGAATAAGTGTATTTTGCGTATTCACAACTGTACATCTACTTTTGCTGCCGCCTCCTGTATTTAGAGCAATGGTTCTTAACTGGAGTAGGGGGAGGCCCCCACAGGCCCGATTTTATATTCCATTTGCCAATGTCTGAAGACATTTTTGGATGTCACCACTAGAGGGAGTGAGGTGCTACTGGCAACTAGTGGGTAGAAACCAGGGATGCTGCTAAAACATCTCACAACGGACAGGACAGCTATCTGCCCCCATCCCCACCCCCCAAATAGACTGGTCTATGTGTACCCTTATGTCAACAGTGCCAAGGTGGTCAAGAAGTGGCAACTTACAGCAAAGGCTAGGCTATCTCAGGCAAAAGATCCAGGTTAGCTCTTGGCTACCTTTCATGTGGCCCAAAGGTAATGCACCTAAGTACTATGGGTACAACCCAGGATATAGCTTCCCCTCAAAGGTCAGCAGTTATAACAAAGAGTTTTATGTTCCCACTTCTAAAATTTTAAAACAAGTAAATAGAATGTTTTATTTTATTAAGTTAAAATGATTTTTAACAATGATTGTTTTTTCTGGCACAGGTGCTTATAACATTAAGGGGGAAATGTTGCTAATAGGGTCATGAGTAACAGTCCCTAAATTTTCTGCTTAGCTTTGTAGGCTGGAAAGGATAATGATCCATGGCCATTACTCATTTTCACAAGGCAGAATTGACAAAATGAGCATAACTGCTACTGGAAACATAACTTTCAAACTGGATATCATAGGAACAATCCTTATATTCTCATCAGCAATTCCAACATCACCACCACCTCCACTGTCAGCTTCTCCCTAGAGGGTCTCCACCAGACTACAATGGACCAGAAAAGGTAAAAGCATGATAACGTAATTTCTAAATTTTATTTCAGAAGAGAAAAAACACTGGAATTTGATCTTAATGCTCCTTTGCTTGGCTGCAAGTTTATCTAGGGGATGACTCACAGAACACGTGTCATTTCCTCTGAGGAGTGTAAGGTCAGATGTGTTAAGCCAGATACAATTTTGATATTGTTCCAGGAAAATAACTTATTTTTTTACTCTTTATCCCCAGAGAAAACAAAAGGCACATTAAATATATTTAAATGACAATTGATACAACAAAGAACACATGGTTATTTTAAGGCTGCTTTAAACCTCAAATCAACTGTTTTGTTTTGTTTTTTTAATAAACATGTGCTTGTGTTGCTGCTTTCATATGACCCTGTAGCCACTCCCATTAATATATTAGTAATGTATTAATCACATTACTAATAAATAATATAAATTACCACTTGTTGAATTTTATTAATATGAACACAGTGCATTTTCTTAAAAAACTTAAACAGGAAACACAAATGTAGAAAGTTTGCACAAATTATGTCTAAACTACACAACATAACCCTCATCACAGTCATCATAAACTATGAAGGGTTTATACTTTTTCCGTGAGCTTCCAAGGACTTCTTTATCTTTATCACTGTGAACTGGTGCAACTACTTTCTCTAAGTGTCACTTCTAACACATCTTATCCATCTGAGAGATTTTTATAATCACCAGGGAAATTGACAAGAATGTAAAAAGTATGTAAAAGAACAACTCCTAAGTCTTAATGAATATATTCTATTTTATTTGGCTACAAATGAAGTTTTTTTCTATCCCTGCCCAAGGACATGCTCATTGAGTTTAGAGAGGGAGGGAAACATCTATGTGAGAAACATCAATCAGATGCCTCTCCTATGCACCCTAACTGGGGACCCACCCTGCAACCCAAGCATGTGTCCTGACCAGGAGTCAAACCTGCCACCTTTCAGTTTCTGGGACAATGCTTAACCAACTGAGCCACACTGGCCCAGGCTACAATATTTTAAGTGTATTATTTAGTGCTATGAATTTTTAGTCCAGAAGCATCATATCACTACAAGTAGATAATTCAAGTCGCTACTTTAATTGCATTCATTAATTTTTAAAAATTTATTCTTTATTGTAGTTATTTCCATGACCATTTAGGCCCCTTATACCCTCCTTTCCCAACCACCGCTGTCCGTGAGCCCTTTGTCCTTTGGCTCAGTTCCCCCAACCCCTTAGCTGTCATCCTTTTATCTATGAGTCTAATTTTGCTTGTTAGTTCAGTTTGTTTAATGGATTCCACAGATGAGTTTAATTATATGGCATTTGTCTTTCTCTGACTGGCTAATTTGACTTAGCATAATTTTCTCCAGGTCCACCCATTCTATCTCAAAGGGTAAACTTCTTCATCTTCCTCCTCACTTTTTTTATGGATGAGCAGGATTCCATTGTGTAAATGTCCCATAGTAGTTGTATCCACTCATCTACTGATGGACGCTTGGGCTGTTTCCATATCTTGGTGGTTATAAATAATGCTGCAATTAACACAGGGGTGCTTATGTTCTTTCAAATATATGTATTTGTATATATTCCCAGAAGTGGGATCACTGAGTCAAAAGGCAGATGAATTTTTAATTCTTTGAGGTATCTTCATACTGCTTTCCACAGTGACCACATCAATTTGCATTCCTACCCACAGTGCAAAAGGGTTCCCCTTTTTCCACATACTTACCAGCACTTGTTTTGTTGATTTATTGATAGCCATTCTCACAGGTGTGTGATACTACCTCATTGTGGTTTTAATTTGCATTTCTCTGATGATTGATGATTTTGAGCATTTTCCATGTCTATTGGCCATCTAAATGCCCTCTTTGGAGAAGTGTCTATTTGGTTTGTTTGTATTTTTGGAGTTGAATTTTTAAGTAATTTGTAAATTTTGGATATTAATCCCTTTACAAAATGTATCAGTGGATGCCTTCTCCCATTCTGTGGGTTCTCTTTTTATTTTGTTGATGTTTTCCTTTGCCACGCAAAAACTTTTAGGTTGATCTAGTCCCATTTGTTTTATTTTTCTCCCTGCCTTGGGAGATAAATCTGATAAAATATTGCTACAAGCAAAGCCCAAGCTTTTGCTGCCTATGTTTTGTTGTATGATTTTTATGGTTTCAGGTCTAACATTTAAGTGTTTGGTCCACTTTAAATTTATAGTGTGTGATGTTAAGAAGCTGGTATAGTTTCATATTTCTGCATGAATCTGTCCAATTTTCTCAACACCATGTATTAAAAAGACTATCTTTAGACCATTATATATGCCTGCTTCCTCTGTCAAATATTGATTTTAAAGCTGGGGGTTTATTTCTGGGCTCTCTATTCTCTTCCACTGATCCATGTGTCTGTTTTTATGCCAGTACCATGCTGTTTTGATCACTATGGCTTTATAGTATAGTCTGATATTAGGTAGTGTGATTTCTCCAACTTCGTTCTTCCTTCTCAGGATCATTGTTGTTATGTAGGGCCTTTTGTGGTTCCATATAAATTTTTGAAATATTTGTTCTAATTCTGTGAAATACATCATTGGAATCTTGATAAGGAATTGCATTGAATCTATAGATTGCTTTGGGTAGTATGGAAATTTTAATGATGTTAATTCTGCCTACCCATGAACATGCTTTGTGCTTCCACTTATTAATATCCTCAATTCCTTTCTTCATTGCCTTATAATTTTCCAAGTACAGATTCTTTACATGCTTGGTTAGGTTATTCCTAGATATTTTATTCTTTTTGAAGGAATTGTACATGGGATTGTTTTCTTAATTTCACTTTGTTAGTTCATTATTGGCATATAAAAATACAACTGATTTCTGGGTATTAATTTTGTATCCTGCTACTTCTCTGAACTCATTTATCAGTTCTACTAGTTTCTCGGTGGAATCTTTGCAGTTTCTATGTACAGTATCATGTCATCTGAAAATAAAGACAGTTTTATGTCTTCCTTTCCAATTTGGATGCCTTTTATTACTTCTTCTTGTCCAAATGCTGTGGGTAGGACTTCCAGTACTATGTTGAAGAAGAGAGGTGAAAGTTGATATCCCTGCGTTGTTCCCAATCTTCAGGGGAACACTTGTTCTTGCCCACTGATGATGATGTTGGCAGTGGGTCTTTTATATCTGGCCTTTATTATGCTATATTATTATGTCCCACTTTGCTGAGTTATCATAAATGTGTGCTAATTTTATCAAATGCTTTTTTTGCATCTACTGATGTGATCATGTGGTTTTTATCCTTCATTTTATTTATGTAGTGTATCATATTTATTAATTTGTGAATGTTGTATCGAACTTGCATCATAAGAATAAATCCCACTTGATCATGATGTATGATGGTTTAAAAAAATTTTTTTTTAAGATTTTATTATTTCCAGAGAGAGGGGAAGGGAGAGAGGCAGAGAGGGAGAGAGATATCCATGTATGGTTGCCTTTCACCTGCCTCCAGCTACAGACCTGGCTGGAGACCTGGCTTGCAACCTGGTTATGTGCCCTGGCTAAGAACTGAACCAGCGACCATTGGGTTTACAAGCTGGTGCCTTATCCACTGTGCCACCAGTCAGGGTGTATGATCTTTTTGATGCACTGCTGTACCTAGTTTGCTAATATTCTGTTGAGGATTCTTTGCATCTATGTTCATCAGAGATATTGGTCTATAATTTTCTCTTTGTAGTGTCTTTACCTAGTTTTGGAATTAGGATAATGCTGGCATCATAAAATGAGCCTGGGAGTCTTACTTCCTCTTGAATTTTATGAAATAGTTTGAGTAAGGTGTTCTTGGAATTTTGGTAAGTTCACCTGTGAAGCTATTTAGTCAAGGGCTTTTGTTCAATGGAAGGTTTTTTTGATTACTATTTCAAATTCACTAGGTGTAAATAAATCGTCTTTTCAGATTCTCTGATTCTTCCTGATTAATTTTAGAAGATTATTATGTTTCTAGGAATTTACCCATATTGTCCAGGTTGTCCAATACTGCATAGAAGGTCGCTGTGGGTCAGTTTTAGGAAAAATAAAACATAGCTCCCAGCTTCATTCTTTTTTAAGTCTAACTTCCAGTCTGTATGTGTGATAATTTACAATATTGAATAATGTAAAGGAATGTAAGATGTATAATTCCTCTTCAACCCCCAGTAATCAGATACTCTGTTCAGAACATAATGTGAAGTTAATGGGCTCTGGTTTCATACAATTAAGT
This sequence comes from Noctilio leporinus, assembly GCA_004026585.1. Lineage (NCBI taxonomy): Eukaryota > Metazoa > Chordata > Mammalia > Chiroptera > Noctilionidae > Noctilio > Noctilio leporinus. The sequence continues at coordinate 452,797 of PVIW01000223.1, read as the reverse complement.
TAAATGTTCTACCTACCACTCAATATGATGTTGAGAAGGTAATTTATTGTTGCTAAAGCTTAGTTTTATAAAATAGGGACACTAATAACTCAAACCAGATAGGGTAAGAATCAAATGAGATAAAGACCTAGCATGGAGAGCCTAACCCATAAGAAACTGTTCAATAAATATCTGAGGGTACTACTGGCATCATAAAAGGTCAGAAAGGCTTTGCCCATCATATGTAGATCCAGTGCACTTGGTCGCAACCTAACTGAAGTAAAAGAAAAATGGCCCATTCATTTAGAAAATTTATAGCAGCTTTAAAGCCTCAAGTGTGTCTTATGAAAAGTATGAATCCATTAGAAAATAATTATCATTAATCCTCTACCCAATGACCTCTACTTCACTTCAGTTACTCTCAGGACTACAACTGTACTTTGTTTTTAACCACTGTCAACTGCCCCTGCCTCTGACATCTCATGAACCTGGATGTCCTATTCTACTGGTCAGTCTCCTGACCTTTCAGCTCTTACACCCACTGCATACTTTTTTGAACTTGGCATCTCTCTTCTTCCCATCTATTCATTGTGTCCTGGCCTCATTTCTTTCTAATCCCAGCCCAGACCTCATGTCCAGTGGATTAACTACACTCTTCTCGTACATTCACTTTTTAGCTACTGTTTCTTCTTAAGTATCCTGGCAGCCCCAGGATATTCAAATGATCCTTTTTTGCGAAGAGGCTAAGCACTACTGGAAAAAATAATACCACAATATCCAGGGGATATGTTTCATTACAGTAATGGATTCCAATCTCAGCTGAGTACCTAAAGCCCATCAGTAGTCTCTCACTCAGTGGTTCTCAAAATTTAATCTATTCATTAAAGCTGTCCATTTCTGAGCTGCCACAAGACAATGGATACTTCTCTATCCTTATCAGTTGGGACCTTTGTACAGCAACTGGCCTTGCTAGCCCTTCCTGCCCTCCCATTTTTCTTCCTTCATATATTCCCTCACACATTTTTGAAACTTTCCTTCCCTGTCTTAGCTTTTCAACCCTTTAGTTGCAACTTCCCTAGCACCTTAGCTGACTTGGCTTCTTACGCTGATGCTGCTGTTCTTCAGAGCTGCTAGCCCACTCTGTATTCTACCAGAGCAATTTCAGCTACTCCTATGATTTCAGTTACCACTGAAATGGAGAAAGCTCCAAGGTCTCTAACCTTTCTCTGAATCCTCACACTTGTTACCTACTTATTTATATATTAAGCACCTCTGCTAAGAAATTCACTGCATTCAAACTTAGTGTGACCCAAGTGCTCAAGGAACATCTTCCACATGTCAAGGACCGTAGTGGGTGCTACAAAGAACACCACAAATGACAGACAAGGCCACTATCCTTATAGTTTACAATACAGTAAGACAGACACAGCAAGCAATTTCATGGATGAGTACTACAGGGAAATAATGGGAACTTTACAGGTGTGTGTGTGTGTGTAGGACAAATAGCAGTTCACTGACAGAAGTCCTGGTTCATGAAGTGAATAGAAAGCAGGGAGAACAGGATTCCAGAAATGTTTTTTAAAAAGCATTTTAATCTTTGCTCCCTCAATTTTAACTGGTCATTATGTTTCCTACTTTGTCTCCTCAATATCTCTAAACTTAGTCCCTCTGAACAAGCACAGGCCTTGTTCCCGCACTCTTGATCTCTCCTTCTTCCAGTCCACTGGCCACCCTCCTGCCGGTGTTTCTTAAACTCCAGCTGGGTCCTGTCCCTTATTTAAAAATCCTTCTGCTATTTCCACTGATGATACCATAAAGGCCAAATTCTTCCGCAAGGATGCAAACTCTATTATAATCTTTCCCTGGTTCCCCTTTCAGCCTCGTTTTCTGCCTTTGTCCAGAAGCCTGTTTGCTCCAGCTGGGGAACTACAGGTGCCTCCCTGCAGACTCCACACGCTCTCCTCTGGGCTACTGCACAAGCTGTTCCACGCTGCGTCCTCCCCTCATCCACCTAGCAAACTCAGTGTTCCCTCCTTTGTGAAACATGCTCAAAAGTCCTGGTCTTTCTCTCCATTTCTATTATCAAAATCTCTTCACTATACTTACTATGCTTAATTATGTATGCACATTTATATCAGTTTACCATACCAAGCTGTAAAGTTGTTAGGCAGGCATACACATTGAAATATGCCACACTAGGCTCTTAATACATGCTGTTGAATTTCAAAAAATAATAAACCCAAACTAGCCAGTGGTAGGCACCTAACAGGCAAGTGATTTAGTAGAGTATACAATACATAGGATTTGGAGTCAGACTGACTTGGATTTCAATTCTAGCCATGTCAACTTTTGAGATCCTGAGCACCTAACTATTAAAAGCCTCCATATCCTCACCTGTACATTGGGATACTACCACCCATCTCCCAAGGTACTTGTAAGGATTTGGGAACAATTTATGTAAAATACAGTGGACTCTACAAATGTCAACCTCCTTCTCCTTGAAGATGATGCTTTTGTCTATCTAGTATCCTCCTTATCTTTCTGGGAACAGCCCTGCATGCCTAACAGTTTTTCTACACATCATATTCCACGGCTACCTGACAGGCTCGAGAGTGGGTACTGACTTACATCAGGCCAATGTGAGGCCAACTCATCCTTCCCTCCAGGATCTGGACCTTGTACATTAGAGAAAATCCCAGAATCCCTCCAGTGTTGAAGTTACCAGCCCTGATGATTGTCAAGAGCCAAGGTTCCGTGCACCACTGAAAGCTAGGCTAAATAAAGAGACAAAAATAAAGCTGAATCCTTGGTGCCTGAGATCCAGCTGCATTCCTCCTTTCTCCTTGGCTTAGGTTGGTTCAGCTCCTCCAGAGATTCCACAAGTAATCCTAGAATCCTCCCCCAAATCTTCCCTTTTGCTGTAAGCAGATTTAGATGTCAATTTCCTACGCCCTCTAAGATCCTAACTAAAACACTATTCCTCCACCCATGCAACAGACTGTCTTAGACATATACAGTTAGCTTCTAGGATCCAAAGAGTAACTAGAAACAAGGGTACGATGGAAAGAGATAAACCATAAACCTGAAAATGATCTGAGAGGATGGCAATCAAAGACAGTTGAAACATATCAACAGAGTTTGGAGAGAGAAAACAGAGGTCAAAGGGAGGGTCAACACCAGCATTAAGGTATAGGTGGTCAAAACAATCTGGTACTGGCATAAGAATAGAAGTATAGATCAATGGAACAGAACAGAGAGCCCAGAAATAAACCCAGGACTCTATGGTCAATTAATATTTAACAAAGGGGGAAGGAACATTAAAATGGAGTAAAAATGGTCTCTTCAACAAGTGGTATTGAGAGAACTGGACAGTGATATGCAAAAAACGTAAAACTAGACCACCAACTTACACCATACACCAGAATAAACTCAAGATGGATAAAGGACTTAAACATAAGCCATGCCATCATAAAAGTCCTAGAGGAAAACACAGGAAGTAAAATTTCAGATAGCTTATGCAGAAATATTTTCACTGATACTTCTCCAAGGGCAAAGGAAATAAAGGAACAAATAAACAAATAGGACTATATCAAACTGAAAAGTTTCTGTTTCAGCTAAAGAAAACACCAGCAAAATTAAAAGGGAACCAACTGTATGGAAAAACAATTGCCAATGAAACCTCAGACAAGGGTTTGATATCCAAAATATATAAAGAACTTATATGACTCAACATTAGGGAGACAGGCAGCCTAATTAAAAAATGAGCAAAAGACCTAAACAGATACTTCTGTGAGGAGGACATACGAAGGGCCTATAGCCATATGAAAGGATGCTCAACATCACTAGCCATCAGAGAGATGCAAATTAAAACCACAATAAGATACCACCTCACACCTGTCAGAATGGCCATCATCAACAAATCAACAAACAGTAAGTACTGGCAAGGATGTGGGGGAAAAGGAAACCCTGGTGCACTGCTGGTGGGAATGCAGACTAGTGCAGCCACTATGGAAAACAATATGGAATTTCCTTAAAAAACTAAAACTGGAACTGCTTTTTGATCCAGCAATCCTACTACTAGCATTATACCCGAAGAGCCCTGAAACACCAATTCAGAAGAACCTATGTACCCCTATGTTCACAGCAGCTTTATTTACAATAGCCAAGTGCTGGAAACAGCCCAAGTGACTATTAGTGGATAAACGGATCAAAAAACTCTGGTACATTTACCAAATGGATCTCAAAAGTTGACATGGATTTACAATTTAAATCCAAGTCAGTCTGACTCCAAAGCCTACGTATTGTATAGTCTACTAAATCACTTGCCTATTAGGTGCCTACCACTGGCTAATTTGGGTTTATTATTTTTTTGAAATTCAACATTTACACAATGGAATACTACATGGCACAAAGAAAGAAGAATCTCCCACCTTCTACAACATGGATGGAAGTGGAGAGAATTATGCTTAGTAAAATAAGCCAGTCAATGAAAGGCAAATACCATATGATCTTACCCATTACAGGAGACTAATGAACAAAACAAACAACCAATCAAAACAGAACCAGATACATGAACACAATGAAGAGACCTTAAGTGGGATGAGGGGTGGGGGTGGAGGGAGGAGGAGGCAAAAAAAGAGGAGCAGTTTAGTCAAGGACCTAGCATGGATGACCCATGGATAAGGACAAGTGGGACTAACTTTGGAGGAGAATGGCAGGGTGGGGAAGGGGAGATTGGGGTAAAATGGGATGAATGTAATACAACAATAAAATTAAGTTAAAAATAAAAGGTATAGATGGGCTGGAGGTCTGGTAAAAATATCATCTCACATGAACAAACAGTAACATCTTCCGTCATATTCCTCTACTGCCCCGTCCAGCCGTTTCTCAGAACTAGAGGTAGAACTTCCCTAAATAATAACTGGGATGGTGATAAGGGGCAGAATGATGGGAATGGCTGGATCTCAGTAGGCAGCAAGCATTTGAAGATGGGTATTTTAACTTCAGATGCAGAGTAGGAAAAAGAGAAACAAAATTTTCATTCACACATTGATTCACTCACTGAACAAAAATTTACCAGCTACCCAAACAGATTTGATTCCAGCCCTCATACATTTTAGAAAGAGAGGTGAGTTATATATTTAATAACATGGAAAGCGGTAAGTGAATCCCAAAGTTGACATAGCTAGTTTTAAATCCAGGCATGTCCAATTCCAAATTCTTCATACTTTCAAAGTCCACCAGGGTAAAAAACAGCAAAGAGAGGCAAAGTTCTCAGGTTTTGGAAAGTGAAAAAGTAAGTAAATTTTTAAAAAATCAACAATAACAAATACCTGCTATGTGCTAGATACTAAGAAATGTATAGCCTACTTTTTAGAAAGTTTATCACTGAAAAAAAGCTGAGAGAAAATAGTACTTGAAAAGCAAACAGTTCAAAAGAAAGATGTATAAAAGCCAGTGGTGTTTCAAGCAGATTTTCAATAATAGACTAAGAAGTACCACAGAAGTTTAAATTATATTAAAACACAATTTATATTTCATGATGAGGCTGTGCTCTGGACATGTTGGAAAGGAATAGTTTCAGGAAGAAGGAAAGGTTAGTTGGGAGGTAAATTTATATTGTGCATGGATGGAGGACAAGGACAGGAGTTCAACTCTACAAAGTAGGCCAGTCACAATGCTGCTGTTGAACGGTAATTTCCGTTTGAGATTTGATTAGTAATCCTCATTGTAGCAGATCTAGTCACAGTGGACACATGCCTTGCTCCAATAATCTTTAGTATCCAGAACCTGAGAAAGCAGGTATTGGAGACCAGCACATGAGCCTGTGTGGAATATGTCAAGAGCCAAGCGGGGAGAACATCACTGAGATGACAGACTGAGGTGCTAGGAACTGGTGAGACAATTGAACCTGCAGATGGACAAATGGACTGGATGAAGATGGAGGAACCTAAGGTTGAAGCCATGCCTAATATCTCAGGTACAAACTCCTCAGTATGCCCTGCAATGGCAAGTCCTTCAAAATAACGTTCTCACCAACTTTTGCTGCCATTGTTTCTCATTATTTCCCTGGTACAAGATTATTAAAGCTACCTGAGTGTTCTCCAGGCAATTCAGCTGGTAACTAAAACAAGGCAGACAACTACTTGAACCAAAACTATGAGACTCATAACGGTGGAGGTGCCTCTTCAAATGAGAACTTGTAAGAGGTAACAAACAAAGGAACACACCCAACTTGCTGCCACTAATTTAGGCTCTCACTGTTCTTACAGATGATCTAACAGGTGGGCCTAGTAGTTTCCTAAGAAGCGGCCATAGCTATACTCAGAGCTCCATACAGAGGAGGCATCTTCATCCAGGGGTGCAGCAAAGAGGTCTAGCTTCTGTGAAGAGGATGGCTGGGAAATGCTGGATAGATGTTACATTCTGAGCAAGAAGTTTCAAGAAATGGCTCTATTCCCCTGGGACTGAGAAGCCCAGGCTCTTAGACTGCATGCTAACCGGGGGTTAGGCAAAGGACAAAAGATGATGGTACAAAGGGCATGCAGGTGCCCAGCAACTAATGCAAAAACTATGTTTGGAGCAGCAGATTCACTCCAGAAATAGGTCCTTACTACACATTTATCAAATGATAGGCATCATGCTAATCATTAACAGAAAATGAACAGAAATAACTAGAAAGTACTATCTGAAAGTGAATGTTTGGTGGAATGTTTGGTGATGGTGAGAAAGCCCTTCACAGAGGGGGTAAGACCCAATAAGGGCCTTTCAAGGATGATTAAGAGTTTACCAAGTATATCTGGAACCACAAAAATCCCTGAATAGCAAAAATGATCTTGAGGAAGGGGAACAAAGTTGGAGGAATCACTCTACCTAATATCTATCTATACTATAAGGGCATAGTGACCAAAACAGCATAGTACTGGCATAAAAACAAACACACAGATCAATGAAACAGAATATAGCCCAGAAATAAACCCACACCTTTAGAGTCAACTAATATTGGACAGAAGAAGCAAGCATATACAATGGACTAAAGACAGTTTATTCAATAAATGGTGATGGGAAATTGGACCGATACATGCAGAAAAATGAAACTAGACTACCTTCTTATACCCAACACAAGAATAAATTCAAAGTGGATTAAAGACTTAAATGGTAGACTTGAAATCATAAAAATCCTAGAAGTAAACATAGGCAGTAAAATCTTGGATGTTGCTCATAGCAATATTTTTTTTCTTTAAAGAAAACAAAAGAAAAAAAAACAAATGGGCCACTACATTAAACTAAAAAGGTTTTGCACAGCAAAGGAAACCAACAAAATTAAAAAACAACTCACAGAATGGGAAAGCATATTTGCCAATAAGGGGCTAATATTCAAAATTTATAAAGAACTTATAAAATAGACACTTCCCCAGAGAGGACACAAAGATGGCCAATAGATATATGAAAAGATGCTCAATGTCACTAATCATCAGGGAAATGCAAATTAAAACCACAATGAGATAGCATCTCACACCTGTCAAAATGTCCATCATCAATAAATCAACAAACAATAAGTGCTGGTGAGGAAGTGGAGAAAGAGGAACCCTTTTGCACCGTTGGTGGCAATGCAGATTGGTGTATCTCCATAGAAAGCAGTATAGGGATATCTCATAAAATTTAAAATGAAACTGCCTTTTGACACACAGATTCCACTTCCAGGAATTTATCCAAAGAAACTCAAAACACTAATTCGAGAGAACACAAGCACCCCTATGTTCATCACAGTGTTATTTACTATCACCCCAGTGTCCTTCAGTAGGTGAATGGATACAACAACTATGGGACATTTACACAATGGAATACTGCTCAGCTGTAAAAAAAATTTTTACCCTTTGCAACAGAATGCATAGACTTAGAGAACATCATGGTAGGTGTAATAAGCCAGCCAGAGAAAGACAAATACCATAAGCTTTCACTCATCTGTACAATCTAATGAACAAACTGAACTGACAAACGAAACAGAGGCAAGAAGCAGCTGACAGCTTAGGGGTGGGATTAGGGGGTGGAGGGAATGAGCAAAAAAGGACTCTGGGCATGGACAACAATGTGGTGATTGTTGGGGATGGGATATAAAGGGGACAAATGATCATGGAAAAAATACAATAAAAAAATTAACACAAACAAACAAAAAAAGTGTTTAAGCCCTGGCTGGTGGCACAGTGGATAAGGCACCAGCCTATAAACCCAAAGGTTGCTGGTTCAACTCCCAGCCAGGGCACATAACCAGGTTGCGTGCCAGGTCTCCAGCTAGGTCTGTGGCTGGAGGCAGGTGAAAGACAACCATACATTGATGTCTCTCTCTCCCTCTCTCTGAAAATAATAAATAAAATCTTAAAAAAAAAAAAGTGTTTACCAAATAGGCAAGGAAATACAGGGCATTCTAAGTAAAGAAAATCTACTTTTGTCCAACCCATAAATAATAAATGTCTCATGAGAAATGTTTAATTTTGAAGTTTTCATACTGTATACTTATGTGTTAGCTTATAAATTAATTTTTAGATGCTAAGTCTACAGAACATAACACAAGAGTATTACAATTATAACCATGTTAAGAAGATTATGTAGGCCTGTCAATATAGAATAGAAAAGGATGTAAAAACTACAGACTGATAGAACTGTGAATTATCATTAAATTTCTGGTTTTGAGTAACAATCATTGTCACCTGTACAATATTTTAAATAATAATGTGCTTAGGCCATAACATTGTTCTAATAAAGTGAATTCATGAGCCACACAAGAAAAACTACCAAGTTATCTACTTCATACCTTAATAATCTCATTTAGCAAATATCATTAATTGTTAAGTTTTTCCTAATTCTCTTAATTTTATGTGATCATTCCATACCCTTCCAACTAATCAAGAAATGGAAAGAGAAACCATCTATCTGCACGCATTCAATTAATGCCCAATACTACCACCTCAGTTTCCACTTAACAGGTTCATTTTATTAAGTATAGTCCTAAATTTAAAAATCTACATCTACATCATGGGTGGCAAACACAAGGCCCTCCGTCTGAATCTGGCCCTTCACCTTGTTTTATCCAGCACAGCGCCTTTGGCTCAGTACCTTGTTTCTATCTGGCTCATTTAACTGTTAAGGGGCAGTTACATTTACACAGTCCTACAATTACATTCGGCCCTTTGAAGGCAACCTTGAGGCTGATGTGGCCCCCAGTGAAAATGAGTTTGACACTCCTACTCTATGTAAATCTAGCTTTTCTTCATCATACCGAAATCCTATTTAATGTTTTCTGGAAATTAATTAATTAATTTGTCATTTTAATTCTAGTACTGGTACTTTCATTTATATTAATTTCACTGTTTTAAGATTTTATGTTGATATTCTAAATGAAGCTCAGATGTTCAAATAGAATTATTAACTATCTCTAAAGAAAAATGTTTCCCCTTTGTTTATAACATTAGGAAACTAAGAACATTAAACTGTAATTTTACAATTTTTCATTTATAAGTTTTAAAAATGTGCATTTTAATCTGTTCATTAGCCTATGTGAAATATGTGCCATATTTCTAATTTCCATTGCCCAAAATTAATCGGAAATACAGCAGAAATAAGATGCTTTGATTTTTGTCTCTAAACAAAACCACATAAAAAGTCGTAATGTTTTATTACACCAAGAAAAACAATTAGCTTAAATGGTAATACTAGAAATAATTATAAATGTTCTTTGCAGATAGACATGTGCTCCAATTCTGAATATTCACAAATATTGTTAAAAATATTTCCTTGCATCACTAGAAAATAAAAGCATTACCTGACAGAATGTAATTTTTTTCTCCACACATTAGTTTCAAATGCCATTGTGGAACTGAATCTTTTTATAAAAGAACCTGCTATGTTTCATAGGTTTATTAAATTAGAAAAAAACCATTATCTTCATAGCTCATATTAATAGTCATAAACAAGTCACTCTTAATAGACTTTAAAACTCACTCCACATTCAAATAATATATTAAACCTGAAGGTAAGCAAAGCGTCCAGAACACAAATGAGGAAGCTGAGCTCCTGATATGAGGTAACACAAATTGCTACTGTGATCATGTAAATCAAAGACATAAAATAAAAGTTCATTCATAGGAGAACCTCAACTTCCTATTAAGTAAATTTATTACAGTAGCTAATATGCAATCAGCATAAATTTCACCAATTTAAGGTTTTTGAAAGATGTACATTTTACAGAAGAAATACTTTCAATGAAAGATCTTGAACATGAACTTAATATTAAATTTACAAATCAAAAATACACAAATATAAGCCATATCTATAATACCATGACAGTAAAACAGATGTGAATAAATAGAATGAATTTATAAGCAGATATGAAATTGGTCAAAATTCATCTCTGCTGTGAAAGGTTGAAAAGTTTTCAGACCAATGATAAATTTTATTCTGAGCCAAATAAAAAGACAAATCACTCTTTTAGCAGAAAGCCTGCTGAAGAACAGTATGCATGGCATTAATTGGAATGAGGATAATATCTCCTACTATTTCAAAATGGTATCTGAAAGATTAACAAAATAATCCTTGAAGCACCATTCTACTTCAACATACACAGGTTGGGGCAAAAGTAGGTTTACAGTTGTTCATGCAGACAATAATACCATAATTAATACACAATATAAGAATAAACTCTATTTTGCATATTCACCACTGTAAACCTACTTTTGCTCCACTCTGTATATTACAAGCATTCTACTTACCTAGGCTGGCTGAGAAGAAAAATCTATCACAGAACATTTTACACAGCTTACTTTTTATTCTGATTATATGCAAACTGCAGGCAATTGAAAAAGCATAAAGAAATTACCCACAACCATATTAGTAAAAGACAACAGTTATCATTTTATTTCTTTCCAGTCTCTTTCCTAATACTTACTATAAAGTAAAAACCCCAGCCTGTAACTTTACAACATGTAGACATTCCCATTATTAAAAATTTTACAGGTGTTTTAAAGCACTACTTCTCACTCTGAAATTACACTTCTTTTCAGGTTATGCAAGGACACACACCAGTGGACCCTTAAAGCATATCTGTTAATTATGAAGATGGGTTTAAAAGCAGTTCCACCACAGACTGCATCAGGGTCTTTGGCTAAAAAAATATGATTTTCAAAAATCAGGGAGTTTGCCCTGGCCGGTATGGCTCAGTTGGTTGGGCATCTTTCCACAAACTGAAAGGTCGCTGGTTTGATTTCCAGTCAGAGCAAGTGCCTGGGTTTGTAGGTTTGGTCCATGGTTGAGGTGCCTACAAAAGGCAATCAAATGATGTTTTTTCCCCCTCTTTCTCCCTCCCTTCCCCTCTCTCTGAATTCAACAAAATCTTTTAAAATAAGAATCACGGAGTTCAAATCTCACACAATTCCTGAGTTTTCAGGTGATTTATACTTAACTGGTCCTTACTTTATCAGATAACTGAACTAAGCTCAAGATTAACAATGATAATCAGTTATAGCTATATTATGTTTTCTCCTTTGCAAAACTCCTGTGTACTATCATTTCATTTTCATTAAGTTATAAAATAGGTGTGAAGGAATTAAGAATAGTCACAGGGATATAAAATACAGCACAGGGGATATAGTCAATAATATTGTAATAACTACGTATGGTGCCAGATGGGCATTTGACATATTAAGGCAGAGATCACTTTGTAAAAGACATGACCATCTAATCACTATGTTGTACACCTGAAATTCATACAAAATAATAGAGTGTCAACTGCAATTAAAACATAAAATAAAAAGGTATGTATTCTCATATCATGTAGAAAACTGAAGTATGAAGAATGACTTCTTCAGCCCTGGCTGGTAGCACAGTGGATGAAGTGCCGGCCTGCGAACCCAAAGGTCGCAGGTTCGACTCCCCAGCCAGGGCACATAACCAGGTTGCAAACCAGTTCTCCATTCAGGTCTGTGGCTGGAGGCAGGTGAAACGCAACCATACATTGATGTCTCTCCCTCTCTGCCTCTCTCCCTTCCCCTCTTTCTAAAAATAATGAAATAAAATCTTAATTAAGGAAAAAAAAAAAAAAGAAGAATGACTTCTTTAAATGACATAATAGTATTTACCCAATCACCTTAGAAGAACTAGAATCAGGCCTTTTCAATTACTTGCACCACTTCTATTTGTGTTTAATCAACATTGGTGTTTACATTAAGATGACACTGTGAAAGACAAACATATATTTGTTAAAATACTCTGATAAAAACTAAAACTTAATTTTTAAAAACATGTAATATTGTATGTTTCATTAGATCAGACTTGAAAAATCCTAAAACAAGACAATTGTCTCATTTAGGAGGACAGATAAATGATTCTATACTGTTAAAAGATTGTTTTAGAAACTTTATACAGAGCCCTGGCTGGTGTAGCTCTGTGGATTGGTGCCGGCCTGTGAACCCAAAGGTCGCTGGTTCAATTCCCAGCCAGGGCACATAACCAGGTTGCAAGCCAGGTCTCCAGCCAGGTCTGTAGCTGGAGGCAGGTGAAAGGCAACCATCCATTGATGGTTCTATCCTTTCTTCTGCCTTCTCTCTAAAAATAATGAATAAAATCTCTTAAAAAAAAAACCAAAACTTTCAGGTCTGGAAATAAGTAAAACAGAGTGTTCTGCTTAGGCAGTCATATTCTTTTCTGCATCAAGATACCTTGCATTTTTGGTCTCGGTTTCCTATATCTGAAATGGGACAACAATACCTATCTCAAACAGTTGTGGTAAGGATTAAGCTAATACATGTAAACCTCTTGGTTCTGCACACACCATAAAGTAACCCCCAATAAGTATGAGCCATATATATAAACCTGTTTTTTCTTTTCCTTTTCTACTAGGAGGAAAATACTGGGTTGGCCAAAAAATCCATTCCGTTTTTTCCATAAAATAAGACACATTTTTCATTTTCACCAATAACTTTGTTGATGTGGGTATTCTGAGTATGTCAGCTGTCTCCTGCTATTGGTTTCTAGTGGGTAGAAGCCAAGGGTGTTGCTAAACATCTTCCAATGCATGAGACAGCCCCACAGCAAAGAACTATTTGGCCAAAATGTCACTAGTACAAGAAACTTCGCAAAAACACTTCTGACCTTTTGATCACAGGACCTTCTCTATACACAGCACAAATTTTTGAGTTTCAGTTGTAATTTTACCTGTCTTTAAATAATATAGCCTACCTAATATGCTGAAAATGCGTACTTTTTTCACCTTCAATATTAAAATGGCTGCAGAAAAAGTCACCAATTTTGATAGTTTTTTAAAATAATGCAGGCTGATATGACAATTGTCACAATACAACTTAACAAAATTCTTTCAAATGAAGTTAAAGACTACTAAGCACTACTCCAGCCATCCTACGAAAAAATGAAATGAACTTTTTGGCCAACAATATAAGCACAGGCTCTAAAACTTCAAGAGAGGGAAGCATTTCACATTCTAATTTATAAAGGGCTGATGTTCAAAACTTCAATGAAAATGATCCAAAACCTGAATGCTAATCATCTACATTGCCAGAACTGTGCCTAGGTCTAAAAACGTACCAAATGTGTTTTTCTTCCTTATAGTGAGAAATACTACATTTCCATATGGCTGTAAAAGTTTTCAGCATCATCAATAATGACAGGCTGGTGGTGGCCACGATTCTGTACTTTACTGAGAGCAATACTAAGCGGAACTTAAACGTGGAGATCAATTTAAACCTTTCCAGAAAATGTAACAATCCTTCTCACTGCAATAAAATAGGAAATACAATAGGAAATGTGTTCAATGACTGAGGCCAAAGTGATTCAAAAATTGCGGGTCACCGCCTGACTAAAAGGGGCTGGGGCGGGGTGCGGGTGGGGGATGAATCAGCTCTGCATCCTCTTTCCATCACAGTGATTATTAGTCAGTAAAGTTTTGCTTACTTCTGGAATAGGTTTTCCAAAGGTTGTCGGCGGATAAGAAAAACAAACAACTTCTGTCCCTTTCTGGATGGGTTTACCCTTTTAACACGGAACGTTCCAATTAGGCAACAGAGGAGCATGTTTCAACGGGTTAGAACCGGCGTCTGACCCAGGCTTCCTTGACTACCAGGTACGGGTTGTAAAGGACACTTTCTGAATCCAAGACTTAAGATAACAGAACCCATTTCGTTCGCTTTTGAACCTAAGCCCTTTCACAAAAAGACAGTAATTATCGCCACTTGCCTTTGATAGGTTTAAGATGCCATTTAATTACCTTGCCTTTCTACTGTCCACCCATCCATTTAGCTTTACTTTAAGCATCACGTCTCCAAAACTTCTTTTTCCCTCCAAACATTTTCCCCAGAAAAAGAATCCAATACCCAAAAGGAGGCCTTGATGGCAGGCTTCTTTTCAGGAAAATGAATGGCCTTGCCGAAAAGTAAAACCGCGCCAAGTTGGGGGACAACAGGCGGATCCCACCTTTGCAACTCAACCTTTCGAGTTCCCTGCCAGGTCTGCCCACGCACGGAAGCGCTCCGCGCCTTCCCGGCGTGTTTGCACCTTCGGCTAATGGCCCGCAGACCTGGCTCCCCAAAGGCTCTCCCCGCATCCCGGCCGCCTGTGGGCAGGGGGCGGGGGGGGGGGCGCTCCACGCGAGGACCACTCACCTTGCTGGGCTCCAGCGTCCTCAAGCAGCAGAAGGATAAGTAAGAACAGAAGAAACACAGGCATAGGGGAGGAGGTGCAGTAGGAGCGGGGAGGGAGGAGGCAAGAGTGTGAATGGGGGAGCGCGGCCCGGGCGGGGGCGGCGGCCACGGCCCGGACTCGGGGACTGTGCCGGCTGCGCCCTGCTCTCACCACCGTTCGGCTCGCCATCGCGGCGGCCGGCAGTCCGCCTGCATAGTGCGGGCACCCGGGGGGTCCCTCGCGCCCCGGGGCCGCGGCACCCGGCAGGGAGGCGGCGGCTGAGACAAGAGAGCTACAGGCAGCGCGCGCCTCGCCCCACGCCCGGACCCCCTCTGCCCCTCACTCTCGCCTCCTCCTTCGTCCCGTCCCTGGATTCCTGGCCCGAGACCCCAGGCTGGAGTGCAGGGCGGAGGAACCGAGGTGCTCGAGGCGCAGAGGATGGCTTCGGGGGAGCTGAAGAACTAGCCTCCCGCACCGCGTTCTTCTTCCCGACTCCTGCTCGCCTCGCTCTCCCGCTGCTGAGGCTAGTTGGCAGGCAGGCCGGCTGCCCGCTCCTTCGCGTTCCCTCTATCACGCTCTGGCCACGCCTCCTCGGTCGCCACCACCAATCCTCGGCCGGCTCCGGTCCGTCTCCCCCCGCACCACCCAATCAACACGCTCTCTCTTCGGTCGACCAGTTAGCTCCGCTGCCCCCTTCTTGAGTTCCATTGCCTCTCACCTCTCTCCTCCAATCCCCTGAGGCCTTGGGAAGCGTCCCACCCGCCTCCCCCAATCTGGGTTCCTCCCCCAAGCTCGGGGCCCCGACAGCCCCCACCAGCCCGGAGATTTGTTATTGTTGGGACCTCAGCCGAAGCTGATCCCGCTGAGGAAGGCCGCTTGCTTTGGTCAATGACTTCCGGGACTCCCCCCATCTAGCTCTCCTTGCTCCTTAGGCTGTGCTTGCTTATTGCTCCACCCCCGCCGTACATCAGGCCACTGGAAGGGGTGGGAAACCTGGATCCTGGATGGTTTTAGCTGGGAGCTGAGTCTAAAACACTTTTTTTTTTTTCTTTCTTCCTTTCTTTTTAAAAAAATAGCAAAGAGGATTTTTTTTTCCCTTAAATAAAAGCTACTGACAATTGCAGCCACTCCTGGTGACAGCAGATCAGTGTTAAATTAAAAATATACATGTATTTCCTGTTCCCAATGTTTTTTACGATATTAAACGGGGACGGGGTACAAAAAATCAATATAACAAGACCTATGCCCCCAAAGTAATTTAAATCCATTCAGCCATTCTGGAGTTGTTGAGCACCTGCAAACTCTGCGTTATGAGGCGTAGGAGTTGCAGCTAGAATACACAGACATCTTCTAGGAGCTAATGTTAGGACAGAGATAGAAATATATCATAAAGTCAAAATCAAAAATGTTAATTAGAGTCACAAGTTGATGGAGACTGTCAGGAGAGAGTGTGACTAGAAATGGTCTTTGAGAAAGCGGAATCCACAGGATTAGCTATGGTTTTAGAAGGGGGAGAGGTGGCATCTTGGATGTTTTCCTCATGGGCTCCAGGTGTCCTGAATAAGACAACAAAGTAAGGAAGGTAATCTCAGGCCAGAGCAAAGGAGGCTAGTTACAGGTGAATGGTGTTGATGGAGCTGTGTATCATTGTATAAACTGTGTATCATTTTAATGTATTTGTTTACTCCATGTTAAACATAAACAGATTCCATCTAAATTTCAATACAGCAGAACTTTCTCCCTTTTCCCTCTTCTCTTCCTTTTTTCTCATTTTCTTTCTTCTTTCTTTATCAATAAAGCAATAGAGAGCAATAGAGAAAATGGAATTGATCTGTAGAGAAAAGGAGAAGTTTGAAAAGACTGGTTACATCCCACTATTTCTGTTTCCAAATGTACCTCAGCTGAGCCATTGCTAAGGAAATGAGAATGAAGGAGAAAAACCTAGGAGTTGGTGCCTTAGCTTCTTACAGCAATGTCTGAGTTTTACTGGTTTGATACACTGTACAAATCTTTGGCACCATCATCATTGTTAAATGTTTGTTAAGCATTAATAAAACAGAAGCAGCTCATTTAATATGGCATTTACACTGGAAACCTTGGGATAATGGTATGGAATGAATCATCGGTGAGCTTTATCAGTGAGCATATATTTTTGGCAGGATAACAAAAATAAAAGTGAACAAATGAGAATTTATTTTGTGATTTTCTGGTGGGGTGGGAAAGAAAGAAGAATGTGGCAGTTCTGAGGAAATATATCAAACTACAAAGCCTAGGACCTTAAAATCTAGTTACTGTCCTCACAGGAGCATTTTTTTTTTGTCCGGTTGACTGGATAAATGTTTACAGGCACATTTGTTGTTAAATGTCTGAATTCTGCTGAGGAGACTTTCTTCCTCTCGGGGAACAGAACTGCTGCTTTTGGATACATTTCCCTCTTTATCTTGTAAACTTTCAGTTCGTCATTTCAGTCAAATCTAGCTCTTGGGTTTTTATTACTCGTATTTTCTTAACATAAACTAATTTTTTAAAAAGATTTTATTTATTATTTTTAGAGAGAGGGGAAGGGAGAGATACATCAATGTATGGTTGCCTTTCACCTGTCTCCAGCTACAGATCTGGCTGGAGACCTGGCTTGCAACCTGGTTATGTGCCCTGGCTGGGAATCAAACCAGTGACTTTTGGGTTCACAGGCCAGCACCTTATCCACTGTGTCAGCAATAAACTATTTCTTTAGATATTTGTTACAGCAAATTCAAGACAATTGTTAGGAACCTAATATATTTTAGAAGTTATTTCATTTCTACTAGTGGATAATGACATTATGTGTATTTTCTTGGCCTATTTCAGCCACATGACTAACTTCGATCGTTTTCCACTTGCTTTCTATAGCCATCTTTCTTTTCCTTTTTCTACCTCTCCTCCCTCACCTTGGTTTTTCTAGGAACATAAAATAACGAATTCACTCTCTTGTGGGTCGGACAAGAAAGCTTCAGCTTGGCATTTTTTATCTCTGATGGTAGCTGCAAAAGATTTTAGTAAAAACATGAAAACTGCTGTCCATAATACCAACATCATGGCTAGAAATTAGATAATTAATTATACATGAATAGCGAACATACCAAAGTATCTGAGATAATATGATTTAGGTGTATAGTGGCTGTGTGCCTCTCCTGCTATGCACCTGTGTTGTTTCCTGTGGGATCTAGGCTGGCGGAGTAGTTGAGAAATATATAGAGTTGAAATGCTGTTTGGCTTCTGAGAAATTAAGTTGTTTCATGAGATCATGGAAACGGCCCCAGACCAGACTCTTGTACGCAACGTCCACGTGAAAGTGTTATGTATCCTGCAATAAGTCTCCTAACCTCTCAAGGCCTTAAATTTCTTTGTCTACAACAGAGGATGGTTGGATCTTGTTACATGCTTTGAGTTTGACAATGTTTCCAAATTCTCAACCTTCACTGCCCCCTTTCATCTCAGATTAAATCTAAATCCTTCATTCCAAATTGCTATTTCATGGAGGGAGAGGACACAAAAGTTGAAGACTCCAGAATTCCTCTCTGGGAGTGCGTTCGTTGTCTGTGTTGGACGGAAGTGGACCTTAAAGGCTGTGCTTCACATCCATGACTCCAGCCCAGCATTGCCCTGATGAACTGGAGCTATATGAAGAGCCCCTGTTCTATTCTGTGAAAGAAGCCAACAGTGCCTTAGAGAAGGAATGCAACCTTACCAGGAAGAAGATGAGAAGGTTCAGAGGAGATAAAGCTAGCCAGCACTGTGGCTGGAAGCTGGAGGCGAGGAGAAGCAAGAAATAGTGAAAATTCCCCACAGGTTGGAGTGCAAAGATGCTTTGATAGATCAAGGCAGCTCATGAATACATTCTAGCTATTTGTTGTATGTGCTATATTATACCCTACCCCTTCCTTCCAAACTCTCCATTAAGTTTATCTTAGTCACAGCCTTCATCCAGTGAAACTTTGGGGAAGAAGGGGCATACAAGTGTCACAGGGACAATCAGGTGGATATTCAGTTTGTTGATTCTACCTGCAAAGGGCAGCGTCCTGGGGAAGTGAAATGAAAGCAACTGAGATAAAAAAATTTTAGGGAAAGCAGGAGATTCCTGGATCAGAGATTTGGGCAAATGTAAACAGCCTTGCTACTCCCCATCCTCTTGAAAGGAAACTAGGTTTCCATCACTGGATTTAGAATCATTCAGGCAGCTGCCATTTATTACAGTAGGGCAAGAAAACAATAATTCCACTTTTAATTTTCTAGGAACCAATCAAGTAAAAATTAGGATTTTTAAAAAAGATCTTGGGAGGGGGGAGGAAGAGGCAAAGAAGGGGAGCAGTTTAGACAAGAACCTAGTATAAAGGAACCATGGACATGGACAACAGATGGGATTGACTTTGGGGGGAATAGGTGGGTGGGGAGGGGGACAGAGGGGAGCAAAAAGGGGATGGATGTAATATGACAACAATAAAATTAAATTAAAAATAAATAAAAAGAAAAAGATCTTATTTATTTATTTTTAGAGAGAAATGGAAAAAAGGGAGAGAAACATCAATGTGTGGTTGCCTTTTTTGCACCCCTAACTGGGGACCTGGTCTGCAACCCAGGCATGTGTCCTGACTGGGAATGGAACCCACAACCTTTTGGTTTGTAGGTGGGCGCTCAATCCACTTAGCCACACCAGCCAGGGCAAAATAAAAAAAGTGTGTGTGTGGGGGGGGATTTTTTTTAATGTGCAGATTGCATCTTTAAACGATTCCTTTTCAATCCTTTAATTAAATATCAATTTAGAGCCTTTAAATTTAGTAAGTCAATAATATAATAACTAATATTTGAAATAATAACAAGCCTTTGAAATTTCAGTATTTGAAAGGAATACCTATTTTTTTAAACAAAAAAGAATACCCTCTCCTTTGTATTACTTTTACAGAATAGCTGATGTTAGCCTGCCTTTTAACACAATAAGATATAAATTAGATGAAAAATATACATTTTCACTTAAACAGATTTTTTTTGACATTCTAGTTACCATGGTTTGCAAAATGACAGATTGTAGATCAAAAGAAAATTATATATTGTTCAGATTAATCTGACTTTCCCTGAGCTTCTGCATTAATAATCAGGTTTTAATGTCAATATAAATAATACTTTACATTTGACTGACATACTTTATCATTTTGTTCATAGTTAACATACTGAAAGCTTTTTTTTTGAAGGATTGATTGCAGACCAAGATAACCCCTAGAGAAAAACAATGGAGAATATAATTTCCCTGACCTAGCTTTTTTTTTTTTTTTTTTTTATCTTAAAGGACTGACTGTACATAATAATGCCTAGTGTTTATAGAATTTTGAATAAATAGGATGATTTTCTCACTACATATCTGGCATTATTTACTGGTGATCTCTATAAATCAATGTTTATTTCTCACTTCCCATTTGTAGATCCAAAGACATATCCATTCATTTTTGGTGAATATAATCATTTTGGTGAACATATTTGATACTACTGACTTGACTAAAATAAAGGGTGAGAGCAGATCTTGATAAAAGACATTAATTATTAAGTCAGAAAATTCAGGGATTTCCTATTTATTCAGGACTTATTTGGAAGACACCAGATATTAATAGCCCCATCTAATGACAAAATTTAGCCATTTGTAAAGCCATTTGATTCAAAACAATAAAAGTGGTTTGATTTCCCCCAAATCAATTACAAGATATAAGGTAATTCAGGATTGACTTTAGTCTTTTTGTCATTTGCTATTATTCTCATGTTGACAAATAACTAATATTAAGGAAGTACTTAATAATACAACATATGAAAATGTAGCCACTCGCTCTAGATACTATTAGATGCATGTGCATGCAATTAAGTAAATTACCTACAAAATGATAACCCCACCAGAGAGCCATGCTGAATCAGCCCCTAGATTTTATTTTAATAACTACAACAGTGTGTATAAGTAAATTAAAAATCTTTCCAAGGACCTGGCTAGTGACTCAGTGGATAGGCAGCAACCTGCGAACCCAAGGGTCGCTGGTTTGATTCCCAGCCAGGGCACATAACCAGGTTGCAAGCCAAGTCTCCAGCCAGGTCCATAGCTGGAAGCAGGTGAAAAACAACCATACACTGATGTTTCTCTCCTTTTCTTCCTCTCTCCCTTCTCTTCTCTCTGAAAATAATGAATAAAATCTTTAGAAAAAACCTTTCCAAGTAAACAAATTCATACAGCCATTCATGCATATTTATGGCAGCTATCCATTTAGAGGAATTGTAACTATGCATGGCCCAGAATTAAAACTTAACACCATCTGTGCCCTAATAGAAAACAAAATGAAACAAATAAGCCATGTTTGAAGATATGTTACAATATTATACTCAAATCCCATCTGTAATCATATTCTTGCTTCTAAAAGTTATTTCCCAGCGTTATGTCTGAATATTCTGTGTGTAGAGAATTTAAGTTCTTCTTGACCTATCAACAATTTTTCCTGGTCCTGGCATTATTTTTATAATAGTGGGTCTCATTCCATTCTGTCACATTAAATAACCCCCACCTTTATTTTCTCAAGCCAAATGAATATGAGGTACCTAACATGTATGGAAGGTAGATAGCTTTCTTTAAAAATTGTCTTCATGGATTTAATGTGGTAATAAATGATAAGAAAACTGTATTGAGGAGAAGGCAATATGGATTGTCACTGCAAATATCTTGAGAATATTAAATGTCCTTGGAAAAAATAATGCAAGGAACCTTAGAAATCTACATCTCACCCAATGCATGCTAAGTTTTCTCCATCAGCTTTTCAAACTGATCTAAAAACAAGCTACATAAAAATTGTGACACATTATTTTATGGACTATGGAATAAAATGAGTGAATTTCCTAATGGGACTTTATAAGTTCTGAGAGTCCCTTATGAAAATCTGTGACCTCCTTTTAATAGTGGAGGGAAAACTATTGAGAACCATTGAGTGAGAAGGTTTAATTCTGAAGAACAGACTATATGAGTTCATTAGTGCCTTTGGCTTTTTCAGATTTATATTTTTAAATACTTATGTGTCTGTTTCTGCCAAGTTTCTGCCCACCCTATGCTGTGTATCTTCCATATTCCTCCTCTTTTGCTCCCAGAGTCTAAATGAAACACTTTGATATATTAATGGAATGCCGTTGACCCAGTGCCCTCTCTCTCACAATGTTGATTCACAGCCACAAGGAGCCATGGGCAGTCAGCCAGGCTACAGATAATGTCTAAATCCCAGCAACAGGTCAAATGTGGTGCTGACTTAATGGGCCCTCTGTCCTCTGCAAGCAGATCGCCTGTCACAGAGGGCACAGCTTTCTCATTGTAGGAATTAGTTGCACACAATTTCTTGTCACCAAGACTCCTCAGAAGGCTGTTTGTGACCAGCATGGGGTACTCTCCTAGAACAGCTAAAAAGTCATGGGCTGTAATACTGGGTCACCCCACATGCTCAAGGAATCTGGCCAGAAGAGAAAGAGCAGGAGGTTCATGTTTAATGAGCATCTACCTCTGCTGGGCATTTGACACATGTCATATTAATGTCTCATGGCATCTCAGTGAGGTTAGTATAGTCATTCACAAATGGGCACACTGGTTCACTGATTAGCCCAGGACTCAGTTGGGTGGAGACGCCAGGCCTGTCTAATGTGAGAGTGTGTTTTTTCCACTTGACCACACTGCCTCAGTGTTATTCTAGGAATTTTGCTTATATTACTCAGTGACTTGGGTTCTTTCCAGAGCCTGCTACCAGCAGGTAACAAGTACCTAATAAAAGTGCATTTTTTGGTCATAAAAGTTTTATTTGGTACAAATGGCTATTTTGAAAAGTGTGCTAATAATGTTCATTTTTATCTCTTGCATTTTTTGAAATTTCATTTAAAAATTCAAGCCTTGAATATTTTGAAAGGTGCACAGGCCCAGGTTTTAGACTTATATAGGATCAAATTTAGTGTACAGAGTACATATTGGCATTCCTAAACTTTGTTTAATGTAGTCTCACAAAGGCTTAAAGAATCTGAGAGATTAATTTCCAGTTAAAATATGTGGATTGACCACAAATGTTTATTTCCTCCTGTCATCCAAAAATGATGTTATAATGACATTAGAATTAAGGAGGTATGTACCTATAACAGCAAAGGCTAGAGTTTTACAAATTAAGGCAGAAGGGCTGGAATTTGAGAATCAGCTGAAAATGGAGTTTGGGGGGTGCAAATAAGTGAATGCCTAAATATTGAACTTTTTTACCATCCAGCATTCACTATTCCAAAGACCAGGTTACAATGTATATCTAAAAAATAAATGGGCCCTGGCTGCTGTGGCTCTGTTGGTTGGAGTGTCATCCAATGGACTAAAAGTTTGCAGATTAAATTCCCGGTCAAGGCACATGCCCAGGTTGCAGGTTTGATCCCCTGATTGGGGCTTATAGGAAAAGACAAATCAATCAATGTTTCTCTCTCACATTGATGTCTCTTTCTCTCTCGTTCTCTCGTCCCCTCTTCCTCTTTCTGTCTAGAAGCAATGGAAAGAAAATGTCTTTGAGGATTAAAAAAATGGAATGTTCTGAAACTTCATTGAGATTCTGGAATATTCTGCCATGCCATCACTATCCATTCTGCTTCGATTTTTATCTTGGACCTGTTGTGAGTCTCAGTGTGCCAGGTGTGGTCAGTGGATACTTTCATCCCATATCCCTGAAGTTCCAAAGCTCTGTATTTTAACAGCTACTTAATAGATGGGCAAGAACATGTATTGCCTTGGTACCTGAGATTTCCACTGAGCCAGTTTGGCAACATAGAAATGTGACATTTTCTAATGAAATATACAAGAATTTTGTGATAAGATTAATGGAGTCATGGTGGCATACTTTCTCAACCATGGGTGGATCTTTGAATAACCCTTTCCTAGCATAACTAGCAAAACCCCAAAAGAGGGACAGTTTCTCTGTCAAAAGTCATGCTTGTGCTTTTACTTTGTCCTAATTCCTCCATTCTTTCAACATGGTTTGTTATGTCTGTGAAGTCTACTTATACTTTACAGCGTCACTAAATGGCATGGTCAAACTATGAATAGTTCCTAGAAATCACAAATACCCTTTTATGCTGTTGGATTATCTTAGCATATTGGTAAGGCTTTAAAGAATCTCTTCAAGGGGCTTAAGGTTCTTTAAAAAATCTTGTTGTGAAGTGATTCACAGACCATTCCTTTCAGATCAGGAGATCTTAAAATCCAAGCTCCTTTCAACTATGAATATTATCCCACATACATGCTTACATCTTAAGTTACTAAATTATTTACTGGTTAGGTGCTGTGGACTCTTTTACATAATTTTATGTAATTTATGTAATAATTTTACATAATTTACTGTCTCTTGATAGTAGATAGTACAATAGTAGGTTTGCAATAAAGATTTGGTGAATGAATAATGTATAGATGAAAGAATTGTGAGTTTGGGACTCAGAAAAATTATTTTTGTTTAGGTTCCACATATCACCACTAGCTTAAGTCCAAAGCCCATGTTATAGGACAAATATAAAAAATAAACCTCTGTTTAGTTAAGTCTACATACTTAAGTTTCTGTTATTTGTAGCCAAATGCAATCCTAACGTGTATTGATGAAGGAGGGAGGTACCACAATACTGCTGAAACAAAATAGAAGGCATGTTCACATTCAACAAATTCTAAGGGGAGTTTGTATTGAAAAGACTTTGTTATGAATTGGTTTAACAGTCTCTTTCATGAATGCTGAGTATAGAGTTATATAGTGAGACTGCTATTCCCTAATCTGATTAAGTAAATATCAATTTCTAACATGTCAAACATATTCTCCTTTATACTACAGATATAAATATGAATCAGCAATGGCTTTCTAATAAGCTCGAGAAGCTTGTTAGGATGACTGGATAAGCACACAAATATATGTGATACAAAGTGAACTCCACTGCATTCCATGATACACACCATGACATAGGTATAGATGTACCAAATGGAGACGTTGCATTTGGTTGGAAGAATATGGAAAGCTTCATAAAGAAGGCCTTAAAGAATAGACAGGTTAAAAGGTTAGGACACTATCAAAGAAGAGAGTGGTATAGATAAAGGAATGAAGATGGGAACATGTGTATGATGGTTAGAGTTCCTAACTACTGTCTAAACTATTCTATGGTTTTCAGGTGCTGACAACTGACATTTAGGTCATTGAGGTCCTTCATTTACATTTTAATTCAGCCACCTCTGGCCCTTTTGTCATAGAAAACTTTTATTTTTCCATTTAGTTCTAGTGATGAAAGTAGGGACTTGAAGACATTGCAATTTGATGATATTAATTTAAATGAATTCCTTACCTGCACCCCATAGTCTATGGAAGAGTTTGAAATATGTAAGTACATTTTTATTCTCAATGATTATTTAAAAGACACCTATTTTAGTAATATCAGGATTACAGTAAGCACAATCTCCTTGACTATCCTTGCCCACTATATAATGTGTGATGCTCTTTAACTGCACTCCTTGTCAAGGAAAGAATTTTATAAGAAGAAAATGATAGAGACTATGGACTGATAAGATTGTGCGCCTTGTGAATTGGTCCACAGTGTGGAAATATCCCTAATGCATCTTTGTTTGCCACTTTCTCTCCCTATTATTTAAATGCAGTCTATGACATCATTCGTTGATGATGGGATGGAGAGATGATCTTTTTTCAAGGCTGCCAAATACTTAACACCATGGAGTTGTTTGCACATAACCTAAAGATATCATTTAAATCACTGAGCAGAGTCTAAGAGTTGCAGAAAATAAATCTAATTAATAAAAATGTGATCTGGGTATATAAAAAATAAGGCCAACGTGTGGACACAAAGAAGTTGGAATAATGCTACTTTTGAGATAGTCACATGCAGACTGTGCATTGTTCCACCCTAGAGAGTGGCATTCACATTGTAGTCCATGGAATGGCAGCCATGTAGCTGGTGGTGCACAACCCCCAAGGCCATACAAGGCAGCCTAGGTCATTCTTTGGATTGTCTTTTGTTTGGCTTCCTTCAGCTGAAGGGGTCTCCCTTGCCAAATTCCCTGTGTATTCTGCCTTTCCTCCAGCTTCAGCATTTCCTGGAGCCTTGGCAGTGGGATGTCTTGGCAGCTCTGTTTTCCTGGGCTGTCTTTGCTATGTCCTTGACTCCTCAGATTACCCTGAAGACTGGTGTTCACAGACCCACAGTCTTCATTGGGCAATTAATGGAGCTGTTTTCTCTGTTACCATTTTTTCTCCTTTCTGATGCCAAGGTCTGCCCCTGCCTACAGCTTTTCGCTTCAAATGAAATTATATTTTGTCTTTATGTTTTTTTATTAGGGTGATTATATCATATATTGTTCAAGCAGGGACACTTTAAGATGTATTATATGGTCATCCTAATAGAATGGCACAAAGACCTAACATGACTATCTAAGAAGATGCTACTGATAATGCCAATGTAGTAACAGATATAAACTGGGGCTGTTCTGGGCACCCTGGAGTGTGTGATAACCTACCCCTTACTTTTTCCAAGCTAATATGCAGCAAATTCATACTAAAAAATATTTCATTTATGGATTTTTAGAAAGAGGAGAAAGAAGGAAGAGGAGAGAAACATCAATGTGCGGTTGCCTCTTGTGTACCCCCAACCAGGGAAGGATCCCCAAACCCAGGCATGTGCCCTAATTGGGAATCACACCAGCAACCCTTTGGTTTGCAGGCTGGTGTTCAATCCACTGAGCCACACCAGCCCAGGGCAGGTTCACACTTTTTTTTTTTAAGATTTTTAATTTATTTATTATTTTTAGAGAGAAGGGAAGGGAGAGAGGCAAAGAGGGAGAGAAACATCAATGTGTGGTTGCCTTTCACCTGCCTTCAGCTACAGACCTGGCTGGAGACCTGGCTTACAACCTGGCAGGTTCACACTTTTAAAGACAGAAGCCATAGTTTGAAATATTTCCATTTAGTAAGTAAGTAGCCATTGTCCTAATGCCCCTGAATGTGTCTTTTCCATCCCGTTACTGCCCCCACGACTTTACAGACCTCCATACTCTCCATCAGCTCAGCTGGCAACTCTGGAGGCTCTAGGGCTCTGCTTGGATAGAGGCCTGTGCCGTACTAGTTGCTAAATACTTTCGTTGTTCATCACAAAATCCATTTTCCCCTTCCTCTGTCCCTCTATGAGTCCAGCTCCGAAACTGTGATGATACCCCAGTTGCAGTTTTCTATTCCATCCCTATGTAACGTATGCTGTATTCAATTTTGTAGGTGTTATTTATACACACCACAAATAGCAAGATATTTTTCTGGTTCAAGGAGAAGAAGGTATCTGGTTTTGTTATCAATAGCAGAGAACTACAGTGTAGTTATGATTACTTTAAGCAACACCTTTGAAAGGAGAGTGCTGTTTCTCTTCATAATCACAGCATTGTGGAAAGATTGTTTCTGTCTGTGAATCCACTCCCCTGACTGGAATGTGGAGGAGATGACTGGTCTACATGAATAAGAATAGGAAAACTAAAGGAGAATTTCAAAGAGTCATGACTAAAAAGGGGATAGAAAACTATTGTATCTTTTGCTTAAAAATCACATGCCAATTAGTTTGGATTACTGTGCCAAATTAAGACCTTTCCAGAAGCTGGAAAAAAAAAAAAAAAAAGAATTAAAATTTTGTGATTGATGAGGGGGAAAAATCTCCCTTTTTTTTTGAAGCAATCACCTACTGGTTTCAAAACTAGTTTGAAATTCTTCCCTTTCCTATGGTGAGCTCTGGATCAAGAGCTGATACCTTTATGGCTTAATGTAAATGTGGGATCTGAAATATTTAAAATGCCAAGAGGTATTTAACAAGGACTTCTTTGGAAAGATTGTATCTTTTTAAGTTTAGTAATAAAAAAATGTTTGATTGATCTAGAAGGAGAGGAAGGGAGAGGGTAGGGGGCAGAGAGAGAGAGAGAGAGAAAGAGAGAGAGAGAAAGAGAGAGAGATCTGTTGTTTCACTTATTATTGCAGTCATTGGTTAATTCTTATATATGTCCTGACCAGGGATCAAACCTCCAACCTTGGAGTACTGGGATTATGCTGTAACCAATTGAGCTACCAGTCCAGGGTGAGTGCGTTTTTTCTTGTCATGCCCAGAACGGCGATTGAGAAAACCATAAAGGGAGCAAGTCTAGGGATGTGGTGAGGCTGCGGAAAGAGCATATGACCTAGAGTCAAATGAAAACCTGAGTTCAAATCTCAACTCTGCCCCTTGCTCACTAACCTCTCTATACAGTGATTTTTTTTCATGTTAGAACAAGGCAAATAATACTTTCCCTCTGAACTTGTCAAGATTTAAAAATGTTATGTCTACAAAATGCCTACCAATATGTCTTCTCCACAATAAATGCTTAACAAATTTGCATTGTAGAATCTGGGATATTAAAAATATATATTTTATCTATTTTTAGAGAGAGGGGAAGGGAGAGGAAAAGAGAGGGAGAGAAACATCAGTATGTGGTTGCCTCTTACATGCCCCCAATTGGGGGCCTTGCCTACAACTAAGCATGTAGAATCAAATTAGTGACCCTTTGGCTTGCAGGCTGGTGCTCAACCCACTGAGCCACACCAGTCAGAGGAATCTGGGGTATTTTTATGCAGAGTGTAGAACCGAGTAATTACTTTTAAAGAAAGAGCCTAAGGCAAGAAGAAAGGAAGGGTCAATGTGACCTAACAAATGGCTGGGTCTCCAGGTGTGGGGTTCTATGGAATGGGTGGAGAGCTGGGAGAAAGAAGAAAGGGGACAGAATAGTGCTGGTCACTCCTAGAGGAGTTGATATCATATACCAGGTTAAGACCAAAGGGCATCCTGGCATATACATGACCAACCCCTTGTTTCCCTGGAGGTCAAAAGGAAGCTTGTGGCAATTTCCTGCCCCAGAGTGAGAAGATGAAAGGCATGCTGTTAGAACAAGTGCATCTCATGGGTCAACATTTAGATGAGAAGTTTATAGCTTTGAGGTTCATGGACTGCTAGAGCAGCTATAAGCATGGCTTCAGGAGGCTCTGTGAACCTCCTAAAATTGTGTGAAAAGTTTGGTATATTTGTGTTTTCTGAGAACAGACTTCTTGGCTTTCTTCAGATTGAACAGAGTAGTCCTGGTACCTAACTCCCCAACATTCATTCTATGACTCCCTCATTGTGTAGCAGTGAGGGAGTTTTCAGAATTAATATCAGTCTCAGAGAGGTCTGCTTGATCTAAGAATAACTCCATGCCCTTCTGAAAAAAAAATTAGAAAGAATAGGAAAATACCCTGATGTACTCATCACTCCGCTTTTTTTCTGACTCCTGAGAGAAAAAGGTTGCTCTTCTTCTAAATGCACCTCTGATGAAGCATGTGGCCTGGCCTAGAAACCAGCTTACAACCATGAGAAGATGACTCTGACACTATTGAAGGAAGAACAGAGTCGTCAAGACATTGTTGACCCACTAGTTCAGCAATATCTTGAAGCCTGGCCTACACTTGGACCTCCTCTCTTGTAACTAATAAACATTTTCATTTAAAGGAGCTTGAATAGATTTTTCTGTTATTTTTAACCAATTATCTCTTAACACATATAGTGACCACCCTCCTCCCAAAGCTTGAGAGCCAATGCTTTATCCTACATTAAAAGGAGAGGAATCATAGGCAACACTTAAATGAACTGTTTAATATTTCAAGATCATATCTGTGTAACTGGATAACATATTTTTGTACCTTTTCTCATCTACAGAAGTTAAATAATTTGTGTTTTTCACTCTGATACAATTATAGGCATGCCCTTGAACCCTTTTATAGTTGTAAGGGGATAAAAGAGCACTATAGTATACAAAGAGGTGATGCATAGGGAGTGTGTGTGTGAGGTCTTTAATTATGCAGTGTATTAACTTTATGGAATCACAATAGTTCAGAAAAACTCAGGTGTACAAGAAATGTGATTGGGAAGATCTGTAATGAAACTGCCTTGGGGCATCACTGGGAGGGTGCTGACCGCTTTTAGGTTTTGATCTAAGGTGCTCTTTGGTAGCCTTCTGCTCCAGAGGTAACTCTTTGTTTGGTGCTTGGCATGGGTGATTATAGTATACCCACTTCACTAACAATCAGATAGTTCGTAGCCATCAAACCAGCTTGTGCTCTGCGTCTGCCTTTGCAATCTGCAAAGACACACTCTACTCCAAACTTTAGTGGTAGACTATCCACCCTGCGTTATTCCGATATGCACCTCCCTTATCTAGACTGCAGAATTCTGGATCAGCATACCCTCTTTATTTCTCTCCAGAGTACTACCATCTAAACCCCCTTTTTTCTCAAAGCACAGGGAAACTTTTAAAGACTCTCTATACCACTTTAAGGCATGGAAGCTTTGGGAGGACGAGGAGGGAAATCTATGGCTCTCTTGTGACAAGATCTGCTATGGTGCTATCTCTATAGCCCTGCACATTAATTTGTGAAACTGCTTCTCCCAAAATTCCAGATAGAAAGTTAGGCAAATATCCACTCCACTCTTGGGAATGAAACTTAAAGTGAAATATGAAGAAAATACTGTGGGTCTGTCCTTGTTAGAATCCTCTTTGCCTTAAAAAAAAAAACTTTTTTATTTATCAATTTTAGAGAGAAAGAGAGAGAGGCAGGGAAAGAGAAACATCAGTTTGTTGTTCTACTTATTTATTCATGCATTGGTTGGTTCTTGAATGTGCCCTGACTGGGGATTGAGCCAAAATCTTGGTGTATTGGGACAATGCTCTAACCTGCTGAACTACCCACCCAGGAGCTTCTTTTTGCATTTTTATCAATGTCTTGGGTTATGGATAGAAATCATAGCATTCTAATCTGCAGATGAGCCAATGCAGAGAGAAACAGCTGAACATAATAACTACAAACATTTACCTAGTGCTTACTATACGCATTTTCTACGTACTTTACATATATTGGCTCATTTAATCCTTATTTCATAGGTGGGGAACTTGGGGAATAAGGACATCAGGTCACTTGCTCAGACCCACAGCAAGTTCAGCAAATTAAGGTTTGAACTCAAGTACATATTTTGATGCCCGCAGCATGGTGTAATTGCTAAGCCAATAGAATGGATTCTTTTGTTTTTTTAATCCTCACTCCAGGCCATGCTTATTGATTTTAGAAAGAGGGGAAGGAAGGGAGAGATAGAAAAAGAGAAACAGTGATGGGTTGCCCCTTGTAAGCACCCCAACTGGGAACCAAACCTGTAACCAAGGCCTGTGCCTGACCAGGAATTAAACCTACAGCCCTTCAGTTTATGGATCGATGCTCCAACCAACTGAACCACATCAGCCAGGGCTAGAAGAGATTCTTTAGATTTGCTAAACAAAGGGGCAGAAAACAAAAAGTAGGGGTAAGACTGCTTTTATAATAGTTTATACAACAAAGATTTTTAGTTGCTCATCATCTGGATTTGAATAGGAACAAGCTGTTCTAAAAAGATTAACACAACCTCAGACTTCTGACAAAGAAAAATATGATTCAGCAGAGAAGAGGTAAATGTTCCACTAAAGTCTTAACTACTCTGACCAATAGATTATGCTGGAGTATTTCATCTAAGTCTGGTGTCAGAGTCCATGAGCAACATTATCAGATATAAGATGTCTAAAATATTGGCCAAAATGATGTTCAGTCCAGTGACCAATTCTCATGAAATGAAGCAGATGCTTGTCAAAAAGGGTAATGTAATAGCAATTTCCAGGTATTCTAAGGAAAAGGTATGGCCTACGAAATTATCAGGTTAATACCTCAGCTCAAGACCCAGAAGAACCATCTAAATGTTTAAATCCTTCTATAATGGTCAGGGCTGCTTTACTATGCTTTGAGCTCCAGGCGATAGAAAATTTCAGAAAGTTTCTGAATGACCATTTGTTGAATGTCTTATTTGTTTGGAAATAATTGAAATACCATTCCAAAAAAGCTGTTTTAGGAATCTGGCTTTTCAAAAGTAATTTTAAGCCAAAACGCAGTTTTCTGCAAAACCATTAAGTAGAAAATGTCAAATTAGTATAGGCTTCTCAAAACTTATATTAACACATAACGATGAGCAGCATGAAGTTTGAAAGAATACTACTTAAAATAAAACTTCTAAACAGCTTATCATGTATTTGCAAAAATGTGGAAACCCAATTTACAATGGATGTTTTCCAGCCACTTTAACATTTTTTAAGTGTGCTGTCTTTAGGAAGATGCTGCAATAAATAAAAGTGTGAAAGTTAAGTGGCTGAACACCCTGTCAAGATGCTCTGTATAGCGAGTGCACATGTGATGAGTGAAGAAGGGAGAAAAGGTTAATGTAATTAGAGAAATGAATTCTGGGTAGCTCCAAAGAACATGTCTGTGAGTCATCTATGTTCACATTTCTTTGAACTGTGTCTGTCCTGAGGGAGATGAAGCAATTACACAGACCTAATGTGTTACCCCTCCAGTGCAATGCATCCCACATTCCTCCATCCATTCATCATCATCAGTGGTATTTGTGTTCAATGTTGTCATGCGGAGTTAGTTGCCAACAATTATTAAAAAGAAAACCAAAAGGTTATACATTTGGGAGACAAAGCAAAACCAATCTTCACAATGTGTACCATGAATACATCAATCCATTAAGGGGAAACATCACTAAGGAGCGCCTCACAGATACTCTTGCATCAAGGACTATCTCCAGAGACCTAAGAAGTAAATGAAATGATTACCTGTCACTCACAATTTCACTTCTCTGAAACAGAATCCCCAGTAGCTGTGACATTGCTGCAGAGCAGCTTTCCCTTCTCCTTTTGCTCTCAATTTTACCTACATTCTCACTCATTCCCTATAAAAGCCCTTTTTACTGGGCTTTCCTCATTATATACTTTTTTCTTCAAAAAACAAAATATAAAAATAAGATTTCATTATCAGAGACCTGTCAAGTAGCAAGCATCCTGTCTGGTGCAGTGTTAGTACTATTCTCCCAATTTTTTAGAAAAAGAAAAGGAATATCTTAAAATATCTTTCTCTTTTCCCTGCTCTTCCCTTCCCTTCTCTTGCTTTCTCTCCTCTTCTTTCCTCCCTTTCCTCTTCTTCCTCTTCCCCATCACCTTCTCTTTTTCCTTTCTCCTGCATCTCTGGAACTTATATTTTCCTTCAAAACAAACACTTCTTCAATCCCAATTCATTTTCTTGTACTACTAATAAAATACTACTTACATAGTGCTTGCTAAGCAGTGTTCTAAGCCCATTACATATATTGACTCATTTAATTTTCTCAATAACCCTAGACTGTACACAGTACAGTTACATCCTTTCATGAAAATAAAACCAATTTTACTTATTGTATAAATCATTATAAACCAAGCATCCCTGGAAGCTAATATCTGCCATGCTGCCAAATCTCAAAGGAGACTAAAAATTTCATTGAGCGCCATGAAAATAAAAATATGGTAGATGTAAATTTGTAGGACACAGTCAAAGCAGAACTGAGAATAAATTTATGTCACTAAATACTTAGTAGAGAAGAAAAGTTTCAAATCAAAACCTAACTTCCCATCTTAAAGTAGAAAAACATAGCAAGATGGCTCCCCAAAAAAGCAGAGGAAAAGAATAATAAAGAATAGAGATCAATAAACTTGAAAAGAGAAAAACAATAACAAAAGTCAGTGAACAAAATAACTTGTTCCCTGAAAAGTTCAATAAAATTGATACACCTCTAATACAACTAACAGAATTAAAAAGAGACTCCTTCAAAAAGCACAAATAACCAAGTATGAAATAGATATTTGAACAATCCTATAATAATCATATAACTTACAAAGAAATTAAGTTAATAATTGAAGCCCTCCTTCCCCCCAAAAGCATTATTCCCCCCAAAATCTCCTGGCCCAGATAGTTTCTTGCTAAATTCTTCCTAACAGTTGAAGAAGAATGATTGCCAATTTTACATAATCTTTTCCAAAAAACAGAAGGGGAACTACTTTTCAATTCATTTTATGTGGTCAGTACCAGCCTGAAACCAAAACCCAATAAAGACATTACAAGATTAAACAAAACAAACTAATGACCAATAGCTTGCATGAACATATACACAAAAATACTTAATAAAATATTAGTAAATTGGTAATATTCAAAAGAAGGTAATAACAATAAAGTGCGATTAATTATAAGAATGCATTGTTGGTTCAATTTTTATAAATCAATCAATGAGTTCCATTATATTCACAGAATAAAGAAGGAAAATCACACAATCATACCAATTGGTACAGAAACATTTGATAAATTTAACATTAATTTATTATCAGACTCAGAATAGTAACTTTCTACCCACAAGATAAAAGGCATCTATACAAATGCCACAGCTAACTTAATAATTAGTGGTGAATGATTGAAATGTTTAAAAAATAATGTAAGAATGCTTACTCTTAACTCTTCTATTCAACATTGTACTAAAAGTTCTGGCCAGTGCCATAAGATTAGCAAAATAAATAAAAAGCATATAAATTGGAAATAAAGATATAAAAATCATCCTGTTTATAGATGACATGACTATCTGTGTAGAAAATTCCAAGAAAATTATACAAGGGGAAAAAAGAAGCTCATGGGATATAAGAAGTGATTTAAGTAAGAGGTTAAAAAGACAACATAAATATATCAATTGTATTTTATTTATTTATTTATTTATTTAAATTTTATTGTTGTTGTATTACATCCATCCCTTTTTTGCTCCCCTCTTCAATTGTATTTTTATATACTAGCTATGAATAATTGGAAATAATATTAAAAAGCAAACCATGTATGATTACCCTATTAATAAAATAACTGCTAGTGTATATCTCTAACAAGATGGGCAGGTTCTATGTACTGAAAACTACAAAATGGTGATAAAATATTTTTTTAAGCTAAGTAAATGGAAATACATTGTGTTTGTAGACTGGCAGGTTCCATATAGTTAAGATATCCCTACTCCCCAGATTTAGCAGAATTCCAAAAAAAAAAAAAAAAATCTAACAGAAGTTTTGTAGACTTCAAAAAGCTGATTTTAAGATTTATATGAAAAGGCAAAGAAAATAGAATATCTCAAACAATTTCAAAAAATTAACGTGGAAGACCCACACTACCTAATTTTAAGACTTACAATACATTTATAGTAATAAAGGTAGTGTAATATTAGCAAAGGGACAGACTCACTGACATAGAGAGTCCAGAAATTGACCCACATATATATGGCTGATTGATTTTTAATAAAGGTGCAAAAGTAATTCAAAGGAGAAAGCATAATCTTTTCAATAATTGATTTTATAGTAATTTGACAGCTATAGACAAAGAATTGAATTTTAAACTAAGTATCATACTTAATGCAAGAATTAACTCAAAAGTAATCACGTATTTAAATATACAAGTTACAAAACTCCTAAAACTTTCTGAAGAAAACACTAGAGAAAAATATTCATGACCTTGGATTAAGTTAAGAATTTTTAGATATGACACAAAAAGCATGATTCCTAAAAGAAAATATAAAATATAAGTTAAACTCCACAAAATTAAAACACTTTTTTGACTTGTGAAAGTCACTGTTAAAATAATGAAAAAATAGTCTTGGTGAAAATATTTGTAAATCACATGTCCGACACTGAGAATATATTTTAAAACTCACAAAACTCAATAATAAGAACAATTAAAAATAGGCAAAAGATTTGAACAGACATTTTTACAGCCCAAAAAGTGGAAGCAACCCAAGTAATCATAGACAGATGGATGGATAAACAAAATGTGGTATTATATACAAGGGAATAAAATTCCATTTTATGAACCTTAAGAATATTATGCAAGGTGCAATAAGCCAAACACAAAAGGATAAATATTGCATGATTCCACCTATATGAAGTACTTAGACTAATCAAATTCATACAGACAGAAAGTAAAATGAAGTTTGCCAGGGACTGGAGATGGGGGTGGGGTAGGGGCAGGGAATGATGTGGTTGTTTAATCGGTATAGAGTTTTAGTTTTGCAAAATGAAAAGCATTTTGGAGATTGGTTGCAGAAAAACTGGAAATTATTAATGGTACTAAACTCCCCCACATAAAGTACATAAGATGGTATTTGTGCATTTTACTACAACTAAAAGAAGCACTATAGTAAGTATCTTAGTAAAAATATATATATTTTAGAACAACTTCCTTAAAGTATTAGGATTGTGTTTAAAGTGTCTGATTCATTTTGCCAAATTGTTCATAGAAACAGTGTACCAATGTACATGCCTACTTGCAATGTAATTTAAAAACAGCCTATTTTCTACTGCCTTTGCCAGCAGCACTAGTTATTATTTATGGTTCAGCCTCAATAGACAATCTCCTGCTTGTCCTTTTAGCTGGCCACACAGTTGTTTGGAATGACGCTTTCTTCTTCCAACATCTTTTACAGCTAGGTGTGGCAATATAACTAAGTTTTAAAAATTGGATCTGCAGAAGGGAAGAAGTGAAAGCTATGCTAAGTGAAATGAAGGAAAATGCACAAAAAACCAAAGATGAAGGGAAGGAAACTGGAGTTCAAACCAATGATTTAGAACATAAGGAAGAAATAAACAGTCAACCAACACAGAATGAGGAAACAAGGATTGAAAAAAAATGAGGAGAGGCTTAGGAACCTCTGGGATGACTTTAAGTGTGCTAACATCCAAATCCTAGGGGTGCCAGAAGGAGAAGAGGAAGAGCAAGAAATTGAAAACTCACTTGAAAAAGTAATGAAGGCAAACTTTCCAAATTTGGTGAAGGAAATAGATATACAAGTCCAGGAAGCAAAGAGAATCCAAAACAAACTAGACCTGAAGAAGATCATACCAAGATATATTATAATTAAAATGCCAAAGATTAAAAATATAGAGAGAATCTTAAAAGCAGGAAGAGAAAAGAAGAGAGTTACTTACAAAGGGGTTCCGATAAGACTATCAGCTGATTTCTCAAAAGAAACTGCAGGCAGTAAGGGACTGGCAAGAAGTATTCAAAGTGATAAAAGCAAGGACCTACAACCAAGAATACTCTATCCAGCAAAGCTATCATTTAGAATGGAAGGGCAGATAAAGTGCTTCCCAGAAAAAGTATAGCTAAAGGAGTTCATCATCAGCAAGCCATTATTATATGAAATGTTAAAGGGACTTACTTAACAAAAAGATCAAAATGACAACAAACTCACAACTATTAACAACAGACTCTAAAAAATAAAACAAAATAAACAATCAGGATAGGATCAGAATCATAGGTATGGAGATCATTGTGAGGTTTATCAGCTGAGAAAGGGAGAAATGGTATAGGGGTTAGAAACATAATAGGTGGGTACAAGATAGGCAGGGGAAATTAAAAATAATATAGGAAAGGGTGAAATCAGGGAACTTACATGCATGACTCATGGGCATGAACTAAAGTTGATGGGATTGCAGGAGGGAAGGGGGTTCCTGGGTGGAGGGGAGCAAAGGGAAAATAAATTAGGAAAAGTAACAGTATAATCAATAAAATATAGTTTAAAAATAAAAATAATGGTATGTATAAACAAAAGTAATTGGCCCTTAAAGTAATGGTATTGTCAATTTCTGGAATGTCTTCATATCTGCTGCTCAGAATGTAGATGTGGCAGATGGTCAGTGGCCATTTTGGACCCTGATTTCCACAGTTGGAAAGTCACATGCAGGGTAGCAACAAGATAGAAACCTGTGGTGCATTATGAGCTCTGGACTGCCTGCCTCCATACTGTTACATGGGAGACAAATACATTTCTAACTTGTTTAATCAACTGACAGGGGAATTTATATTTACTGATACATGATTATTTTTAGTTTCTTATCATACAGGAGAAAATGTATTATTTCTGTATACATAGCTCTTTTGTCCACTATCTAGAAGTTAAAATTTCTGGAGAATTATTGCTACTTTTAGACAAGCAAAGGAGAGAATACAGGGAGAGGTTTTTTTCCCCTTTCTTTCATATTTGGGATGGCATATCACTAGGGTTCTTCTCATTAGGAAAGAATAAATTCATTATCATTAATGCTATCTTTAATTCAAAACTTGTCTGGAAATGAAGTTGCTAAAATCAAGTTATTAAAGTATTCAATTGATTGGAAAGAATGCTTAGATTTCAATGGTGATGTTTTGGAGGGTTTTAATAATGATTTACAAATCAACTGTCATACCTTCTTTTGTATGTGTGTGTGTGTGTGATTCTTTTAATAAAATAGAACCAATTGAAACTAGAAACTGAATTTAATATCTCTATAGTCATTTTAAGCCTTGTTGCTCCTGTGGGGTGGAGGTGAGGGTGAACATGACAAAACTAAAGTCTCGATGTTGTGCACTCAGACTTGAGTGTACATCACAATCACACGAGAGCTTTAAAAAAACCCAGCAACACAGATTTCCAGGTCCCATGCCTCCAAGACTGACTGACCACACTCTGGACAGATGGAATGGCAGAATGAACAATTCTGCCGTAGGAGGGTCTCATTGCTTCAGGCATTGAGCCACCATTTTGGGTGGAACAGCAAAAAGCAGGTCATTGCACTTCCTCAAGATCACTACTTAGTTTTCTTTAGTCCCTTGGAGTGATTTTTCACGAAACAGACTGATTTCTTTCAAATTTAAACTTTTGCTTAACCCCATGGTAGAAGCATCATGTAAGATCCAGTTTCAATGTATCCGGAGAATTTGCTCCTTTGGCGTCAGGGAGCAGAGCCACATGCCCCTCTCTAATTTCTTTACAAATTAAATGGTGCAACTGCATCTGTATCAGTATTCCTGGAGAACAGTTGACCACTACGACAGGTATTCTTCTTGGCTACATTTCAGTTGCATGAGAATTGCTTTAACTTCTATTCCTAACTTGCTTTAACTTCTATTTTTAACTCCATCATTCTCTTCCCCTTTACTGTATTTAGCATTAACTCTGAATGACAATGTACATATATGGTTAAGAATAAATGTTCAGCTAGAGGACTCATTTATAGTAGATGAGTTTTCATTGTAGTTCAGTTTCCTTTAAAGAAAGCGTAGCATATTACTAATGTCAAACTCTGTGCTTTTTCCATTCTGAGTATTTTATGTGATAATATCAAAAAAAAAAAAAAAAAGAAAGTATCAAGTTATACTGGTTATCATTTCAACTAAGTAAACTTTTATTAAATAAAAGATATCTGAGTGGAAAGTTTTTATTCTTCCACCACAAAATCTGCAGTAAGGGCAACACCAAAAGGATGGATAAGACACAATTACAATTTACATATGTGATATATTTTATTATGTAAGTTGGAAATCATATATCCTGTTAAAAAGATAGGGAAATAAACTTAGGAGGCAGTTGAAAAATTATTTGAGTTAGCTATATTGTTTTGCAGATAAAAAAAAAAAAAAAAAACATGTCTGAGATCCAAAGAAATTAGGTCTAATTTGTGCAAGTCCGTACAATTAAGCTACTGACTTAGCCAGTTCTAGAAATGAGCCTCTTGTGTTTTGTAAAGTTAACATTAAATGAAGTGAACTGAATCCTACCATTTCAAAGGATGTTTAAATTTTTATGTCTTTTAGATTTGATGAGGCTTTTAAAGACCTCACAATTCAGATACCTTTTAGGGAAAAAAAGCACTGCAATATTTAGAATCTTAAGTTATTCCAAGTAGTTTATTAAAATGTTTGATTTAAATCAAATAAAACTGATCACTAATGGTGTATTCCTACTGACCTATGAGGATCTATAATAAATAACTTGTATAGGGAGAACTTTGGAGAAGGGATGAAGATGCTAAAGAGAAGCCATAAGGGAAGTTAATGGCCCAGTTAGAATGTGTTTAAAACAAACTTCTTCTTTAATAATTTTCTCAACATTTAACAGCCTCAGTATCTCAACATCCACATTTAGTGTGAAGAATTATATTCTCTTTATATTGTTTCTACTATAGCTTAAGACATAGATGGAGAAAACTAGCACTGATGACAATATGTTTTCATGGCAAAGTAATATTATTTTAATTAAATATACTTAATGTGATTTCAAAAACATTTAGATATTGATTCTTATTTCTTGAGCTGAGTTATAAAGAATGATGGGGTGGCTAAAACAAGGGAAATTTTGCATGAAATTTGGCTTTAAATGACCAATTTTCATCTTGACAAGTTCTGTGGCCATACTGATATATGATTGATTAAACTCAAGGCAAAAGGAACCAATCAGTTGTGCTAAATTCATTAAATTCAGCTAACCGTCTTGCCAGTTTAGTTAAATAAAGCCCAGTGAAATCAGATGACTAGAGCATAGACTATTGACGTTTTTACCTAATGCTTTACTGTGTAGGCTTCAACACATTTCTGAGAAGCGTACCCCATCCTCAAAAATGCCAGAGACCATATTCTCTCCTCTTACCCTGTCTATTGGCTTTGCTCCTTAACTCTGTGCTTTGGAACCACACAGATAAGGAGAATTCACTTCTTTCCATTTCTGTGACTAAGGGAGGAATCGGGCTAATTATCTTTAGTCTGCTTCAAAATTATGAATCAGATCAGACCATGAAAAATATGGATAGGCAGCTGTTTGTTCCAGAAAAAGAATTACATCAAAGCCTGTGTGTTGTGTCCATGTTTGATTCTTGGCCTATAGTGAAATGATTAGTAACAATAGGATCAAATATGTATTTTGTGTTTACTATATATAATTGCTGCTTAATGTATGTCATTTAATCCTTAGCACTGCCTAATAGGTAGTTCCACTTATTAATATTTCCATTTTACAGATGAAGACAAAAGCAAAGCAAGGTGAAGGTACTTGCATAAGATATGCATCTTATAGTTGATAGACAGATTTAGGAGGTACATTGAAATATCAGTCCATCTGGTTGTTTGCAAGTAAGAATTGTAATTATAGCTTCCACAAACAAAAAACTCAGAGTCTAGTGTCTGAGAAATACAGGGAGAGAAAACATTTTGTAAGATAATCTAGTCCGAAGATGACCAGAGTAATCATTTTGAGAGTCCTTTGAATTTATTTTGTTTTGTTTTGTTTTTTTATCAACTAGTATTTACTTGTTAGTGTAATGAATGGTTTAAAACATTTAAGATCTAGTTCTTACCTTAATGGAACCTTTCTTAGGAAAACTGGTCATTCACATTACACATTAGATAACCATGTATAATAACATAGGAAAATTCTATTTAGTTAAGTGTCACAACGAATATTACAGACACATACCCTTTTAATCCCTTTGCTAGATGTATTAAAGCAAGGGTAGAAAAACATGGGCCACTTATGAGAAGTTTCATAAAGGAGGTACTCTTAAACTAGGATCTGAATGCTGAGTGGAGCAGGTGTATAAGTGGGAGCAGTTTGGTATGTTCTGGAGGCAGTGAGGAGACAGCTGTGGCTGTGGTAAAGAAGCATAGAGAACAGTTAAATGGGTAGTGGGGCACCTTTAGGCTTAGGAGGTAAGGCTATCTCTTAAGGCAACATGGAATTATGAGAGATTTTAAAGATATGTGAAAGTGTTTTAGGATGATAATAGCAAAGACATGCAGAATGGATTGGAAAGGGATGTCCTAAATTTAGGAGAATGGCTAAGAGGCTGACGCACAATTCCGAGCATGAAACAGATGAACAACAGGATGGATTGTTTCTGTCTCCTAAAGGGATGTGAGTCAAGCTAACTGATGTCAGCACTATTCCCTGGGATAGTAAAATAAGAGAGCCCAAACAGACCGTATCAGAAGAGGTAAGAGTTCCAGAGTTCAAAGTTCAAGAAATCTAATCTATTTTCAGAGTATAGGGGAAAGTATGAGGCTGAGAATTAGAGATAAAGTTTAAAAAGCTGGGTAAAGACTATATTTAGGAGGTGAGGAAGTAGTAGAGGGGCAAAGCAAGAAGGTTGTGATAGGGCCATATAGTCTTTCCATAGAAAAGACTAGGTCATCTAAAGCTCCTCTTAGGGGGTGCCAGTACCATGTCCATCAGTTAGTCATTCTAAGCAGAGGATGGACAGACAACCATCACTCTGGCTTATGAAGCATTAGGAAGTTGACTGCAGTGGTAGTAGTCTTGTTGGGCCCTAACCATCCATAGTTTTGAGGACCTTGGTAAACCTAGGTTTATTCGTTCTAGGGGCTCTCTCAGGAATTTGCTTTTCTCTGAAATGAAAAAATGTTGTGGATAACCAGTTTTTCATGATCCAAATCTTGAAACTGAAAGAAGATTGCAAGAGAATGAATATAAGAAACTCGAAAAGCTGAATCAATATATATATTTTTAATTGAATAAAACCTAAAATTAGAATCATATAATTTTGGGGCAAAAAGGGGTTTTAGAAATTCCTTGTAGTTCCTGACTTAAGGACTAAGCTGGATTATCAAAAATAAAATTCACAAAAAAAAATAAAAATAAAAAAAAAAATAAAATTCACTATTATCTTTTTTAAAATTCTATTTATTTATTTATTTATAGAGAGGAAGGGACAAAGAAAGAGAAGTCTCATGTATGTGCCTTAACCCAGGACTGAATCTGCAACCCAGGCATGTGGCCTGAGTAGGAATTGAACCAGTGACCTTTTGCTTTGTGGAAAGATGCCCAAACCACTGAGTCACAACAGTCAAGGCTCATTTTTATCTTAAAAGTGTTTTTATATCTTCAAGAACATTTCTACCTATTTTATAGTATTTAAATCTAAATACTAAAACCTTAGTATTTAAACCTTAGACTTGACTTACAGGAAAACATTAAAGTTTATAAGAATAACCTATCGTGCACTTTATTATAAAACCCATTGCTGTGATCAGATTTATTAAGGGACAAAATTAATTGGGACATTTAGATATAGATGATATATTTTAAAAAGTATCTAGACCTCTTGACAACAAATATGAAAAGTTGTTTTAAATTGTGTCTGAGAACTACAATGGGAAATTTGTAGTCTAGCTAATGATACTATGCTACCGTTGTTCCCTACATGAGAGTTGGCGTCAAAAATTTAGAGTAAAATCTCATCTGCTGTGGCCAGTGAGAATAGCTGACAGGGCTACAGGAAGTCACATGAAGCCAGTGATGTCTGCACCAGTTGGGAGACATTTTCAGAAGACATAGAGAAGCATTTCTTTTTAAGATTTTATTTATTATTTTTAGAGAGAGGGG
Source organism: Noctilio leporinus (assembly GCA_004026585.1). Lineage (NCBI taxonomy): Eukaryota > Metazoa > Chordata > Mammalia > Chiroptera > Noctilionidae > Noctilio > Noctilio leporinus. Next base: position 409,933 of record PVIW01000223.1, on the reverse strand, counting down.
AAGGGAGAGAGGCAGAGAGGGAGAGAAATATCAATCTATGGTTGCCTTTCACTTGCCTCTAATTAGGGACCTGGCTGGAGACCTGGCTTGCAACCAGGTTATATGTACCCTGACTGGGAATCAAACCAGTGACCTTTGAGTTCGCAGGCCAGCGCCTTATCCACCATGCCACCAGCCAGGGCCAAGAAACATTTTTTTTTACTTTACCTATGAACGTTAACTATGTGCAGTGAAGAATAAGGATATTCTACTATTATATTTTCAATTTAGCATGAAAAAATAACCCTAAACATTAAGGTGAGAGATCCAGTCAAAATGGTGGCATAGGCAGACGTGGCTCACCTCTTTGCACAACAACATCAATATTGCAACTAAAATATTGAACAGTCATCAGCTAGAACTGTCAGAGATTAAGTTGAATGGAAGTCTGATAACAACAGAATTAAAGAAACCACATCCACTGAGATGGGTAGAAGGGGTGCAGACGCAGAATAGGCTGGTCTCTCACTCGAGGTGGATAAAAATTCGGGCAGGCTAGCTCAGGAGCAAGGAGTCCCAGCCCCACACCAGGGTCCCCAGGCCAGGGTTCCAGTGCCAGGAAGATAGGACTCCACAACTTCTGGATGCAAAAACCAGTCAGGGATTGAGTCAGTGAAAGAAACTGATGGAGCCCCAAGCAATTCCTCCTACAGAACATACACATGGACTCATCTTCTGAGACTCACTCCCTCTGAGCTCCAGCACTGGGGTAGCAGCTTGAAAGTCATAGTGGCACACAGGGAGAAACTGAAGTGTCTGGCATCAAAGTGAGCAGAAGTCATTGTCTCTTTTCTAAACTCTGCCCCCACAGAACCAGCAAGCTGGTGCCATATTCCAGACTCCATCAACCTAGCCAACTCTGACCCACCTTGGAGATTCCCCAGAGACAACACCCCACTCAATTTATAGGCCCACCCAAGCTGCTTTTCCATATGAATGGCTGGTCTTGGCTTAGGTTGCGCAACTTCCTAAATCCTCTCAAACAAGCAATAGCTGGCCTTAGTGAACTCCAGGCCTGGCACTACCAGCAGACAGCTTAGATTTGCAACTTGGCTTCTGTTGGGAACCTCCAAGCCCAGCACAAATAGCTACCATCTCAGATTGCTTTATAGCTCAGGCAGGGTGACCCTAGGCAGAACACAGGTGGGGGCTGACGTTGGTCTGCACCACCCAGGAAACTCCAGGGCCAGTGCACCCAGTGGACAGCTACTGACACATCAGAGCACCACTATCTTGCCCCTGCACAGCTGATCCTCCACAGAGGGTGGAGGTTGGTGGTTAGTGGTCATAGCCAATCTTTGTAGCTGACTGGCCTGGGTAAATCCCTCCCATTGGTCTGCCAACAGCAACCATGACTCAACTATAAGAGGAGGGTGTACTCAGCCCACATGAAGAGCTCACCTCAAGTGCTCAACTTGGGCAATAGGGAAGGTTGTGCCACTGGACCCTACAGGACACCTACTTCATTGGGCCATACTACTGAGACCCGGAGTCAAAGCAATTCTACTTAACACACAGAAAAAAATATAGGTAGGCTTCCAAATTGGGGAGGCAAAGAAATATGGCCTAAATGAAGGAACAGAATAAAACCCCAGAAAAAGAACTAAATGAAACAAAGATAGCCAGCCTATCAGATGCAGAGTTCAAAATATTGGTGATCAGGAGTCTCAGAGAAATGATTGAGCATGGGCACAAAATATAGGAAGAAGTGAAGGTTCAAAGTAAAATAAAAATATACAGGGAACCAACAGTAATGGGAAGTTAGCTGCGATTCAAAGCAACAATTTAGAACTAAAGGAAAACATATACATTTACCTGGAATAGAAAGAAGAAACAAGAATTTTAAAAACATGAGAATAAGATTAAGAACTTCTGGGACAACTTTATTTTATTTTATTTAAAAAATATTTTATTTATCATTTTTAGAGAGAGGGAAAGGGACAGAGGCAGAGACATCAGTGTATCGTTGTCTTTCACCTGCCTCCGGCAACTGACTTGGCTGGATACCTGACTTGCAACCTGGTTATGTGCCCTGGCTGGGGAATCTAGCCAGCAACCTTTGGGTTTGTGGGTCAGCACCTTACCCACTGTGCCACCACCCAGGGAGGGACAACTTTAAACATGCCAACATCCAAATCATAGCAGCTCCAGAAGGAGAAGAGGAAGAGCAATAAATTGAAAACTTATTTGAAAAGAAAACTTACCCAAATTGGCTAAGGAAATAGACATACAAGTTTAGGGAGCACAGAGAGCCCCAAACAAATTGGACCCAAAAAGGGCCACATCAAGACACATCATAATTAAAATGCCAAAGGCTAAAGATAAGGAGAGAATCTTAAAAGCAGGGAGAGAAAAGAAGAGAGTTACTTAGAAAGTAATTCCATAAGACTGTCAGCTGATTTATCAAACAAAACTTTGCAGGTAAGGAGGTGCTGGCAAGAAGTATTCAAAGGGATGAAAAGCAGTGACCTACAACCAAGATGATTGTATCCAGCAAAGCTATTATTTATAATAGAAGAGCAGAAGTACTTCCCAGACAAGGTAAAGCTAAAGGAGTTCATCACCAAGCCCTTATTATATAAAATGTTAAAGGGACTTATTTAAGAAAAAGAAGATAAACATTATGAACATTAAAATGACAACAAACTCACAACTATGAACAACTGAATCTGAGTAACAAAAACAAAAACAAACTAATCAACCAAACAGCATAGAAACAGAATCATAGGTATGGGAATCATATGGAAAGGGAAAGGGGAAAAAGAGGGAAATGGTGCAGGGATTAAGAAGCATAATTAGCCCTGGCTGGTAGCACAGTGGATAAGGCGCTGGCCTGTGAACCCAAAGGTCTCAGGTTCGATTCCCCAGTCAGGACACATAACCAGGTTGCAAGCCAGGTCTCCAGCCTGCTCTGTGGCTGGAGGCAGGTGAAAGGCAACCATACATTAATGTCTCTCTCCCTCTCTGCCTCTCTCCCTTCCCCTCTCTCTGGAAATAATTAAAAAAAAAAAAAAAAAAAAAGGAAAAAACCAAGAAGCATAATTAGTAGGTACAAAATAGATAGGGGTATGTTAAGAATAGTATAGGAAAGGGTGATGCTAATGAACCATGAACATGAAGTAAGGAGTGGGGGTATTGCTGGGGGTAAGGGGAGTACTGGGAGGAGGGGAGAAAAAGGAAATAATGGGACAACTATACCAGCCTAATCAATAAAATATACTTAAATTAATGTGATAAAAGAGAGATTCATGAAGGATCGGGATATATTTTCTTTGGCTATAGCTGGCTAGGCTTTTTATAAGCTCTCTAGAGAGAAATTGACATTAACACCTTTATTGACTATTATTTTTAGTTTGCATATATGTAATATTTGTTTACAAATCAATAGAATTATAATCTCATTCTCCTAGTATCATTTTGAGAGAGGTAGAACTTTGAGCTGAAGATAGTGGATTAATTTGTAATAGGCTTTTGTTCAGTTAGTTGAGTACCTCCTGGCTCATTTGCCTCCCCGTTTTTTCTCATCAATTTGAGCATGAGGAATATTCTTAAAACCATATTACAAAATCAATCACAGAGACAGAATCTGAAATAATACATTTTTCCCTACATGAAAAAGACAAAAACAATATCAACATATCCTAATTTGTTTTCTTTGAAAAATAAAATTTCTGCTCACAGAATAGCTGTATATCCCATCTTGTTCTTGTTATACTTTAAGTCAAATAATGAACTGTGAAAAGAGAGATACATGCCAGTGTACCCTGTCATCATATTAAACAGCTTTGGAGCACATGGCAGTAAATGTCAGTTTGTCATTCCTTGTTTAGAGTGTGATTCTTGTGGTTTCTCTGGAGGTAGCCAACTACAACTTCAAGGCTATTAAGTCATTCTTTGTTTCCTTTTTTAGATACTGCTGGGTAATTTCAAATGTGCATTACTTTTTTATATAGTTGCTCATATATTGTAGATTTACAGTAGGATTGTTTGTTTTTTATAATAAAAATATGGAAATTAGCTTATGAATCATCTACTCAGTGTGCAAACAGAATGACACATTTAAATTGCGCTGACATTGCTGTCCAACTAGTGGTAAGGTGCAAAGCTGATGTAAGAAATTTTCCTAAAAAATTTTAAAAATCTCAATCTGAATGTGTCTGTCTTGATGAATTAGCTAATTTTGGGGAACAGCTCCAAGAGTGTCAGATGAGTAACATACATAGTCAAGATGACGGAAGTCAATGAATCATTTCTCCAAAAGTGGAGCCTGTCCCTTTCCTCTTGCAAACATTCAAGGCTGATTTTACATGAGAGGAATGAAAACATTTGTGCCTTGCTGGTTAGAGTGAGAGCTACAGATTACAGTGGGGGGTAGGAGGGGGATGACTATTGAAGGGTTTTCTCATTAGAAATGATTATTTATTGAACAATTGAGCCACACACCCAGACTTGCGTTGGACTCCTGAGGGCTGAGTCACATACAATTATTAGTCAAGATGAACTCCAATAGCAAATGTTTATGGATCATTTGGTTTTGTAGGAATAAGAAGAAATGACCTAGGCTAAAAATTAATGGTGAAAAAGACATGAAAGGGAGGGTGTCTTCTGATGAATGAGAGGCACACTGGGAACATTTGGTCTTCTTGCCTCTGCAAATTATTGAAATTAGTACAAGGGGAGTTACTTGTTATATCCAACATAATTCAAATCTCTACGAAGAAAATACTTACATATATTAAACCTGGAAATAAATTATTTCCCATCTCCCACAAGTGGACTGAATTATTTGACCTCGACAGTGCCCACACTCTTCCAGTAGTCAATCCTTGAACATTATAATTGTCTAATTATAATGACCGAGATGAGAAAACTGATGCCTGAAACACAAACACCACCAACTTAAATACACAGAAGAGGAAAGGGGAATTTGAAATATTTCTGTACAATCTTGATGAATGGCACCTTAATGATTAGTTTTCTAATAATAATCTTTAATATTCTGGAAATATTACACTGTATTCACTATCTTTACTCTCTACCTGGCAAAAGTTTGGAGTTTGTGGAAATTCAAATTTTCATTTAATGGAGATTGCTCAGAAGAAAATAGGATTCTGTGTTTTTTTTTTCTTTTTAAATTTTATTGTTGTTGTATTACATCCATCCCCTTTCTGCTCTCCTCTGTCCCCCTGTTTTTTAAAAATATATTTTATTTATTTTGCTATTACGGTTGTCTCAATTTTCCCCGCTTTGTCCCCCTCCACCCAGGACCCCATGCTCTCCAGCAATGCCCCACTTAGTTCATGTCCATGAGTCATGCATATAAGTCTTTGGCTTCTCTATTTCCTTTGTTCTTCTTAACATCCCCCTCTCTATTCTGTAACACCAATGTGTACTTTTCCCCCAACCTTTCACATCCAGACAGTTCACCATTCAATTACTGCCTTTTGTCAGCTTCTCAAATCATATTAATGCAAAGTTTTCTTTTCACTATTCCAAAATGCCTATGTTAATTTATCTGTTTAAAGAATTACTCTTTTAAGTAATATGAATTGCAATATTACCAAACACATGCAGAAATACATTTACACCCATACATATTTTCACACATATTTAAAGTACATACTGGATTTTGAAGAGTTAATAGAAAAAATTTAAAATATGCCAATAGCTTGCATAATTATTACATGTTAAATGATAATATTTTTGATATATTGTAGCAAGATTAAGCAGTTTTTTCTTCTTTCATGCTTATTTTACTCTGGAATGCTATTTTTGTGAAATAGATCACAGAAATGATGTATTGCAAAACTCACTTTCGTGAAAGTTATCCTAGAGGCAGTGCCAAACCCATAGTAAAAAATGAATTTGGTTTTTGAGTCAGGTCCTCCCCCTTCCAATAATACAACTCAACTTTATTTTAAGCTACTGGAACTACAACTTATTCTTTTTGGAGTTTTCCATCTTAAATAGTAGATTTATTTATCTATTTATTTAGGCTGTGCACAGGTCTTCTTTAACTACCCTCTGTTTTTCCTCTATATGTGTTTTACAAGTTGAAGCCTTCAGAAATAATGGCACTTTGCAGTGCTCAGCTGGTCCCTAGAGTAGAAATTATATATCTGCTAAGTTGAGGTAAAAAATAGGATTTAAATAATTTCGTAGAATGTATTCTAGCTATTTTTTGAACTTGTGTTTTTTATAATAAAGAAATTAATAATACTTTGAAAACTAATCAGTGACCAGCAGCAAAACTAGCAGAATGAGATGTGCCTTAAATGAATCTATAGAGTATTATAGAAATAACTTGTTCTGCAGTGGAAGTAGTTTAGTAAAATAGCCCCACATGAAATCATAGTTTCATTATTAAAATTCCCAAATGAAAGAAGATTAGAAAGCAATGGCCTTCTGGAAAAATCCAGGTGTGGCAGGTGGTTTTCATATATTAACTTGAAAAGTTAATATGACACATCATTTATAGAATGTTTTCTGTGAGCCAGACATTGTGTTAGATGTTTTATGTGCTAGGTTCTAAATGTTTCTCACTTAATGATTATAGTGACACTCTGAGGTAGGTGCATAAATTCTAAATAATTTGCCTAAAGTCACAAAGCAATAAGTTACACCTGTATTTGCTTACTACATACATGCCGCGTTATAGAAATTGGAGCAATATCATTCCTTCTTTATTGAAAGCAAACATGTCTTTTATAGAATTATTTATTAAAAACAATTTTAATTAAACATTTTATTGTTCTTCTATTACAGTTATCTCAATTTTCCCCCTCTTGTTCACCTCTGCTCTGGCCAACTCCCACTCCCACAGTCAATCCTCACATTGTTGTCCATGTCCATGGGTCATTCATACACGTTACTTGACTGGTCCCTTCTGCTTCTTTCCACTCTTATTACCCTACCCCAACCCCTCTGGTTGCTGTCAGTCCGTTCCTTGTTTTCATGCTTCTGGTTCTATTTTGCTCATTTTTTTTGTTTTGTTCATTAGGTTCCTCCTATAGGTGAGATTATATGGTATTTGTCTTTCACCACCTGGCTTATTTCACTTATCATAATACTCTCCAGTTCCAGCTATGCTGTTGTGAAGGGCAGGAGTTCCTGCTTTCTTTCTGCTGTGTAATATTTCATTGTGTAAATGTACCAACTTTTTTTATCCACTCACTACTGATGGGCAATTAGGCTGTTTCTAGCACTTGGCTATTGTAAATAATGCTGCTGTGAACATAGGGGTACACAGGTTCTTTTAAATTGGTGTTTCAGGGTTCTTCAGGTATAATTCCAGCAGTGGAATCACTGGGTCAAAAGGCAGTTTATTTTTAATTTTTTGAGGAAACATACTGTTTTTCACAGTGGCTGCACCAGTCTGCATTCCTACCAGTAGTTCCCTTTTCTGGGGTTCCCTTTTCTCCACATCTTCTCCAGCCCTGTTGTTTGTTGATTTGTTAATGATGGCCATTCTGACAGGTGTGAGGTAGTATCTTGTTATGGTTTTAATTTGCATCTCTCTGATGGCTAGTGATATTGAGCATCCTTTCATATGCCTATGGGCTATCTGTATGTCCTCCTTCAAAAAAATGCTTGACCCATTTTTTAAATTGCATTGTTTGTCTTCAAAGTGCTGAGTGGTATTAGTTTTTTATACATTGTGGAGATCAAATCCTTGTCTAAGGTAACATGAGCAAGTATGTTTTCCCATATGGTTGGTACCCCCTTTCATTTTGATGATGTTTTAAGCTGTGCAGAAGCTTTTTAATTTTATGTAGTCCCACTTGTTTATTGTTTTCTTTATTTCTCTTGCCCTAGAGTATATATTGGTCAAAATATTGCTGTGTGGGATCTCTGAATTTTTACTCCCTGTGTTTTCCTCTAGGACTATTTTTTAAAAGATTTTATTTATTATTTTTAGAGAGAGGGGAAGGGAGAGAGGCGGGGAGGGAGACAGATATCAATATATGGTTGCCTTTCACCTGCCTCCAGCTATGGACTTGGCTGGAGACCTGGCTTGCAACCTGGTTATGTGCCCTGGCTGGGAATTGAACCAACAACCTTTGGGTTTACAGGCCGGTGCCTTATCCACTGTGCCACCAGCCAGAGCTTCCTCTAGGACTTTTATGGTGTCATGGCTTATGTTTAAATCTTTTATTCATTTTGAGTTTACTGTGGTGTATGGTGTAAGTCTGTGGTCTAGTTTTATTTTTTTGCATGTACTGTTCCAGTTATCCCAACAGCATTTCCTGAAGAGGCTATTTTTACTCCATTTTATGCTCCTTCTCACTCTGTCAAATATTAATTGACCATAGAGACATGGGTTTATTTCTGGACTCTCTATCCTGTTCCATTGATCTATGTGTCTGTTTTTATGTCAGTACCAGACTGTTTCGATTATAGTGGCCTTATAATATAGTTTGATATCAGATATTGTGACTCTTACTAATTTGTTCTTTTTTCTCAAGATTGCTGAGGCTATTTGGGGCCATTTTTTGTTTCAAATAAATTCTTGGAATATTTGTTCTGAATTTGTGAAATATGTCATTGGTATTTTAATAGGGACTGTGTTGAATCTATAAATTGCTTTAGATAGTATGGACATTTTAATGATGTTAATTTTTCCAGTCCATGAACACTGGAAGAATTAATTATTTATAGCTTCCTTAATTTTTTTCTTCTGTGTTCTGTAGTTTTCCAAGTAAAGGTCTTTTACTTCCTTGGTTAAATTTATTCCTAGGCAGTTTATTTTACTTGTTGCTGCTACAGGGTTTTCTATGCACACTATCATGTCATTTGCAAGTAATGACAGTTTCACTTCTCCCTTTCCAATTGGGATACCTTTTATTTCTTTTTCTTTTCTAATTGCTATGGCTAGAACTTTTGATAATATGTTAAATGAAAGTGGTGAAAGAGGACACCCTTGTCTTCTTCCTGATCTTAAGGGGAAAGCTTTTAGTTTTTGCCATTAAGTATGATGTTGACCGTAAGTTTCTCATATATGGCCTTTATTATATTGAGATGTACTCCATGTATGTATATCCATTTTGCTGACTGTTTTTATTATAAATGGGTACTGCACTTTATCAAATGCTTTGTCAGCTTCTATTGATATGATCATGTGATTTTTGTCTGTTATTTTGTTTATATGTTGTATTGTGTATTACATTTATTGCTTTGTGAATATTGTATCATCCTTGCATCCTTGTAATGAATCCAACTTGATCATTGTGTTTGATCTTTATTTTCCTTAATAGGTGAGTTTAATCCATTATATTTTTAATGTATTTCTGAATCCAGATTGCCAGTGTTTTGTTGAGACTTTTAGCATCTATGTTCATCAAAGATATTAGCCTGTAGTTTTCTTTCCTTTTTGTGTGTGTCTTTGTTCTTTGCTTGGTTTTGGAGTTAGGATAACACTGGCCTCATAAAAAGAGTTTGGGAATTTTCCCTCTTGTTGAATTTTTTGGAATAGGTTGAGAAGGATAGGAGTTAGCTCTTCACTAAATAGTTTGGTAAAATTAGCCTGTGAAGCCATCTATCTGATGCTTTTGGGTACTGGGAGTTTTTTAATTACTTCAGTTTTACTAGTTGTTGTTGGTCTGTTCAGGCTTTATGCTTCTTGATTCAGTTTCAGAAGATTATCTGTTTCTAGAAATTTGTCCATTTTGACCCAGTTTTCTAATTTCTTGGCATATAGTTGCTCATAGTAATTTCTTATTTGTAAATTTGTATTTCTGTGTTATCCATTGTAACTTCTTTTTCATTTCTGATTTTATCTATTTGAGTCCCTTCTCTTTTTTTCCTTGATGAGTCTGGTTAAAGTCTTTATCAGTTCATGACTTCTCTTTAGAACTGATTCAGTTCAGCCTTACCAGAATCCTAGTGTTATAATTCTTGAAAAGTTTAATCTGCGTAAATGTACTAAGAAGTGGTAAAATTTGTACACCAACACGCATATTCTAGGCTTCCAGAAAAATTCAAAGCCAAAGTGCTATGGTTAGGTTAGGAAGCAGTGACAAATGATGAATAGGTTTGCTTCTCTTCAGAAAGTGTTACATGGTAGAGCTTGAGTTATTAAACTTGTTTAGCTTGGTTTCATCTGCTAAACTGTGATCTTCAAGAAGCTCCTAGTAGAACTGGTAATGTTTGTCTTTACAGAATTAAGATGGTTTTTGTGCCAACCTAATAGACTGTAAGAAAACCCTCTCTGAGAGTTTGCCATTGCCAGGCTAATGGAACTGTTGGAGTCTATGGTTACACTGGCCCCGTAGTTAGCCTAGTTGGTTTTGGCATATAATACCCTTCCATAAAAAAAAACACCTTACTGTTTCTAAGTCTCAGTTAGTGATTTTGCAAGACTTGGTTTTATGATTCTATCCCAAACACCTATCCTGTGTCCAGCATTTAGAGGTTTTCAGTTTATTATTATTAGTATTATATATTGTTATATATTTATAATGCAGTACTACTGTGGGAAAGTGTTATATATTTTTTGTTGACTTGGGAACTGTAAAGTACACCAAAAACACCATCATTTTGAAGGTTAGAAAAGAAAAACAATTTTCTGGGAATTCATTCACATGGTAGGATAATGAAAAGTGCAAAGGAAAAACCTGACCTTAAAATTTTTATTTCTTAATCCCTTTTCCCAAATATATTTTCAGTTACTTATTGGTCTGTTCCACTTGGTTACTAAACGCATCTGAGCAAAATTCAATGCCCCATGTGCTGAATCTGAATTCTCTGCGGTTGTTGATGAACTATCATCCTCCTGGTCAGCCATATTTGAAGACTTGGAAACATCTTGGACCTATTTCTCAATTTTGACTCAAATTATCCAAAAATGATGTGATAGCTACTTATTCATTCTTTGAAAGAACACACATCTAACCATTATGCCCATTTCTGCCTTTCCTTCGCTATATCTCATTTCTGGGCCAGGCTTATCCCACTTCATATCTATTTAACTCTCTATTACTTCCTGCCACTAACTTCCACTTATCTTAAGTTTTCATTTTCAGATACCTTTTCTTTAACTCATTTATTATTTTATTAGTTCCTCACTTGCCTTCAGTGATATATACTTTAGACTTCAAGCAAGTCTGCTGAAACGAGGAATTACCATATTTTCATTAGCCTAAGGATTTGTTCTGGAAAAAAAAGATATAGCCAAATTTCAGAAATATTAAAATTTCAGGGAAAAATGCATTGATGAACAAAAAGAATATGGTACTTCATTCATTTCTAACTTTGGACACTAGCCCAGTGCCTATTACATAGTACATCTTATATTTGCTTTATTATTTTTTTTTGTTGTAAAATTATTAATTTACTAAGTAAAAATTGATGACAAACACTATTATGACAAATTAATATTTAAAGTTTTTAGTTCAGCTTTAAATCCTTATGCTCCTTAGTATCTTCAGTTTTGTTATTTTCCTGATCATGTACATTCACTTCCTCTAAGTGTTATTTTTTTTTCTTCTTTGTCTTAGGTGATCTGTGCCTTTCAGACTGGAATAATGCCCCAGCTATCCTCCTTTCTTTTTAGTTCTGAAATCTTACATTTGATTATCACTAGTTTTTCATTTGGTACTGCTTATTACAATGTAACTAGATAAAAAAAAACAGCAATCATCATAACAGCTAGTACCAGAACTTTGCTTATTGAAGACAACTGTCTGTGCTTAAGAAAATACCCTCATGAATGTAGAAGATAAAGTCCTTGGGCAGAGTTGGGAAGAACAAAATGATAAAAAGAAGGTGGAAATGCCCAATATGAACTTGACATTTTTTTGCCTTTGAGAAAGAAGTAAAGGTAGAGCAGCTAAGCAAGAGGCTGAAGGGAAGGCTAGAGGTCAGAGACTAAAGCAAAACCAATGGAAATGCCAAGGGACTTTAAGATACCAATGCATCAGATATTATATATATTTTTAGCATTGCTGTCACATTAATTCACTAGTATACTCTGCACCATACACACACACATTATGAGTGAGGTTAATGTGGTAAAAATCATATAGGTAGGATACATGGTTTACCTGGTGTGGGATAGAAACAACATATGTAAAACCTCAAGATAGTTCATAAGTTGAAATAGTAAAAAAAGGAACTTGAAGCAGATGTAATCAGGAAAGCCATCCTTACTCCTCATGCTGCTGTTATGAGTTGTATCTGTTTTCTTTGGGTTCCTTTAAGATCCTTGTTAGCTGAGATTTTGACTTTTATTCCTTTTGTACTTCCTGCCTCATCAGTATACTAGGAAGTTCATAATACATGTTAAAAAAAAATCTGTATGAACAATAAGAACATTTTCATTGAAGCAGAAAGGCAATTCTAATACAAAGAGTGGCTGAGGTTCAGTTTGATTTTATATATCTGTCCTAATCTCTGTCACTGGAGATATATCTCTTAGGTACCTGATTTCCCAATATGTAATTAAAGCTTTGTTGACCATTAATATTTTCTGTCACTTGTTGATGGAAACTAATAGGATAGCTATGAGCAACTGAACAAGAATATAATCGAAAGGATAGAGTAAGTAATGGTTTGGGTGACTTATATGGACCAAAAACAGCCCCCCCCCCAAAAAAAAACCAAAACAAAACAAAACAAAACAAAACAAAAAACACTTACCTTGAGAAAAATCCAGGTGGGTATTTTTGCTTAATACTCATTCATATCTTATCACAGTTCAATATTCTTTTCACTACTTTGATACCATCTATTCTCTAGTTACTATTTTTTTTTTAAAGGAAATAGATGAGTGTTGTTTTGCAAAATTTCTCCAACAAGTGGTTTATGAAAAAAGCTATAAGATTAATGACTCTAAACTTTCAGTAATGTGAGTAGCTAGGAACTGTGGGAAATAGATCTATAAAGAATGCAGTACTGGTTAATTTAAACCCAGATTCTCCCAAAGCTTATAGCTAGGAGAATTCAAGGCACACATAAATCTATTGAAGTTAATTTAGAATAGAGTTTCATAACTCACTTAGTAAATAATATTCATTATCTGCTACTTGGAAAGTATGATATTGGATGCTGAGTGAAGGCAACTATGCAGAAAATAGGGTCCTGTATTTAAGACTTTTATAATCTAGAATTAAGATCTAGTTTATAATCTAGTCATTGAATTAACAATGTCACAAAGACCTGCTCTAAAAGAAGCTTAAGTAGCTCTGGCTGGTAGAACAGTGGATAAGGCATCAGCCTGGGAACCCAAAGGTTGCTTGTTCGATTCCCAGCCAGGGCAATGTAACCGGATAGCAAGCCAGGTCTTCAGCCAGGTCCCTAGCTGGAGGCAGGTGAAAGACAACCATACATTGATGTCTCTCTTCCTCTCTCCCTAACCCTCTCTCTGAAACATAATAAATAAAATCTTTAAAATAAATAAATAAATAAAAGAAGCTGAAGTAATGAATTACAGGGTTCAGAGGAAGAAATGTTTTCCTTTGGCTTGATCTGGGAACATAAAATTTGAGCTGAACCTTGAGGTTGAGTTGGATTTAATAAGCAAAACACAGGGAAGAAGAGAAAGTGGATAGGAATCAGAATGAATGACATTTATTTGCCTCTGAAAGTCTCTCTTTAATTTGCTTCTTAACATCACCACCACTGTATTCATCAACATTGTTGTTCATTTTTGCTTGCCTACAACAGTCACCTTATTCTCCTTATCTCCTTATCTTCAGTCTTGCCTTTGAAATACATTGCCACATATGTTACTGTCCTACTAAAACTCATTAAATGCTTTTCACTGTATATTTAAAAAACAAAGTCTATATATGAGGCCTTTTGTAATCTGGCTCAATGGTACTAGTTATGATTTTACACCCTCCGGAGGATATTTAACAATGTGTGGAAACATTTTTGGCCATCACAATTCAAGGGTGTATGCTCCTAACACCTGGTGGGGAGAGGACAAGGATGCTACCAGTTATCCTACAAGCACAGGATAGCTTCCCATCACAAAGAATTATCTGGTCCAAAATGTCAATAGTCCCAAAATTGAAAAACTGTCCTTTACATAATTTAATTCAATTGTGTAAGGGACCACTTATTCTTAATAAGTGTAAAATTCAAACAGCAGTTATAGAATTCTATGGGTAAATAGGAGAATATAATTATAATATAAACCTATTAGCTTATAAGCATCTAGCACATCCTACACAGCAACCCACAGTTAACATAGTGAAAACAGTGCACTGTTTAATCTCCAGTGTTATTATAGTGGATATTAGTTAAGGAAGCTTTTACTTGTGAATCCTGAACAAGCTACATCTCTTCCTAATGCTGGACTCCTGCACACAATTTTCTCTCCACTTGAAATTCTCTTTATCATTTCTTCACTTGGCAGACTTACATTTATCTTTCAAGTCCCAGCTTAAATACAATATTCAAGGGGGAATTTTTCCTAGTTCTCCATATAGTTAGTTGGTTTAGCAATTTCCTCATACCTCACCTACAACTTGCTTAACAGAAGATTATAATTATTTTTAATGTATGTTTCTTTTACCACTAGAGTGAAGACAGGGTTCATGTTTCATTCATCTTTGCATCTTTGGTGCTCATCATAGTACCTGGAACAAAAAAAAGAAAAAAAAAATTTATGTTGATTTAGTAAATGAATGAAGAATGAAAAAAATGAAAAACATACGTACTAGGAACAGGGAGTAATCTACTTTGGAAGGAAAGGAAGGCATAAGTGCGGGAGTAGGAAAGGGTCAGACAGCAAGGATATTTGGGGCTTAGATTATATCTTTAGAGGCCTAGAGTTAGTGGTTTATTTGGGAGGATTTAGAGAAACTATAATTTTTTTAAATCAAGGGGTAAACACAAAGTGGTACTATAAAAACATGAATCTGGTGGAGGTATTAAAAAGTTTGGTAATTATAAGCACTTAATCATTTAATCATAATGTATTTGAGACTTATGTAAATATTGTGGTTTTCAGTGCTGAAGAGAGCATAGGAACTTAATCTGGGGTCACTCCCAAGCCTGTGAAAGTAATGAGAAGGAAGCAGTAGAGCCTCACTATAATCACACTACTTGTCCCAAGGAACTTGTTTATTCTACAGAAAAGAGGGAGTAGATCAGTGTGGGGAATCTATGACAGGAATTCTGGATAGCCATCAGAACTGAACAAAGCTGGGCATTCCCTGGATAAAAGTATCTCTGCCCCTCCTCATAGGTATGCTTTCTCAGTATATTTCATGCTGAGCATCATTATCGGTAACTAGATTATCATAGAGGAAGGAGTCTGGTAGTTCATTTATCTTTCCATCTTCCTTTTTACAGCCATAGGATTTTCTTTCCTTGGGGGAAATTCTCTTCTTCATGTGGTCCTGATACATATATTGATCATTGCCTTTTATACTCTACCTTCCAAGGCACATGTTTGAACGCATGACTCAGGGAGCCAATCATCTACCTAGACAATCACAGGGGGTGTTTACGTACCAAATCAGGCCAATCAGAATTCTTCTCAGGAACTTTACAGTTGGAGGTGGAGAGGAATCTTTTACTTAGTAAACTATAAGGATGTAGAGCAGGATTGTCAGTGGCTATCCTCCCTGATACATGGAGAGACTGTGCATGGAATGGAAAATAGAGAAGCCAACATGTAACAAGAAACAGGGACCAATAGAAATAAGAACTGGATGTTGGCAAACAGTGTGGTGGCATCAAGGCCCCTGATCTGGTCCCTGAATGACCAGTTTCTGCAGCTTCTCTTCCAAGTTCATGGCCTATCTCAGTATGCTTTCTAACCAGAAGAGGGAATTCCCTTTTTTGCTTATGTTAACTTTTGTTGGATTGTGTCATTTGTAACCATAAAAGATCTTAACTCATAGAATTTTTTCTTACCTAAGGGTGTAATAAATAATACCGGGGATTTTGCTTTGAGCAACAGGCTGGGATCTGAAGTAACAGATCTTATTGCAGAAATATTTATCTCATTCTTTTTTTAAATCTTCACCTGAGGATATGTTTATTGATTTTAGAGAGTGAGAAAGTGAGATGATTGGGGGAGAAAGGAAGAGAGAGAGAGAGAGAAGAGAGTTCGATCAATTGGTTGACTCTCTTACACCCACCCATTGGGGACCCAACCTGTAACCTTTTGGTGTGTGGGACAATGCTCCAACCAACTGAGTCCTCCAGCAAGGGCTCCCTCATTCTTGATCAGTGACACGAAGTAGGGATAATCCACATGGGTTGCCAATCATCTCTAAATTTTTCTTAAAATTCAACAAAAGCCATTGAATGTCAAGCTACAAGTGTTTTAAATTCTAACAGAGAAAGAGATAAAAATACTGTCCTTAAAACATTTAGAAGAATTTTGTTGTTCCTTTATATCCTCTCAGTGGATATTCAGGGCAGGTGCCATTACAGGAAAGCCTGCCTGTCAGGTCCACATGCGGCTACTCTTGTTTGGAGACATAAGAATCACAAAACATTTTTTCTGCCTCTATCCCTATCCCCCAATATATAATGATGGGAAAAAAAGGACAGGATAACAGGAGCACACACACTGATTTTGGGGGAGACAGTCAGTAGTAGTCAGTCACTGAGCTGTGGAAGTTCTGAAATCCCACTGAGTGGACATTGTGAGTAGTAGAAAGCTTCCTTAATTCATTGGGCTGGGACCTCATTCTTTGAAGAACTTCTTGTCTTTACAGGATGTGTCCTTTTCTCTTTATTCTTCAATGCTAAAATAGGCACTGGTAGCATATTTCCTCCTTGGGGGATGAATACCTTTCTCAGCTCATTCTGGTCAAGGAAGTCTCATCAAGAATTGCTTTAAGTCAAATGCTTTTTGGGTCAAAGTTCTCACTTCTTTGGCAATTCATTGCCTTAAAAGTGGGCCTCTGGTATCTTTACTTCCAGTAAATTTCATATACCAGTAACCTCACTCTTTTCAAAACCTGATTCTCAGCTCCACTTTATTTCTGTGGAGCTTGCTTTCTCTAGTTGACTTTAGCACTACTGAATTTAAATGGAAAGATTAGACCTCTAATTTGACTTTGCCTGGGAGCACTTTTTAATTAACTAAGGGTTTTGTGTCTGTAAAAGTAGTTTTAGTCTTGTTTCTTACTTACTTTTGAAGTGTAGAGCAGTTGACTTCCCAACCTGGAAGACCCTGGATTTCTGGTTTGTCCCTTTAAGTCTCTTTAAGCCTGCTTTCAAATGTTTTTTTTTTCTGAGTTCACTTCTTTTTGGTAAAAGCAACAAAAAACCACCAATAGTGATATGTTCTGTTTTCTATCATTTTGCTCTGAAACTCCTGGCTAAAATACCCATGTGAGGTGACTTCCAAGTCACTGCATGCATAGTTACACCAAATATTTTACCACTGCAAAACATATTTTCAACCTCTGATTTCAATCCGTTTCCTTGCTGTTCGTTACCCACTAAACAGATTTACATACTTTAGGTTTTTGTTTTACCAACACCCTGAATTCAGATACTAGTTTCTTTATTGGAGTAATTAATTCTAGCTGCCACAACAAACATTCTGAAATCTCAGTGCTTATACAACCAAAGGTTAGTCATATTTGTATTATGTCCAGAAAGAGTTGGTATAGGTGGGATGAGCTTCTTCACATAATGACGCATGGAACTGGGCTAATGGAGGCACCACTAATCTTTTCACACCACCTGAAACACATGGCTTTTGAGATTTCTCTGGCATGGAAAGAGAAGGATGAAATGGCACACTAATTCTCAACTCCTCAGGCCCAGAAGTTATAAAGATCATTCCTATTTATGGCCCATTTGCCTTAACCAGTCACCTGGTTCTAACTTAATTGCAAAGGAGACTGAGTGGCCATGTGCTTGGGCTATCTGTTGTTTTGGGCAATATAATTGAAGAGAAGGATATGTGTTTCATCTAAGTGGATTCTTTAAGAGCAGTATGCAATTTGTTGTCTACACTCATTTTGTCTGACTCAGTGATAGCAGTATTCCAGAGAGATATTGTTTCATTAGCCTGGTTCCCAATGAGGGTGTTTTAAAGCAGAGAGCCAACCAAATCACAGTAGACAAGTAATGACAGCACCAAAGAATCCCAGTTTTAAGTCAGTGGAAAGTGGGTGGTTGTTTACCATGGAAATACATGAGGTGGAACCCAAAAACAGATTTTAGTTATTAAAAATTGTGCATTTATTCTTATGTATTTAAACTTGTCATTTTCAAAGTACTATGTATTTGATACAATACACCTCTTGAGACTTTTTCCACTGCTCTAAACTGATTTTGAACTCATTGACTTTGATGCCATTTAGTGCTTCTGCCATTTTTTGTTTCACCTCTTCCACAGTGACAAAACATTTCCCTTTGAGGACATTTTTCATCCAGAGAAACAAAAAAATGTCACTCAGAGCGAGATTGGGTAAATAGGGAAAGTGGGGCATGGGGGTCATTCCATTTTTGGTCAAAAACTGCTGAAAACTCAGCACCATGTGAGCAGGTACATGCATAAATCACCTATCATGAAATGGGCAAACACATTGAAAGAACCTTAAATACATTTCACGGAGGCTGAATGTAGCTTCTCACAACACCAGCTGGTGCACTGATACAGATGAGTTTCTAGAACTCACCTAGTGAGGGAAACGTACTACAAGGAGGCCACCTTGTAGAAAATAATTTGTTTTTGGAGGCCCCTCTCATATTTTATTCCATGTTGACTAATAACGTGTTTTCTTATCTTTGTGTTTCTAATGTCAGGAACTCAACAAATGCCTGTTGAAGGAAATTTCCCCTGTATAAAAATTTATTTTTAATTATAGTTAACACATTGTTGGACAGCAGTTTTATACAAAAGCTAATGCAGGTGCAAACACAAGTTAACTTGTGTAGCAAACTACATCCATCTGTTTATTAACACACTGTTGACCAGCAATTTTATAGTAAACACTAATGCAAATGCAAGCACGAGTTCAACATTTAGGCTTGAAAACATGAGTTTTTTTCATAACCCGTCAATAATGTGTTAACATACAATATCATATTAGTGTCAGGTATATAACAGCAATTTTTAAAGTGACTCCTTTTCTTGTGTTACTACTGTTTCTCTTGGGTGTCTCTGTATTTCATATGAGCAAGGACTTTCCCAAGTAGTAGAACCAACTTTTCTCATGGTTATTTGAAGGGTATTCAGGCCAGTGGCCATTCACAGCCTGGAGCCATAGGAAAAAATATGGAGAAGGACCATCAGTGGCTATCCCTAATTTTGTTTTTAAAGCAGCACATTCTCTCTGGGTTTTAAGTAGAATGTCCTTCAAGCACAAACCTACACGTTTCTTTTCTTTCTTTCTCACTCTTTCTTTCCTCTCTTCTTGCCTCCATTTGCCCTTCTTCTATGTTGTTTGAGGAAAACCCTTCATTATGAAAAAGTATTGTACAATAAATCATAAAGTATTCTTAGAAAATAGGTAAAGTGGCTTAAATGTACTTCTGGGTTTAATTATAGGAAGAATTATATAATGAAAAATTTACTTGATTTGGATTCAGGAAATTTGGATTTAAATCCTGTCTCTGCTACTTACTAGCTGTGGGAATTTTAATTAGTTTTTCATCTGTAAAATGGGGCTAATTGTTTGGAGTTTTCCATGATGTTGTTAAAGAAATAAAAGTACTAAAATAAAGATAAAATATAATAGGTTTAAAGACTCATTGAAGATCACCATAGAGACCAAATATGTTCTTATCATAGAATACGGTTTTTGTTCCCTATAACTTTTACTTCTTTGAAGTAAGTTGTTTTTTGTTTTTTTTAAATTTGAGGAAACCATGAGATAGATTTACTTGATTGAAAATCATATTGGTTCTCTACATTTATCTTCTCTATAAAGAATGTTTGGCAAAAATAGTCCAGAAGAAGCCTTGTTAAGGCAACATTTTTTAAGAATGGCCCTTTACTTGCCAAGTTGGGGTAGAAACTGTTGGTTGGAGTTTAATGGTGGGATTTACTCAATCCAGATTTATATACCCAGAGAGGTTTTAGCTATCAAACTTAATACAGCAACAAAAAGATTGCAGGTTTCCCCTGCTATTTTTAAATAGAGGGTTTCTTTGAAACCTTTTGTAAGCTGAAGTGGTGTAAAGCCAAGAAGCAATTGCCATTAATGTATATGGAAGAAATTTTTGAGTATTCCCAGACCCCAAAAATAACCTATAAAATCATATCAAACATGCTTAATCATGTCCAGTTTTACACTAAGCATAACACCCTTACAAGCTCTCTTAGGCTTTTCTGCTATCTTAGGATAGATACATCTTGTTAAAGGATGTACAAAATAAATCAAGATAAAGCACAGAGTGTAGTTCCTGGGAAGGAGCCCGGCAGTGCCACGGGCACTGCTTGGCCACTCAGGGTATGCGCTGCCTCTGGACCTGCTCACTGCAAAACTAGTGCTGAACGCTATTTTTTGCTTCCCTACTTTTATGTTGTTGTTGTTTTAAATAAAAATAAAACTCTGTTCAAATTTCTTTCAGTTAGCAAAAACAAATACTACTAATACGGGCCTTTCATAACAGTGTAACTTGAACTTTCATAAAAGGAAACCTGTATACAGAAAGGATTGAATCTGCATAAAGTTATGAGAACACTATGCAGTTTACCAAACAGATAATTTAAGCAAACAATATTTACAGATAATTTTGATATTTACCTTCAATTCTTCTCACAAGGGAACTGATAAAACTTGTTGGCAGTTGTGCTTAAAGGAAATGTGGCTAATGGTGCCTACTGTTGCTTCCAGATTCTTTCTCTTTAAGCTGTAGCTCTTTGTACAGTTTTGAACCATCCAATAACTTTTGTGTTCCTTGATGTTGATGATCCACCTAATGGTACTGGAATGGTTGATTTTTCTTTTCAATTAAATTTTTTTTCAGTCTCTTTCTGAAACTTTCTCAAAGATTTTAAATACAGAGTCCTTATTGATAGTTATTTTTACAGAGCTAAACATTTGTTCTTAATTTCATACATTTAAGGTAGATAGGCCAGCTCGCTTCCCTTGACCCCACTTCCACTCCCCATTTACCCAGAATTCTTCTATACCTGGCTTTCTGCACAGACAAGCTGACCCATGTTAGTAAGTTACTATGTCCCTGGTTTTTAGTTGAGTTTTACCAGTGGCAGCATATGGAGGAGAGGAAAGGAAGTGAGGTTCTGGCACCCTTTCTAAAAGGTCTCCTCCAGCTGCTTATGTCTCTCTAACAGCAGCACTGATTCCCTCCCAAGGCAGCAGGCACAACTCTTTACAGATTCCTAAACTGCTTTCTCACTTCATAACAACTTGGGCATTCGGCAATTACTCACTCTTAAATGTATGGTTACCATACTCCACATCACTGCAAATGTTGTTTTGTATATATAAATTATTCTACTTTGACACACCATCTGTTTCCTCTTGGGACACTAAGTAATTCAGTGGATGACTCTGTTTGAATCTGTTTTCCATATTTCTACATTCTCTTTTATGTAGTTGCTGTTGGCATTTTACCTGTGCATGCTGTTGCTATGCATGCCTTTCTGTGTATTTTTCCTATTTAGTATGATGTATCTCTAAACTGCCTTTATATGCTTTGCAAAATGAGGACTGTAATTTTCAGACCTGTAGCATATTTTTCTTTTAGTCTGAAATAATTAAAAACCTATAAAAATAGTATGAAGAGTTCTTTCATTCTGAACTATTTGAAGCAGTTGATAAAATTGCCCCATAACCTTCAAATACTCTAGTGTGCATTATCTATGAATAAGTGTGGTGTTATCATCAACATCAGGAAATTAACATTAATACATTGCTACCACCTAAATCACAGATCTTATTCAAGTTTTCCCATTTGTCCCAATAATGTTCCATATTGTAAAAAGACCTTAATTTTGGATCACATGATGCAGTTGAGCTGTCATAACTCTACAGTCTGCTTTTGATAAGGAACAGTTCCTCTGTCTTTTAAAAATTCCATACTTTGACAATTTGTCAAATTAGTTTATAAAATAGTTTATAAAATATTAGATTTCAATTTACCTAATATTTCCTTTTGATTAGATTCAACTTGTGCTTCCTCTAGGGCTGCAATACCACAGTAATGATTTTGTGTTTTTACTGTATCCAAGCTAGGTGGTATATATTTTCTACTTGTGACTTTATAAGGTGCTGTTTATTTTAATTTTTTGTTCAAGTGGTGTCTGCCAGGTTTCTCCTCTGAAAAACTGTTTTCTTCTTCACAATTACTAAGCATTTTGTGGATAGTTGAGACGATGTAAACATTTCATGCCTCATCAAATTTGTACTCACTAGATTTAGCATTTTTTTGAAAATTTTTGGCTGAATAATTACTGCGATAGTTGCCAAATGGCTATTTTCTAATTTAACCATTCTTCCTTCATTTGTTTGTTGACATTCTACCACAAGGAATTTATTCCTCCAAATTAATTTTTTCAATTACTTACTTATATCAGTGTAGACTTATAAATTCTTATTCTTTTCAATGGGTTACAATCTTTCACTGATATTATTCATTCTGATGGTCAGATTGGCCCAGATTTGCCAGTGCGAGCCTTTCAAGATAGCTTCCATAATGTTTTGACAATTCCCTTATTATATTGAATATAATATTCAGGCTGATTATTCATTTTTCCTTCTCTAGCTTGTAGTCAGTGATTTCTCCAAGGGACTCTGGTTCCTTTTAGTGGATAATTGTACTTAAAAATCAGTATCTGATCATTTGGCATGCTCATTGATTTTAAAGTGTCACTGCACCCACATCCTGTCAATAGATAAAACTAGGGAATGCAAAGGAAAAACAAAACAAAACAAAAAACTAAAGAATAGGGGGGACAGAGGGGAGCAAAAAGGGGATGGATGTAATACAACAACAATAAAATTAAAAATAGAAATAAATAAAAAAATAAAAGTATAAAACTTAAAAAAAATACATGTAAGTATATGCTCTGAGTATATACACATATTCACAAATGTATTAGTTATCTATTGCTACATAAAACTTAGTAGCTTAAAGCAACAGACATTTATTACTTCACTGTTTACTCCAGAATTCGGAAGTGGTTTAGCTGGGTAGTTCTGTCTCAGTGCCTCTGGTGAGGCTGCAGTCAAGATGTTGGCCAGGACTCTGGTCTTCATGCCTGACAGGGGCTGGAGGCTCCACCTGTAAGGTGGCTCACTCCTGTCTCTGGCAAACTGGGACAGGTCATTAGAAGGTGGCCTCATTTCCTCACATCACTAATTCTTCCACAGGGCTACTTGAATGTCATAATAACATGGTGGCTGGCTTCTCCCAGAGTGAGGAAGCCAGAATATCTTTCATAACTTAGCCCCAAAGTCTCACTATGTCATTTCCACAATATCTTATTGCTTACACAGATGAACCCTATTTAGTATGGGAGGTGATCTCAGATGTATAAATCCCTGGAGGCAAGAAAATTTGAGGCTACCTGACAGGCTAGCTATAATAGCATCTCTTTCTGTATCTCTATTTTCCTATCATCTATCTATCTATCTATCATCTATCTCCCAACCCCCCACATGTGTGCATGCACATGTGTGTCCATGTTTATACCAACACCTCCAAATTCAATCGAACACCACAGGATGCATTCTAATTTTTTGTCTTTCTGTGACAGTGAGACAGTGGGCTCCCATTATTTTCACATATACCTAATATATTTACTCATCTAGTCAACTCCTCTGTATTTAATCAATCTCCTAGTCCTATGCCCTGGTACTACTACTACTGGCACCTGTGGAAATGAACCCCTTGATGCTTTGAGCTCTCACTAGTTGCCAGGCTACTGCAGCCTCTTCTCCCACCCACCCCACATGAACTGCTAGCTCATGAGGACCCCCACATAACGGTTTTTGAACTGAGTTATTCAGGAAGTTATTCCTCCTTATTCAGAAAGGAAGATTAGCATATGTGACTATTTTTGTGTGTGCGTCTAAATTGCCATGTGACAGTGGAAAGAATTTATATACTTAGATTTGGACTATAGAAACAAACCTCTAGACTTAGTGT
Organism: Noctilio leporinus; assembly: GCA_004026585.1. NCBI lineage: Eukaryota > Metazoa > Chordata > Mammalia > Chiroptera > Noctilionidae > Noctilio > Noctilio leporinus. The sequence goes on along the minus strand of PVIW01000223.1, from coordinate 385,849 downwards.
AAATGGAAATATAACCCCACTTCTATATACATAGATCTGAGAACTATGTCATGTTTCCTGCGTATATGGGTCACACCCTCCCTTCCTCTGTGAACAGTTGCTTATTTAAGCAGTCAAGGATACCTTTATGTAGCCTACCTTTATGTCTTTTCACCATTTCCTTTTTCCCCTTTCCCCCTTTTCCTTTCCTTTTATTCTCTTCTCTTTCTTTACCTTTACTTCCCTTCACTCTTAATATCCGAAGACTGTCATCCTTTCCCATTTAAAAAATGTTTATTGATTGATTTGGGAAAGAGACAGAGACAGGGAAAGAAAGAGAGAGACAGAGAAAAAGATAGAGACAGAGAGAGAGAGAGAGAAACATTATTTATGCATTTGGTGGTTGTTTCTTGTAACTTTGGCATATCAGACGACACTAACCAACTGAGCTAGTTTAGTTAGGGTTTTGCCCTCTTTTGTCGTTGTTGCCTTTGCTTGCAGCTTGTCACTGCTCTTCGCTGGCATACTCAGAGACACTACTTCTGTCATAGCAGCCCTGAGGTTATTAACTGTGTGGTGCTAAAAAAGCAAACCTCCACTGTTGTGTCATTAAAAAAAAAAATGAATACATATGTTAGAATGACTTTTCACATGTAAACACTGCCTCAAATATGAATGCTTACTTTGAGACCATGGCAATAGAATTTTCAAAAAGTCAGCATTATTCCTGTGTTTGTGCTGCAGAGCTTACTATTGATTTGAGGACCTCAGTTTCTCCAAAAGACATATTGAAGAGGTAAGGCAGGGTTTCCAATACATAAGCAATGATTATACTAAGAATTTACTTTCTTTAAATTACATGCCAATGAATCACACAAAACATCATTATTACTCTGGTCCTTTCATCCCTCCCATGAACTTAAGGTGATTTTCTAGGTGAGGCATTTCCTGAAGATTACAAAACAGGCATTCCAGATGCATCAGAGGTTCAAATTTGTGGCTAAGCAAGTGGTTAAGTCATTCTGTCTTTCAACAGAAAGAGGGATAGTGGGTAATGAACCATTTGGGAGGCAAGATTTGAAATTGGAAGTTGGGCTTATTTAAATCATTCACAGAATTGCATGTGGTTGGGGAAATTTGAATGAGTTTTTTCTCAATTATGGGAAACATACCAACAGATTTGTTATGCTTCAGCTGTGGAAGATGTACAGTAGTGAAGATAACACAGGACATGTCAGAGCCAGGGGACTAACACCTCTGTTTCTCAACAATTCTTACACCTCACTAGAGAAGAAGATGTGGGGGAGGGAAGGGGAAGGACTGACTCTAGAATGTGCACATGGAAAAATGTGTGCTCATCAGGGAGACTTAGTAGGGAAATGTGAGCAGATTAATGCTTAGTATACTTCACAGGCTCCAAGGTAATTACTGCACAAAGCCAGTAGGTCATGGCAGTTTTGTGCTGTGAGGGATTCACCATGGCTTGTAAAATGGCCTGCACTTTTTGAAGTAGGTCAATGCTGAGTTTTATCTAAAATAACTCCTTAGAAACACTGTTCCAGTGACTTATGAAAAGGATGAGGTAAACAATTGTAGAAGATAAACATTTTAAAATGTGATGACTTAAATTTGAGAAACATACAGAATAATTCCCAGGTAAGACGGTATCACATTAACCATGTCATGGAATGTAGGGAATTTGCAAATACTACCTTTATCTTGTTCTTCTGGTTAACTGCATTAAGATTTCATGACATGAAGCTAAAAATGGCTTTTCATGATTACTCCTCATGATTTCGAGAAGACATAATAGCGACATTTTTCCTATATAAAAAATTTTAAAAGATTTTATTTATTATTTTTAGAGGGAGGGGAAGGGAGAGAGGCAGAGAGGGAGAGAGACATCCATGTGTGGTTACCTTTTACCTTCCTCCAGCTACGGACCTGGCTGGAGACCTGGCTTGCAACCTGGTTATGTGCCCTGGCTGGAGAATGGGACCAGCGACATTTGGGCTCACAGGCCAGCACCTTATCCACTGAGCCACCAGCTGGGGCCCATTCCTATATAAATGTTGACATTAATGTTTTCCTTATTCATCCTTACTTCAGTTTTTGTGGATGTATTTAATGTGTTGATTTGAGCATAAAGAAGAACAATAATATAAGGGAAATACACAGAACAGAATAAGCTATGATCTCACTCTGGGGAGGAAAGGATTGGAAAGAAATGTAAATCTCAGTGGTTCATTTCCAGTCATGGAAAAATTAGAACAAAACAAAATATAACAAAAAACTTATTGCACTTTGAACAAGTCTGCTGGTCTTCCATGCTTTCCTTGAGTATATCTTTCATTTGTCTTTATAAGACAATTAAAAGGAACAAGAGTTTCCAAATAAGATTTGCAAATTGTTAGCAACATTAAAATGTGAAAATAATCTTAAAAATTTCTGTTTATGAAAGGCATTTTTTTCAGTAGGGGGAGAACGCCATAGGAACAAAAGCAGTTTTAAAATCTTGGTCATAAGTGTTTGTCATTATTTTTTGAAACATGTAAACAAGTTTTCTATTTCCCAATGCAAATTTATTTTTTTTGGCACAAAATGTTTTTGGTTATTATGGTAGAGATTTATTGTCTTTCTCTAGCATCAGTTACCCCATCTTCTCATAATGGTACCTTTATTTTCCTTAAGTTATAATCTTTCTTTATAATCTTTCTTGCAGTCTCCATTTAGGTGATTTGGGTGAGGCTTTCTCCTTGGCCCAGTGACTTGGGCCTGGCCAGTCAGCACATTCTATTTCTTGCCCACTGTGTTTGATTCCAGGGTCATCAAGGGACTCAATTCAGGCTAATGAGGGTCAATTCTGGGACTTGGTTATACTTACTGGTAGTAAGAATCATCTTGCGCTGGGATTTTTAGCTGAGGAATACTGAACAATGTACTGGAAACCACTACACAGGTAGAACCAGCCTGAGCAGAGAGGCAACAGAGAAGAAAATGCTGTTGAAATGAGAAAAAGCACTGAGTGCTGCTGAATATATTTGTGATCCTTTACAGAAGTTTTTAAAAAATATATGAAGTGACTTTTCAGATCAAATTTCTGGTTTAAAAAATTAACAGAGGACAAATATGGGCTACACAGAGTCAGTATTGATTGTTAAGCAACAAGTAGTCAATTCATAGTGAAATTTAAACACTAGTTGCTTTACCCTATTCAGATTTTTAAAATTACTTAACAAAACATTTTGGCACTTACTATGTGCCAGCCAGTTTTAACCACTTTCCCAATAACAACTCACTTACTTCTCATAATAAGCCCATGGTGTAGAAATTATTAACAGCCTTACTTTACCATGGAGGAAGCAAGGCACAGAGAGGTTGTGTAAATTTCCCAAGGTCACACAGAGAACAAGGAGCAGAGCAGATCTAGGAACTGAGCACTGTCATTCTGACATCAGATCTACCCTAACTACTATGTGACACTGCGTTTCAGAATAGTACGCTACCTTATCCAAGCTCATAAACAAACACAAAGAATCTATCACTCTGCATTTATTGAATAAAATTGAGGTACATGTATATTTTCATGTAGCATTTTAGTAAAAATATGAAGCAATATGATATTGAGATTAAAAATGTGGGGTCTGAAGCCCTGGCTGGTAGCACAGTAGATAAGGTGCCGGCCTGCAAACCCAAAGGTTGCAGGTTCGATTCCCCAGCCAGGGCACATAACAAGGTTGCAAACCAGGTCTCCAGTCAGGTCTGTGGCTGGAGGCAAGTGAAAAGCAACCATACATTGCTATCTGTCTCTCTGCCTCTCTCTCTTCCCCTCTTTCTAAAAATAATAAATAAAATATTAAAAAAAAAAAAAATGTGGGGTCTGAATTCAGACAACCTAGGTTTGAATCCCAGCTACACGAACTCCAGCTGTGTGTGTAAATCACTTTACCTCTGTATGTCTTTATTTCCTCACTTATAAAATGGAGTCAATAGTAATACCTACCTCTTCAGGCTGTCATGAAGAGTAAAGGTGATTGCCTGTATAGCATTTAGCAGAGTACACTAACTTAACGATTATTATTATTAATAAATCTCACCTTTTTGTTATACCATTCTTACATATGATTTTTCTCTCTCTTTTCCATTTATATTCATCAATGCATATGACTACTCTGCTCTTATTGCACCGGCACTTTTATTATTTTTCTCACAAGTTCATTCTTTTAATTAAGTAGAGTCTTTTAATCATCTCCGATCCTGTCCTAATTTTTTCTTCCAGTTCTAACAGGCTTTTCTTTTGAAACAATGAGGGAAATGGTGGGATACAGAAAAGGTACAGCCCCTGACCTTACCTTACCTTACCTTTCTGACTCTGTCTTTAAGGTATTCAGTCATTTCCTGTTCCTGTTCAAGTTGAGAGAGATTGGTGCTATTTGTTTGTCAGCCCTTCAAATAATTTTCTTTGGAGAGGGACCATCAACTACCGGCTAAGGAGTTGCCTCTGACCTCCCTGATTCCATTCCGGAAGCTAGTGCACATGTTAGCTTAATTTTTAAGGGTAAAGGCCAACGACCAATCAGTGAGTACATTTAAAATTTTTGGCGCACTCTCCAAACGATCATCTAAAGGTTTTTAAAAATATGCAATGATATAAAACTATTGGCAAATCTGTACAAAGCATGATAGATGATGATTGCTTAGTTCCTGTGCTGTGTGAGTCATAGGCAGCCACAATTAAATGCTTCAGAATATTCCCTCAGCCCAGCCCAACGACAGACACCTTGCACCTACAGAAAAAGGGTGAAAGAGGCTTTTTTTCCTTCTCCGCATGTGAGAAAAAATATGATTTAGTTTAGAAGGGAGCATAATGACATTTAATCAATCAAATGACTAATGTACTACACCCTTCTTTCTCCTCTTATGACTTGCTATATTAATCAGCTACAGAGATAAATTTAAATGTAATTATCGTATTTTACCATATTGTATATGAACTCAATAGTTTACTTCCTTTGGTCTTTAAATCAGAATAATGGCATCTGACCTAACCAAAATTACCCAGTTCTAACATTTTGTGATTCAGTTAGATTTTGAAGTTGAAAAAGGAGAAAATTTTTGTAATATTATTTTATCCTTAAATATTAAACTTAATCTCTTAAAAAATGTGAAAAATTATTTTCACTTGAGTGTTTCATCTCATTGTTAACAAGAAATGTTATGAAATGAACACCAATTATTCCTCTGAGGAATTCCCTCCTTGGCCATTGCTAGCAGCAGGATGCAGTGTTGGATGGACAAACATGACCTTGTGATCCTTCTGCTAAACTGAACCTTTGAGGAAGGTTAAGTCAATTTTCCAAATAACTGTAGCATTGAGGTAGATAAATGGAATATTGCCCTGCCTCACCGTGGCACCAATTCCCTGTGAACCTTGAGTCAGCTTCCTCTTAGCAAGTAAAAAACTCACTGCTCAAGACTCAGAAGGAATTTTGAAAAACTGATGACAATGTAATTGTTCATTATTTTGTGAAGATAACAAATTTCTCTGATTTTTTTCAGATTCCAGGGGACTTTTCTAAGCATTCCTCTTAAATTTTATTGGCAGTAAACTGTCAGAGATTGTTTTTTGTATTGGTTTTTTCTTAAAGATGACTGTTGAGTGGTCATGGCTAAGGCACTTTGACTTAAGAATCTTTGAAGAATTAAGATAAAGAAACTTTTCAAACTCTAATTTCCTTTGACCCATTAGGTTGTTTGTATGGAAAATAAGATAAAGCAAGAATTTAAAGTTAAAACTTCCTTTTTTCATTTAAAATAATTTTTATTTTTCAATTACAGTTGATGTACATTATTCTATCAGTTTCAGGCATACACCCTAGTGATTAGACATAATGTAACCTGAGTTAAGTGATCATCCCAGATAAATCTCACACCTATCTGACACCATACATAGGTATCAAATAGAATATTATTGTCTATTTTTCCTAGGCTGTATACTTTACATCCCCATGACTATTCTGTAACAACCAATTTGTGCTCCTTAATTCCTGTATCTTTTTCATCCATCCCCGCAAACTCTCTACCCTCTGGCAATTGTCAAAATATTCTCTGCATCTATGAGCGTGTTGCTATTCTGCTTTATTTATTTTGTTTTTTAGATTAAATTGTTGACAGGTATGCATTTATTGCCATTTTATTGTTCATATTTTTAATTTTTTTTATTTTTCTTAAAGACGACCCTTTAACATTTCATATAATACAGCTTTGGTGGTGATGAACTCCTTTAGCTTTTTCTTGTCTGGGAAGCTCTTTATCTGTCTTTTTATTCTAAATGATAGTTTTGCTGGGTAGAGTAAACTTAGTTGTAGGTCCTTGCTTTTCATCACTTTGAATATTTCTTGCCCGTTCCTTCTGGTCTGTGAAGTTTCTGTTTGGAAATTAGCTGACATTGTATGGGAGCTCCTTGTAGATAACTAATTGCTTCTTTCATGCTGCTTTTAAGAGTCTCTCCTTGTCTTTAACCTTTCGCATTTTAATTATGGTGTGTTTTGATGCGGATCTCTTTGGGTTTACCTCATTTGAGAAAATGGTTCATAGTGACATGGAAAGAGCTTTGTGTGAACATTTCAGAAAAGCACTGGAGAGCTCTTTTGGAACACATGTGTGCAGGTGGAAGCTACACTAACCTCCTCCCAGGACCAAACTGGAATTACAACTAAATTATAAAAAAATCATCCTGAATAACCAACTGAATACTATCCAGAGAGTAGCCTTATAACCAAGGACTTATAGAAGATACCACATTATCACATCAAGAATGGAAAGAAGTAAGGAGGTGTAAGAGGTCTGGCTGGACTCTCACAGGTGGCAGCTAAAGTTCTGGTATATTGAGGGAAAACCAAGAAAAACTTTCTAAAATTTTAATCTCTACTGTCCAAAGCCATTGCTGAAATATAAGTACGTCTTTGATTTTTTTTTTTTAGATTATTTTATTAATTATTTTTAGAGAGAGGAGAAGGAAGAGAGGCAGAGGGGGAGAGAGACATCAATGTATGGTTGCCTTTCACCTGCCTCCAGCTACAGACCTGGCTGGAGACCTGGCTTTCAACCTGGTTATGTGCCCTGACTGGGAATGGAACCAGCGACCTTTGGGTTCATAGGCCAGCACCTTATCCGCTGTGCCACCAGCCAGGGCACTTTTCTGAAATTTGACATCTCACTTTGAACTGGGTTTTATCAAATAGAAATATATTGAACAAACATGAAAATGACCACTACTAACACCATAAAAACAATAAAAATGAATGGATGACTACAGCACTAACATTCTAAGTCCGCTGTTTTTCTCACAGCTTTTATTTTGTTTTATTTTTTAAATTTAATTTAATTTTATTGTTGTTGTCTTACATGCACCCATTCCCCCCCCACACACACTGCTCTCCCCTGCCTCACCCACCCTATTCCCCAACCCATAGTCAATCCCAAATGTTGTCCATGTCCATGGGTCATCCATGCTAGTTCCTTGACTAAACTGTTCCCCTTCTTTCCCTTTTCCTTCTCCTCCCCTCTGCACACTGAAAATCTATTCCTTGTTTCCATTCCTCTGGTTCTGTTTTGTTTGTTTGTTTTGTTCATTAGTCTTTTGTATTGGGTGAGATCATATGGTATTTGTCTTTCATCAAGTGGCTTATTTCCCTAAGCCTAATACTCTCCAGTTCCATCCATGTTGTCACAAAAGGTAGGAGTTCCTTCTTTCTTTCTGCTGTGTAGTATTCCATTGTGTAAATGTACCACAGTTTTTTTGATCCATTCACCCAATAATGGGCACTTAGGCTGTTTCCAGCACTTGGCTATTGTAAATAGAGCTACTATGAATATAAGGGTGCATAGGTTTTTCTGAACTGGTATTTCAGGGTTCTTCGGGTATAATCCTAGCAGTGGAATCGCTGGGTCAAAAGTCAGTTCCATTTTTAGTTTTTTGAGGAAATTCCATACTGTTTTCCATGATGACTGCACCAGTCTGCATTCCCACCAACAGTGCACCAGGGTTCCCTTTTCTCCACATCCTTGCCAGCACTTGTTATTTGTTGATTGTTAATGATGCCCATTCTGACAGGTGTGAGGTGGTATCTCATTATAGTTTTAATTTGCATCTCTCTGATGGCTAGTGATGTTGAGCATTTTTTCATATGGCTATGGGCCCTTTGTATGTCCTCAGAGAAATATCTGTTCCGGTCCCTTGCCCATTTTTTAATTGGGCTGTCTGGAAAACTCCTGGTGTTGAGTTGTGTAAGTACTTTATGTATTTTGGAGATCAAACGCTCGCTTGTCCAAGGTATCTTTGGCAATATGTTTTCCCACACAGTTGGTTCCCTTTTAATTTTGCTGGTGTTTTCTTTAGCTCAGTAGAAACTTTTCAGTTTGATGTAGTCCCATTTATTTGTTCCTTTATTTCCTTTGCCCTTGAAGAAGTATTGGTGAAAATATTTTTTCATAGGATATCAGAATTTTTCTTCCTATGCTTTTGTCTAGAGCTTTTATGTTGGCATACCTTATGTTTAAGTCCTTTATTCATCTTGACTTTATCCTGGTGTATGGTGTAAGTTGGTGGTCTAGCTTAATTTTTTACATGTCCCTATCCAATTCTCCCAACACCACTTGTTGAAGAGGCTATTTTCACTCTATTTTATGTTCCTTCCCTCTTTGTTGAATATTAATTGACCATAGAGTCCTGGGTTTATTTCCAGGCTTTCTGTTCTGTTCCATGAATCTATATGTCTATTCTTATGCCAGTACCAGACTGTTTGATTACAGTGGCCTTGTAATATACATAGATTGATATCCAGTATTGTGATTTCTCCTATGTCCTTCTTCTTCCTCAAGATGACTATGGCTATTCATGGTCCTCTTTGGCTCCATATAAAATTTTAAAGTATTTTTTCTATATCTGTGAAATATTTCATTGGTATTTTAATTGGGATTGCATTGAATCTATAGATTGCTTTGGGTAGTATGGACATTTTAATGATGTTAATTCTTCCCATCCATGAACATGGTATATGCTTCCATTTATTTGTGTGTTCCTTAATTTCTTTCTTCAGTGTTCTGTAGTTTTCTGAGTACAAGTCCTTTATTTCCTTGGTTAAGTTCATTTCTAAGTACTTTATTTTTCTTGTTGCTATGGTAAATGGGATATGTTTTCTAGTTTCTATCTCTGATGTTTCATTATTGGTATACAAAAATGCCTTTGATTTCTGAATATTGACTTTATATCCAGGTCTTTTGCTAAATTTGCTTATTAGGTTGAGTAGGTTTTTGGTGGAGTCTATTGGGTTTTGTCATCTATAAATAATGACAGTTTGACTTCTTCCTCCTTTCCAATTTGGATGCCTTTGATTCCTCTTTCTTATCTGATTGCTGTCACTAGAACTTGCAAAACAATGTTGAGCAGAAGTGGAGAGAGTGGACACCCTTGCCTTGTTCCTGATCTTAGGGGGAAAACTTTTAGTTTTTACCCATTGAGTATGTAGTCGGCTGCAGGTTTCTATATATGGCTTTTATTATTTTGAGGTATGCTACCTCTATTCCCATTTTGCAAAGTGTTTTTTATCATAAATGGGTGCTGTACTTTATCAAATGCTTTTTCAGCATCTATTGATATGATCATGTGGTCTTTGTGTTTCAATTTGTTTATGTGGTGTATTACATTTATCGATTTGTGAATGTTGTACCATTTTTGCATCCCTGGGATGAATCCCAGTTGATCGTGGTGTATGATCTTTTTAATGTATTGCTGGATCCAGTTTGCCAGTATTTTGTTGAGAATTTTAACATCTATTTTCATCAGAGATAGTGGCCTGTAGTTTTCTTTCTTAGTTGTGTCTTGACCTAGTTTTGGGGATTAGAATTATATTGGCCTCATAGAAAGAGTTTGGGAGTCTTCCATCTTCTTAGATGTTTTGAAATAGATTGAGAAGGATAGGAGTTAGTTCTTCCCCAAACATTTGGTGAAATTTGCCTGGGTAGCCACCTGGTCTGGGGCTCTTGTGCACTGGGAGATTTTTCATTATTGCTTCAATTTCACTAGTTGATATTGGTCCACTCAGACTTTCTCCTTCTGGATTCAGTTTTGGTAGATTATACATTTCCAGAAATTTGTCTATTTCATCCAAGTTGTCAAATTTCTTGTCATATAATTGTTTATAGTAATTTCTTAGAATCCTTTGTATTTATGTGGTATTGGTTGTGATTTCTCTCCTATCATTTCTGATTTTGTTTATCTGGGTCCTCTCTTTTTTTCTTGATGAGTCTGGTTAAAGACTTGTTAATTTTGTTTATCTTTTCAAAAAACCATTTCTTGGATTAAAAAAAAGATTTTATTTATTATTATTTAAAAGATTTCATTTATTATATTTTAGAGAGAGGGGAAGAGAGAGAGAGAGATAGACATCAATGTCTGGTTGCCTTTTACCTGCCTCCAACTACAGACCTAGCTTGCAACCTGGTTATGTGCCCTGGCTGGGAATAGAACCAGCAACCTTTGGGTTCGCAGGCCAGCACCTTATTCACTGTTTCACCAGCCAGGGCTCAGAAACTTTTTGATTTCTTCTTTGATCTCATTGTTAACCCATTCATTACTTAATAGCAAGTTATTGAGTCTCCATGAGTTTTTGTTTTTTTCCCTTGAGGTTAGTTTCCAGTTTCAAGCTGTTATGATCTGAGAAGATGCTTGGTGTGATTTCAATTTTCTTTTTTTCTTCTTTTTATTTTTTTAAGATTTATTATTTTTCAGAGAGAAGGGAAAGGAGAGAGGCAGAGAAGGAGACAAACATCAATGTATGGTTGCCTTTCACAGATACTTATTCATTGACATTTTATCCACTTTGTATACCTGTGTTTCTTGCTGTCTCTCCCTGTTTCTTCATCTTTTTAAAGCAGACCTTTTAGTATCTCTTGCAATGCTGGTTTGGTGGAGATGAATTCTTTTAGCCTTTTTTTTTGTCTGGGAAACTCCTTATTCCACCTTCTGTTTTGAATGAAAGCCTTTTTGGGTAGTGTATTCTTGGTTGCAGGCCTTTTTCATTACTTGGAGTATTTTTTGCTAATCCCTTCTGGCTTGTAGTGTTTCTGTTGAGTAATCATTTGATAACCTTATCAGAGCCCCCTTATATGTCATTAGTTGTTTCTCTTTTGCTGCTTTTAGGATTTTCTCCTTGTCTTTGAAATTTTAATTATGATATGTCTTGGAGTGGGTCTGTTGAGTTCATCTTCCTTGGGACCCTCTGTGCTTCCTGAACTTGAGTAATGTTTTCACTCATCATGATAGGGAAATTTTCTATAATTACTTTTTCGAACAGGTTTTCCATTTGTTGTTTCTCTTCTCCTTTGGGTATCCCTATGATACAGATATTATTGCATTTCATGTTGTCCTATAGCTCTCTTAAAACTTCTTCATTCTTGTTCAGCCTCTTTTCATTCTGTTGCACTATCTTGGAATACTTTTCTATGTTGTCCTCAAGTTCACTGATCTGATCCCCTGCTTTTGCTAGCCTGCTGTTGATTCCTTCTACTGTATTCTTCAATTTGGAAATTGTACTCTTCATTTCCTCCTGGCTCTTATTGATAATTTCAATGTCCTTTTTAATGCTGGTGTAGTTCTCAGGAACTTTCTTGTAGTTTCTCTGGAGTCCTTCATAGTTCCGTTAGAGTTGTTTGTAGTTTTCTTTGAGTTCACTGAGCTCATTGAGTTTCTCTATTATCATTATTTTGAATTCCATATTTGATAGTTTGCTTGCCTATATTTCATTTAGCTGTCTTTCTGAAAATTCCTCCTTTCCTTTCAGTTATGGACTATTTTTCTTTCTTTCCATTTTTAGGTGTCTCTTCTTGTTTGCTTTTGCTTTTTCCATTGGGATTTTTTTATCTTCTGTGTTTGGGGTGTGATCTTCTCTCATGTAGAGGTGCACTATCTTTACTTCCTGGATTCACCTCTGGTGACATCAGATCATTCCATAGACTGGGCCTGGTCAGTGTGTTGGAGACAACCAGAGATCCATAGTCTTTGTACCCTTCAGCTTTTAATCCAATTGATCTGTGCTCCAATATCAGGTGTAGGTGCTGCTGGGTTGGAACAATTGGTTTAGTTGTAAACCAATCAATCTGTGATTAGGCACCGTTGGGCAGGGCCAATTAATTTAATTGTAATCCAATAAATCTTTGATCATCCTCCTGTCTCAGGCACTGCTGAGTGGAACAGATTGTTTCAATTATAATCCAGTGAATCTGCGATCAGTGGTCACCTTAGGTACCACTGGGCAGGACAGATTGATTCAGTTATAACTCAGTGGATCAGTGTTCAGCTGCTAGGCTCAGATGCCGCTGGATGGGACAGATCGATTCAGTTGTAAATTAATGAGTCTGTGATTAGCTGTCAGCTCAGACCTTGCTGGGCAGCACAGATTGATTCAGTTGCAAATAATGAATCTGTGATCAGGTATCAGTCCCAGGTGCCACTGGTCAAGGCAGACCGATTTAGGTGCAAACCAAAGAATCTGTGATCAGCACCAGGCTCAGATGCTGCTGGGTGAGACAGATTGATTTACCTGCAAATCAGTGAATCTGTGATCCGCCGCCAGGCTCAGATGGTGCTGGGTGGGACAGATTGATACAATTGTAAAGAAGGTATCTGTGATCAGCCACAAGTCTGAGGCACATTTGGGCAAGACAGACAGCCTCAGCTGCAATCCAATGAATCCTTGATCAGCTGCCAGGCTCCGACAACTGCTGGGTAAGATACATTGATTCAGTTGTATCCAATGAATCTGTGATCAGGTGCCAGGGTTGGGCACTGCTGGGTGGGGCAGTTTGATTGCAGTGGGCAGGGCTATGAGAACACCTCATGCAGAAGTTATTTGGTGCAGTGTAGTCCACCTGCAGTGTGGGCAATGAATCAGTACTAGGAGCCCCACGGCTGCTCCCTCACTTCTCTCCTCCAAGCCACTACTGCAAACTCTCCCCAAGCATCTCTAGTCCAACCTACCCTTCCTCTGCTGGAGCTCAGGGTAAGTGGGTGCCAATGTATTTTTTATAGTGGTCACCTTGGTAATTCTCTGTCTCCAGTGCTCTCAGGCTAGCAAAACCTGTGGCTTTCTGCCCTTCTCAGTTGGGTGCTGCTCTACTCTCCACCTAGTTGTTGTAGGCTGGGAAACCCAGCTGGGGGACCAGAACCCACCCTTCTCATGTGGAGCCCCTGGCTCTGTCCCTTTGGGTGCTGCCACAGATGAGAGCCCAGCCAACCCACAATTCCTACCAGTTGTGTTGTGATGAAGCAGCCTCTCCTATTCTGTCAGTGATTATAAGGCTTCTTTCCAGCTGCTATTCTGTTGGTTATTCCAGATGATTTTTTCCCAATTAAGTTGTAATTCCAGATGGGTCCTGGGAGGAGGTTGGTGTAGCTCCACTTACTCCCCTGCCATCTTGGAATCTCTCACATCCTTGAAAACACGTGGTCTTATCAGGTTCTCAGTATGAGGGAATAAGATAAATTTCACTTGGACAGTGGGAAGCAGTAGGTAAGATAAAAATCATTCAGAAAATATGAAGGACTTGGCCAGTTAACTTGAGCAACTGCCCAACTTTAAATTAGAGTAATGAACAGCTTTTTTTTTTTTTTTTTTCACCTGAGAGAAATGGTTCTCATGTTTTAGATTTCAGCACCCTTTTGGAAGGCTTCCATCTCCCCAATTCATTGCAAATGAAACACAAAAATCCTGCTTCTTACCAGGCTGTATTGATTAACAATTATTAGCCAGGAGATGAGAACAATCTTTGTTGATTTTACTACTTTGCCCTTCCTTTAAGCTGAATTTAAGAGCTTCCAGTCATGGTGCTCATGAATGCTATATCAAAGGACATGTCAAAAATCCTAAAGTATTAAGCAATTTCTGGTTATTAAGGAGTTCTTGAACAGAAGAAAATCTGTAACACTAGAAGCTTTTCTTTCTGTGAGTTGTCCAGTGGAAGTAAGCAGAGTGGGGAAAGGGTGCTTAATGTACAATCTCCCCTGCCCCCACCATCTTGACCTTCCCAACATTCCTAGGCAATGTGAATGGATAACCCAGGCTCTTATTGTGGAAATGTCACTACCATTGCAACAGTTAAAAATCGTAGCTGAAGAGCATATATATATATATATATATATATATATATATATATATATATATATATATAAACTTTATTGTTGTTGTATTACATCCATCCCCATTTTTCTCCCCTCTGTCCTCCTCCCCACCTACCCAATTTAGGTCTAAGATATTCTCACAAAAGCTGATTGCAAGAAGAATTTAAATTCTACCATTGCTTTATGGAAAATCTGTAAAAACACCATTTCTAAAAAGGCTTGTCTTTTATTATTGGAAAATGAAAAAAGTATTTTTCTAGGATTACCAAGACACACCAAAGGACCCACCCAAATCACAGGCTACTCACTGTTCTTTGTCTTAATGGCTTTTACATCATGTCCAAGTCTGAGCATTTGCACTCAACATATGGTTGATAAACTCTGGCAGGCCTGAAGGATGCTTGTCTGTTTTACATTCCTCAGCCTGTGAAGCATTTTTTTCTGCTTCACATGCCTAAAGGGGCAAAGGTCAAACCTTCTCAGCTGCAGATGAGGTCATCCTTGCTAATTGTCTGCAGCTGATCACAATAAAAACAGGGTCTCCCATGTGACCAATCCTCCCCATTTAGGATCAGTGATGTCAGCTCTGGTGAGACTGGATGAGACATGCAAGTTGTTTTAAATTGGACTACATAAATTTTTCTTCTGACTTCACTGCAACTTTTAATTTTAGCAGAAAGGCTAGTTTAATCATCATTTCAGACTAAAAAAAAAAAGATGAAATAAAAGCAGCTTCTATTTTACAAGTAGTCATTGATACCTATGAGGTTGGGCCACATGAAATAGCTGTTTTTCTATGTCGAAATGATTGAATATTGGCAATGTCATAAGGTTTATTCTAATACTTTCAAAGCACCTACCTCCAATGATGGTAAGTATTCTCTGGAGTCAGACAGACCTTAGTTTGAGTTCCAGTTCTGTCATGTACTAGCTGGGTGATCTTAAAAACTTTAGCCTAACTTTCCAAACATTATTCAAAATTATTTATTTATTATTTTAAAATATTTTATTTATTATTTTTAGAGAGGGGGGTAGGGAGAGAGGCAGAGAGGGAGAGAGACATCAATCTATAGTTGCCTTTCACCTGCCTCCAGCTACACACCTGGCTGGAGACCTGGTTTGCAACTTGGTTATGTGCCCTGGCTGGGGAATCAAACCAGCGACCTTTGGGTTCTCAGGCTGGCACCTTTTCCACTGTGCTACTAGCCAGGGCCTCAAAAATTTAAAATATAAAAAATACCTTATGGGTTATATTTAGCATGTGTAAAGTGCTTAGAACATCACTTGCCTCGAGAAGGCATTCAATCAGTGGCATTAGTATTGTTTTAATCCTCCCCAGAAGACATTTATTTTTTCATACTTTTTAGGGAGAGAGGAAGGGAGAGAGGAAGTGAGAGAGAAACATCCATCGGTTGCCACCCACGTGTGCTGGGACCAGAGATCATATATGCCCAGGCAGGGGGACTGAATTTGCAATCCAGGTATGTGCCCTGACCAGGAATTGAACCTGCAACGTTTTGGTTATGAGATGACACTCCAACCAACTGAACTGCAATGCCGTAGTGTTAGTATTAATAGCAATAATACTGGTAGTATAGTATTGGTCTGTTAATCAAAGCTATTTGGGTCGGAAGAGTTTTAAGATGCATAACTTTGCAGATTTTAGAAGATACTACAGTGCTTACATTCAGGACTAGCTTTACAATTTACAGGGACCTGCACATAATAAAAAAGATATGAAAGCTCTTCTTCAAAAATTATAAGGGTTTCAAGATTGTGACAGCAGAGCTTTAAGCCAAGTGCAGGACCTTTCTAGAAGTGGGGTCCTTGCATGATTGCCCTGCTTACACAGCACTTCAATATACACCCCCAGCAAAGGGCTGACACATTAATGAAATACATTAATATTTCTCCAGTGAAATATATGAAAATCCACATTTCATATATGTGGGATATATTAAGTGGGATATATTAAGACTGTAGGTATTGTTATGTCAGTTCAGGTTGATTTACTACCAGGTAAATTTACCATAAGCTAAGAAAAAATTTTTTTGGTTTTGAAAGCTGTTTGGATTTGGAAACTCCAGATAAGAGATTGAGGTGGTATTTGCATTGTATTTTCCAGGACAGTCACACATTAGAAATTTATGTGATAGACCTAAAAGCTCGTCAGAAAATATTGCCAAAGGGGAAGTGGGTGTGGATCATATTAGTTGTGAGACTTTAGGCAAGACAAATTGGAGACTGAGATATAGTGTGGGCTGGGGGAGAGAAGGAACTGCCAGGGAATTAAAGCATTTATTGATTGGTAGTTAGATGAATAGCAAGCTTCTAAAATCAATAACAACAAAACACCACTACCCCAAAAAATGCACCCTATAATTTGACTCCCTCTTCTACTTAATTGGAGTCCTGCTTTCATGTGCTCTTTTTTAAATTTAAAAATTTTTTAAATTATTTATTTATTTTTAATGAATATATTTCATTTATTTTGCTATTATCGTTGTCCCAGTTTTCCTCCCTCTGTCCCCCTCCACCCAGTACCCCATTCCCTCCAGCAATGCCCCCCCCTTAGTTCATGTCCATGAGTCATGTATATAAGTTCTTTGGCTTCTCTACTTCCTTTGTTCTTCTTAACATCCCCCTGTCTATTCTGTAACCACCAATGTGTACTTTTTTTTTCCTTTCACATACAGATATAATTCCCGCTGCTGTTAGCTTCTCAAATTATATTAATACCAAGTTTCTTTTCATTCTTTCAAAATGCCTACGTTAATTCATTTGTTTAAAGAATTACTCTTTTAAGTAATATGAATTGCAATATTACCAAACACATGCAGAAACACATTTACACCCATACATATTTTTACACATATTTAAAGTACATACTGGATTTTGAAGAGTTAATAGAAAAAATTTAAAATATGCCAATAGCTTACATAATTATTACATGTTAAATGATAGTATTTTAGATATATTGTAGCAAGATTAAGCAGTTTTTTCTTCTTTCATGCTTATGTTACTCTGGAATGCTCTTTTTGTGAAATAGATCACAGAAATGATGTATTGCAAAACTCACTTTTGTGAAAGTTGTCCCAGAGACAGTGCCAAACCCATAGTAAAAATTGAATTTGGTTTTTGAGTCAGATCCTCCCCCCTCCAATAATACAACTCAACTTTATTTTAAGCTACTAAAACTGCAACTTATTCTTTTTGGAGTTTTCCATCTTAAATAGTAGATTTATTTATTTAGGTTGTGCACAGGTCTTAGCTTCTTTCAATACCCTCTGTTTTTCCTCTACATGTGTTTTACAAGTTGAAGCCTTCAGAAGTAATGTCACTTGCAGTGCTCAGCCTGTCCCCAGAGTAGAAATTATTATGTCTACTAAGTTGAGGTAAAAAATAAAAATCCCTAGAATTTAAATAATTTTGTAGAATAGTATTCTAGCTATTTTTTGAACTTGTGGTTGACCTCCTATGTGGTCCTAAACTAACCCCTGAACTATTTAAGAGTCTGTTGAGGTAGAGATTAGGTATGTTCACATTTCAATAATAAAGTTTACTATAGCATTAATTCCTTTTCCCAAGTATCCCCAGTTTGGGGGCCTTCATAACTGGAAATGTTTATTTCCATAATATGTCTTTTCATTATGGTGCTAACATTTTCATTACAAATGTGCTCAAAATGCATAAGGTACCCAGAGAGGGTTACTGCGCTTCCTATGTGAGCAGCCACCCTAGCCCTGTCTTTGGCTAGAATTTGAGTCTACGGAATAATAACACTATTTATTGAAATTTACCATTTTGGTGAACAATTCATAATAGTGGGTGCTTGGATTTGGACTTTCTATTAGTATTTGTGATTTATTTATCAGGTGCTAAACATATATGTAATATCCTTTAATGACCAATCATCTCGGAGGTAAGCTCTTTTAATAAACAAAATTAACAGTGTGGCTTAGTGGATTGAGCACCAGCCTGTGTCCTGTGGGCTTGCTGGCTTGGTTCCTAGTCAGGGCACATGCCTGGATTGTGGGCCAGGTCCCCAGTTGGGGCCACAAGAGAGGCAATGGGTCACTGTTTCTCTTGCATGTTATGTTTTCCTCCCTCTCTTTCTTCCTCCTTTCCCCTCTCTCTAAAAATAAATTATTTTTATTTAAAAAAACTGTGTAGTTTTATTTTCCTCACAACGCAGAAAGAAATGTATGATATGCATTGTTTATATATAATTTTATTAGGAGATAAAATAAGTGGGCAGAATTTTAAAAAGTTTACAAGGATAGAATTTTAGTGGAAAATTGAAAACAGAAATAAAATTAGATGCACAGACATGCACCAGAAAGAAAGTATTCATTTTCAATGTCTTTACAGAATAAAGAATAAAACATTGATGGAATTGTCCTAGTAGGACGCAAGACTATGCAATCACTTCAAGCATGTTGGATTGAGAAAATTAAGGGCAAGGCCTATATTCCACTCATTTGCTTCCTAGAGAATGAAGCTGCCTAGGAAAGAAAGCATGACTAACTCCAATTATTTTTCACAAGCAGAGTGTGCAATTGTGTCATTCAATAGCAGTTCCAAGTAGAAAAATATCTTGTTACATTTGGGGACACACCAAGAAATTTCCAGTTGAAACAGCTGAGTTATTAGAATGAATGTAAATATTCAGAAATGAGTATGTTTACCTTCAAATATCTAAATGCTAGATGTGAAATGTTTGAACACAAGTTATTCATTTACTAAGCATAAGCATAAATGAACACAAATGATATGCTCATTGAGATCCAGAAATGAGAAGATTTATTTGATAAGAAATGCAGATGACTACTTTTAGTATGTGAGAGGAGTTCAGATGAATCACAAATTCTAAATCAACAATATGAGCCCCAGTAAGAAGCCTTGGAAATGGTATTAATAATTAAAGATGATAGGCCTTATAAAATAATATCTTTTTAAAACAAAATGTCCATGATCCAGGGCAGCAGGGGACTGATTCTACGATCCCATTAAATTTTACTCTTCACTCCTCATACTCTAGAGGCTAGTTGGGCCATTTCCTTTGCCTGCAGGTCTCAGGCTACACCTGTTTACCTATTTTGACATTTGTCTTCAATAATGTTAGAGGCTTTCCAAACCCATTAGGAACCAATATATAGTAAAACCAACCAACCAATCAAACACATTAATAAAAAACAAATGTAAATAACCCATGTTGTAATGTTTCTCATCCGAACTTGATTGCATCCCATTCCACGGTGCTATGCCCTTGTGTAGGCACTCACTAACCACCTCTACTTTTATCTTGCAGAGAAAACAGTAGAATCTTATACTTATTGAAGCACTTTCATATTTTGCAGGAGTGTGGGATGCTGTGACTTCCTTCAAAATTCTGTACTATTTTTATGGGAGGAGCCTCATACTTCAGATTGTCTACAGATATGGAATCTAAGTAAGTTTTCATTTTTGTCAGTTTTCTTCTTTCCAATATCTTAAAATAATCTTAATTTTACTCTTCAAAGTCATTCTCTCAGTTTTGCCTACCTTTTCTGCTATATAATAAATCATAACAATTGCCACACTTATATAGCACTGACTCTATGCCAGACATTGTCCTCAGTACTTCACATACATTTGCTCATGTATCCTCCCAACATTTCCCTAAAGAGGCATCATGATTATCATCTCCATCCTCCCAAAGAGGAAGGTAAGATTGACAGAGGTTAAGTACCCTGCTCAAGATGGCACCATTGATAAGAGCAGAGCCCTAATCTCAACATCAGTAGCCTGGTTACTTTCCATTCTATAGTAACAGTGCTCTCTACTTACTGAATTTCCCTCTGTCAGTTACTTTAGTTTGTGCTTTTAGAACTGAATCATTTTATCCTCTCATGTTTAGTAAGTCCTCAGTTATTATAACAAACCAGAAATTAATGCTAAGAGTATTTTGAAGTCCTTTAATTTTTCCTCAGTGTGGTATTTGTTAGCCTTATCATTGTAACATTAACTTCCTCTGAGACCCAATAGCCTTTCTTATGTGCAATATAGGGATTTTTAATAATTGTATCACAGGGTTATTATGACATTAGCTAGTATAAAGTCAAAATGGAGGTATCTCATGTAGATTGGGACTTCCACACAAGATGTGATGGGACTTACTATTTGGCAGAGTAGACTTCAGAATCTTAGTTTTAATGGTCACTTATGCTTCATCAAGTCCAAGAATCTATTTAAGAATACCGGGAGGGCTCCATGCTTTTAGATTTTAAGAATAAAAATTGTATTTGTAATCAGGAATACAAAAAAAATTTTTTTGAGGATCATCATACTCACACTCTGTATTTAATTACACACAGCCTTTTATTCATACATACCACTCATCTATTTACTGCCTCCGAGCTCCAAACTTACCCTCCAATATGTGCTATGGTATAAAGAAAGAATGGAATTCCTGGAAATATCTCTTCTTTGCTGTGTTTAGCTTTTTCAGTAGGGAGCACTAGAAAGACCTAGCAGGAGGAAAGGGCTCGCCTGTTACAGAGTTTGCAGAGGCAGTAAAAGGTGTGTGTGTGAGAACATAGGACTGTCCTCTCCCTCAGACAAGAACCCTGATAAATGTGCGATTCTCCACACCTTTGCAGTTCCACCCCAGCTTGGGGATCATTTCCTGCTTTTTTCTTGGCATAGACTTGGGCACTCCAGGCTTCCTCCCCTATAGCCACCTCACTTCCTCAGCACACTAACATCCAGGCCTCTAGCAGTATTCTGGCTATGCCAGGAGGGCACTCTCTGTGTGTCTGTGTGCTGGCCACTGACTGGAGCAAATTTGTAATCCAGATGGTTGCTTTCTTACTTCCACAGCAACTGCAGAGCAGATCTGGTTCTCATAAAGCCGCAAAATTCTCTGCCTCCAGTAGCTTACAATCTCATCTTTACTGAGCTTTGAACCCAGCATTAGGTACCATATTTGGCCTTAGGTACTCTCTGTATGGGTTCCACATACAGTTTAAACAGATCTTAGTACTCCTTGAGCATAGTTAAATAATCCTTTACGTTCAACTCTTTCTGTTTTAAGTCACTATGTGGTTTCTGTCTCTTGGTTGTGAGGCAAAGCTGGTCAGGAATGGAAACTCCAGAGGTGACCCAGGACTAGGACAAAGGACAGCAATATAGAACAGATGCCCTGTTCTAAGACTGGTTGTTACACTTCCTTGAAAAGTGCTGGATCATGATGAATCATGACTATACTGGCTCAGAAGATGTTTCTGTGACTACTGGATGGCCCATGCTTCATTGTAATAGCATTATAATAAATCAGCATTGTGGTTCTCCCCTGCCCCAACTGGGCAATCAAGGAAAATCATGTGAGATTGTGTGCACAGTAGCTTAAAAGTTATATAACTGCTCAACCATGCTTAATAAAAGGCCTGCAAGACTAACCAGGCAATATCGGCTCTATAAGAATAGAAATCCTTCTGCCACAGAGGGACAATCTCTGCTTGGAGTTGGTCCACTTCCATATTCTATGGAGTGTACTATCATTTAATATAGCTCTTTCTCTCTGCTAAAAACTCTCCGTGTGTTTGGTTCAATTCTTTGTTCACAATCAACAAGAACCTGGTTATCTGTGCGCACTGTGACAGTTTTTGGCCAATCACAGGAGAAGACGCCAGTGTGGTAGGGCCCCTTTACCAGCCTGGTGCTCAGGGATTTCCTCTTTCCATTGCCATGTACTTGATGGTGTGTTTCTATTCTACTTTGATAGTCTGCTGACTAATGAGTCTGATGGAAGGATGGCCACTAAATTGCCAGCATGGGTTGGGCAGTTAAAGCCATAGGGCACCCACTACTTGAAGACACCCATGAGAGGATAACTTGGTTGTAGATCGGCTTAGCACTTAGTCCCTGCCAGGTGCAAGAAAACACTGTGAAAACCATAAGACACTGCTGTACCCTGTGGCAGCCCCCTCCCAGGCATAGTTTGACCTTCTGTATAGGATACCAGTTATCGCCTTACATGTGCTACGCTTCCTTTTGCAGCCTCCTCATCAGGCCCACAGACAGTGCTTTATGCTTGTTCTCCCCAGCTGACTTTTGGTCTTTTGACCTGTGACTATACCACACTTGCCTGTTGTGTAGGAAGGGTTCCTGCTGTATTTGTAACCCAGAATATCTATTTCAGTGACACTTATAGTCCTAGTGCTACTATAGCTGCAGGAATGAGTCACTCCAACTTGGGCATGTATATATCACCATTGGCAGCAAGCAACATTGGTCAGAGCCACATAATGGGTGCCTGCTGATCATTTGTTTCTACAAATGACCACGCGGGGCCACTCTTACCCAACTAGTTGAATTTGAAGTTCCAAAGTGGTTTACTTGCCTCCATAGGGGCATTTTAACTTCCCCTTTTGGGCTGTCATCCCACTATGAGATCCACCTCCTGTGTGAATTGGAGACATCCTTTAAATACATCCTTCTGGGGAAGTTTCAGACTCAGGTATGATTTATCGAAGCTCTGGATAAATTAGATAGAAGAATACTCAAGTGTCCTTTCTGTGATTTGGAAAAGGGTTATTTTGTAATAAGGTCATCTCAGAGCCCCTCTTGGTGATTTACAGGGCCAGAAACTATTTTGCTAGTTTTCTTTTTCTATTCCCCAGACCTGAAGGCTTACAGGAAGATGAGGGTCTCTGTAGAAGAAGAATAGAGGAAGGGAAATATACTCAAGGTGTCTTGGTAGAGCAATGGGTCTGGGGTCTTCAGGATTATGGACTATTGCTCAAGGATGCTGGAGTAGTTCCTTGCAACCTGGGTCCTCACTAGGATCATGACTTATGCAAATAATGTGCAGGGAATTGAGAGTTTCTGAATCAAGTATAGGAAAAGGAACAGAGCTAGTCTGTGGCAATCCTGTTCTCAAGCCTTTTAGATATCTGTTGGCTGACACTCACTAGGACCTCTTTAACCAGAGACATTTTGTAGGATGGTGGGATCCCAGGGGATGTCCCATGTCCTACTAGGTAAAGTTCCTGAGGCAAGCACAGAGGGATACATCTAGATTGCAAATGAGTATCTTTTGGTTTTCTTCTCTTTAGCATCACTGTGGCAGAGATGGGAAAGATACTGCCATTGGGTTGCATTCTTAGAAAATTTTCCCCTAAAGATTAAAAAATAAATAAATTAGTTTTCTTTTATAACACTGCATGGCCCCAGTATAAATTAGGGGAGAGAGAGGTATGGTCTGAGTACAGGAGCAATAATTATAATACCATACTACAATTAGATTTATTCTGCCAGAGGGAAAGCAAATGACTTGAAATTCCATATATGTAAGCCTTTAAGGCTCTGTACTGAGATCTATTGTTTTGATCTGGGCCTACTCAGACAGAACCAATAAGACCAAGTATTATCAATTAGAAGGTCCCCTCAGTTCCCCACCTATATCTTGGAGGAGGGGGGAATTAAATGGACCCCAGAGCTTGGAAGACTCTGCTCCTATTTCAGAGGGATCACCTCTCTACCACGTTACTCTACCAGCTACCCAAAGCCACCAGCTGAGGAAAAACCCAGCCCAGCAGGACACCCTAGGAGTTGAACTTCATGTCTCCCCACCACTCCTACGCTCCTGCCCTTGAGGAAGGAAGCAGGCACTGAAGGTGCTATTAGGGTATATAAGTGCCTTTCTCTATAACAGATCTACAATAGTGCAAAGACAGGATAGGAGGTTTCTTGGAGGATCCTACATGTTTCATTAGTCATTTCCAAAGACTTATTTTGGTCTTTGATATGTCATGGAGAGACTTATATATATAATTTTAACCACTGCTTTTCCCTGATGAGAAACAGTGGATCTAGGAGAAGGTCCCTAAACATGCAGACCGGTTGCATGCTTAGTATCCCAGTGCTAACCAGCCTGCTGCACAGGCCATCCCAGGCTAGGATCCCCACTGGGAATACAATGCTCATGGGAATTCAGCATAGGATTGCAATGATGGATTTTGAGTCAAATGTTCAAACACTCCTATCCTTCTGTTAGGCCAGGAGCTTTTAGTCCACATGGGAACCATCTTCTTGTTCCCTGAAGAGTCATTTGAGTTACACAAGGTTGTGATAATCAGTAGGAGCCAAAACCAGGAAGAGATCCCAAGTTCAGTTTTGGATACAGTAAACCTCCTAGTTTGGGAGTCGAGGATTCTGGGGAGAGCAAAACTTTTGTTATTGGGCAAAACCCAATTAAAGCTCAAGTCAGACTATCCTCACAGGAAGCAGTATCCTGTTAAGCAGGAGCTTTTGGAAGTGTTTCAGTCTATCATAATTAAATTTATACAACATGGGCTCATAGTTCCTTGTCAATCTCCTTGCAACACTCCCATCTGACCAGTGATTAAACCTACCGAAGAGTATAAACTAGTCCAGGATCCTAAAGTTAGTCAATGAAGCATTAGTTCCATTGTATCCTGTAATAGCAAATCCTACACTTTGCTTTCACAAATACCTGATGGTACCTGGTGCTATTAAGTACTAGATTTAAAAGATGCCTTGTTTTCTTTGCATTCTTTTGCATCCTGACTCTCAGCATCTGTTTGCATTTTGGTGAACTGATTCAAAGATGATGATACATCAGCAATACACTTAGACTTATTACCATAAGGGCTCTGGGACAGTCGCCACCTATTTGCCAGAGTATTAGAGTAAGCTGTTAGAGATCTACAGTTATGAGGAAAAGCTGTTTATAATTGGTAGATGATATATTAATCTGCAGCTCCTCCAAGGAGGCTTCCAATTGAAATACCACCCAAACTCTAAATTTTCTAGCTGAAAGAAGATGCTGAGTATCAAAGAAAAAGTCTCAGATTACCTAACAAAAAATAAACTATTTGGGATATATCTTAACCCCTGGATCTAGACAATTCTTACAGGAAAGAATTAAAGCCATTACTGATCTAATACTTCCTGTCAATAAAAAACAACTCTGTTTCTTTCTAGGAATTCCAGGGTTTTGCAGGATTTGTATCTCTAACTTTAGCCCTATTGCCAAACCTTTTTATGAAGCTATTACAGAATCAGACACTGAACCCACAGATTGGGAAAAGGAACATAATTAGGCCTTTAACAGAATTAAGCAGGCTCTGGTCAAGGCCCTAACTTTAGGTATCCCTGACTTAAATAAACCTTTCTCCTTATGTGTAGCAGAGAAGCAGGGAACAGTTTTTTGGGGGTAAGTGGGGGTAGGGGGAGATGGTGTTCTAGTACAGCAACTAGGAAATGAACCCTGGCCAGTTGTATATTTTTCTGAGAAACTGGATGGTATAGCATGGATGGCCTTTGTGTTTAAGGGCAGTCATGACTGCAGCTGTGTTAACTGAGGAAGCTGCCAAGTTAACTCTTGGGAAAAGAAGTCCTAACTCCACACCAGGTATAGGGAATATTAGATATATAGGAGAATCTCTGAGTAAAAGCATACTGATTAACTCAATATCAAGCTCTACTTCTAGGTAATCCTGAAAAAAACTATACAAACTTATAATAATGTAAATCCATCATCCTTAATGCCTATGAATCATCTTCTGACTTGGCTCATTCCTGTTCAGAAGTCATCAGTCTTACCTACTCCAGCAGGATTGATTTGCTGAATTAACCCTTAGAAAACTGACAAAGAATGGTTCACTGATGAAAGCAGCTTTGTACAGAATGGGCAGCAAAATTGGGACATGCAGTAGTTAGTTTATATTGAGGCATGATCTCTTATACCCTTGACCTTGGCCCAAAAGGCTGAAATTACCGCCCTTATCTGAGCTCTCTTCCTAGGACAAGGGAAAAGGGTTAATATCTATACAGTCTCCAAATATGCCTTCCTTGCTCTGCATGTCATGCTGCCACATGGAAAGAAAGAGGGCTGCTCACTGCTAAGAATTCCCCTATTAAACATGGACCAGATATCCTAAATCTGTTGGAAGCAATTAAGCTCCTAGAGCAACTTGGTAGTCACACATTGCAAGGGCCACCAGAAAGATATGTGTCCTATCTCCCAGAGAAATAAGGGGAGCACACCAAGAAGCAAAGAAGGCAGCACTAGGGACTGCTAAGCAAATGGCCTTATTCTGCTCTGTAAATGGTTCATATATCAAGCCCAGCTATATACATCGGGGGAAATATCTTGGGCTTTCGAGCAAGGGGGTGTCCATGGAGGTCCCTGGATATATATTGGCCAGAAACTCTCCCTTCCCCAGTCCTCCCAGTGGAAATTCTTAAAGGCTTTGCCTGACTCCACATTGGTTAATAAAGTATTCATCGGTTAATAAAGTATTCATAGGCAGGGGAATACCAACTACCATAAAGAACATCTGCTAGGTTTATACTAGGTTTACAATCACCTTGGGCAAAAGGCCACCCTGTCCTTGCTGATGGAACCTTTTTAGTGAACGGAGATCTATGCAAAAGAGGATTGCCAGATTGATTTTTACCAAAATACCTCCTTAAAGAGGATATAAATACTTACTAGTCCTGATACATAGCTTTACTAGATTGATTGAGGCTTTTCTGGCAAGGATGGGGAAGGTTGCAGAAGTAGCCAAAGCTCTCCTAAAGGAAATAATACCCTAATTTGGTCTCCCAAGATCCCTACAAAGTGACAATGGACCATCCTTCACTTCTAAGATACTCAAGCAGTCTCTGAGGTTCTAGGCATAAAATATTATCTCTACTGTGCTTAGAGACTCCAGTCCTCTGGAAAGGTAGATTGGGCAAATCAAACTTTAAAAACAACATTAGCAAAACTTTGTCAAGAGACTTTTGAGAATTTGGCTAAGTTGCTACTTATAGCCCTTATGAGAATCAGGGGCTCACCTAAAACCAATACTAGGCCCAGCCCATTTGAAATGCTATATAGTTGACCATTTTTAACTCTAGATCTAATATTTGATACAGAGACCCATCAAGCAGCTAAGTATATAATAAACTTGAGGCAAGTGCAGAAAGCTTTACAGGAATATGGGAACAAAGTTTTAGCCCCCAAAAGGAACTGTCAAAATATTGTATTTCCAAGGGCCTGGTTCTCCTTAAAACTTGAA
Source organism: Noctilio leporinus (assembly GCA_004026585.1). Lineage (NCBI taxonomy): Eukaryota > Metazoa > Chordata > Mammalia > Chiroptera > Noctilionidae > Noctilio > Noctilio leporinus. The sequence continues at coordinate 358,618 of PVIW01000223.1, read as the reverse complement.
AGAAAAGATCACTAGCAGACCAACTCAACCCTAAATTAAAGGGACCTTACCAGGTAGCTCTGAGTATCCCTATGGCTGTAAAACTTTCAGAGGTCAATAGTGGGGATCATATTTATATGGTAAAACCAACTCCCAATGATTCTGATCCAACCCAGGACCAGCTAGAGGCCCAAAGCCCAGACTACACCTTGTGAGCTGCTGGAGGATCTCCTATTCCTGTTCAAAAGGCAGAAGCTCTAAAAGATAAGTAATGATTAATGATAATGTACTAAAACCACCATTGTTCTGGATAGTTACCCATCTTGGAATTTTTCTATTAGTACTTGTCTTCTGTATGGAAACTTGTTTACTTCCTTTTAGGTAGAATCATCTCTATAGGTTACCAAAATGAAAATCTTTTGGTTCTTTCTGTGAACCATTCTCTACTCAACTACACCTTGTATAGGGGAATGGGATGAAAAATTTTTAGTAGACGCTTCTTGAATGTAAGTAGCAGGAGAAATCTGACCCAATGTTGAATATAGCATCCTAATCCAGAAACCCCTTCCAGATATTATACTCAAATGAAAGCCTACCCAAAGCTAATGAATCCTTAATCAATGCTTTAATCTTTTCCTCTAATTTCACATGTTCCTTTTTTCCCTTTGAGTCAGATGGGAGCGGAACCCTCCTTTGTGCTTCTGTACGATCTGCTAGAATTAAACTCATTTAATGACTCCTATACCTCTTTTAAGTGAAATAGTACTATAGGATGCATGCCATGTTATAATAATACTCACACTGAGGTCGTTACCCCATTTGAAGCCCAGGCCTCTCTTTCAAATTCCAGCTCTCTAGGAAATCTTTCTGAGGGAGAAATTTTCAAACCTTTGAATTGGCCACATGTAGTAGGCTACCCAAATTATAATTCTAACTGCATTCCTTTTAATAGCCCACTTTGACAAAACTAATAATGCAGACACCAACAATACTACAGAATGTGTTGGTTGGGAATTGGGCCAATCTCTTCAAGGGGTTCTGCCTGAGTTCTCAATGCCTCCATTCACAAACCATGGCCCCAACATAGAATTTGGGCCTTTTCAAGGATAGCTCCTCTCCTTCACCATATACACTCCTTAGTAAATATAACTCTACCAACACAACCATCATCGAGGCATCTCCTGGTCTTGTTTGCCTATGTGGGATTCCTAATAACTTTCTAATCACTCACTCAGAACTTCTAGAAGACATTGCTTATATGCATCTCTATCTCTAAACATGGGAGTGAATGTACTCTTGGGACCCTGGCTCCTCAAGGCCTCACCATTATGAATATAATACAGGACCCAAGAGAACATCTCTTGTCAGAAACAAGTGAGATTTTGACTTGGTTGTGGTTGGTGCAGCAGTGACGATAGCCACTGCAGTCCCCTGGGGAGGCTTTGCCTACTGTAAGGCCACCCTACAGGAACTCACTAAAACTATAGAAGTCTCCAAAGGTACCACCAATGCCCTAACTGGATTATTAGGATCAATAGACTTGCTAGCAAATGTAGTCAGGATAACTGACTTGTCCTTGATTATCTTTAGGCAGAACAGGATGAGGTATGTGCAGTCATTTACAAGGCCTGCTATACTCATGTGAATAACTCTGGAATGATTGAGACTAACCAGAAAAATTTATGAGCAGGCAGAGTGGCTACATAACTACAACAAACAGGGCCAAAATATTAAAGATACCCTGACTGCCAGGCTCCCTGGTTTAACGTGGTTTTTACCCCTTCTGGGTCCCTTAGTAATGTTGTTACTCTTATTTCTTGTAGGACCTTGTTTGTTTAATTTACTTGTTAAATTTGTGTATCTTCTAGACTTGAGCAGTTCCACATCAAGATAGCCTCAGGAATTCCTGTTCAACCTCTATATAGAATAAGATGAAAGTTCCGTGGTTCTCCATAGGCAGGGGCTACTGTCCTACCTAAGCTGGGCTACCAGCCAGGGCCCAAAAAGATTTTTAAGAACCATGTCTCTCAGGGTTAAGTTCAGGAATGGGAAAACTTAAGAGGCAAACCAGGACTAAGGACATCAATACAGAACAGATACTCTATCCTAAGAGTGATTGTCACACTTCCTGGAAAAGCACTGAATTGTGATGAATCATGACTGCACAGAAGATGCTTCTGTAGCCACCACATGACCCTTGTTTCATTATAATAGCATTAAAATAAATTAGCACTGTGGTGTCCCCCACAGTGGGCAATTCAAGGAAAATTGTGGGAGATGGAATGCACACTAGCTTTAAAGTAATATAACTACTCACACACACACAATCAAAGCCTGCCAAAAGTAATCCGGAACTATCCACCCTATAAGCATAGAATCTCTGCTCAGAGTTGGTCTGCTCCTGTATTCTGTGGAGTGTACTATTGCTTAATAAATCTGCTCTCTCTCTCTCTCTCTCTCTCTCTGCTATAAACTCTCTGTGTGTTTGGTTCATTTATTTTTTCATGGTCACCAAGAACCTGTTTACCTGAGCTCACTTGTGACAAGTGGACATTAACTGTTACATTATAAATTATGTGCAACAAAACATAAAGAATATACAGTGGGTTCTGGTGTCAGACCCCTTCCTCCTTCCTAGGAATTTTTAACCAGAAAGCTCTTTGTTGTTTTCTTTTTCTTTCCCTTCTTTCCTCCTTTCTCTCTGTCAGCTCTGAAGGTGGCTGAGTAATGTGGCACTTGCTGTTCTGGTGTTCTGTAGAAGACACCCCATTTTCTTTTCCTGTGATTATTGGTGACCTTTGCTTATTGTGACTATGGGAGTGGTTTTTTTCACCCAGTGTCTCACTGCAAATGGATCACTCCATTCATTATCTCTGTGTAATTCCACGCCGGATACTGCATGAAATCCATTTTTAAATATTTTGCAGTGTTAGAAATGCTGGAAAAGAAAGCCATCAGGTTAAATGGAAAAGAGCTAGGCGTTTTAAAATCCATAGTTCTTAAAGAAAAACAGTAAATATCTAACCAGTAGAGGTCTCTACTGATTGACAATAGCGAACAGTCTCCCATAGAGAAGAGTTAAGTAGGAACTACTATTCTAGGATAAGCTTTGGACTGGAGGTTTGAGGAGGGAGTGTGAAAATATAAGGAAAGAGCCTCTTTCCAGGGTCTGACAGCTCCCAGATGACTCTCCTCTCACAGATTCCCACATTCTCCTTCCTGCTTCCGCAAAATAATTATGCTCTAGGCACCAAGTAGCACATTTCCTGCCATTAAGTATTCTATAAATGAGAAAAGCAAGGAAGAAACATTTGTTTACTACCCCACAGAAAAATTATGGTGAAGAGGATGGGCATAAGGAGAGTGTGTGTTTTTTCCTAGGATCGTATTCCCCTCTACTGGTGAAAGCCTGTAACATTTTTCCCCACTAATGCAGTTTTAGAAGGAGGTAATGGGCCAGGAATACTGTTCCTGTATACTAGGAGAACATTTGGTGTTTTGTTTTTGCTCATAATGTATAATTTTTGGAGCCTGACAAGACCTCCAAGGAAATCACATGTTACCTCTTCTTTTATTTTCTTAATATTGAATTCTGAATTTTTCTTCCCTAAACAATGCTCTAGTGTCTGGAGAGAGATTACATTTATTTACTAAATGAGCATTTCTCTTCCAGCATGAGTTTTATCTTCCACATAACCCAACGAATGACATTGTAGAAAGAAACTCTTAGAGCTTCATCCCTGGAGACTCTCCTCTTTGTCTCCCCGGAGAATTAATAGTGCTGTTGCATTCCGGAATTGAAAAATGATAGATAACTTGTATCAAATTTTGTTGACACAATAAAATCCTTCTGACCTAAATATGAGGTTGTCCTATTGGCTTCTGTCTTATTAGGCAAGTTAAGGAAGACAGTCCTGGAGGAAGTGGGCTGTTCCAGTGACTAATATGGGAAAGCCCAGTGGGGATGACTTAGATTCATATTGATTACTGAGCCCTGTACCATCTACACATTTTAACACTAGTGTGATTTTTGCACTGATATTTAACACATGAAGGATATAGGAAATAAATGAAAATAGAGGGAGAAATAGAAAATTGACTTCTGGATTAGGCTTATCTCCACATTCATCTTGACATTTTAAAAGATTTTATTTACTTATGTTTAGAGAGAGGGAGGGAGGGAGAAAGAGAGGGAGAGACATTGCTGTTAACACATTGACTAGTTAGCTGCCTCTCACATGCCCCCAACCAGCAACCTGGCCCACATTCCAAGCATTTGTCCTGACATGAAATCCAACGGATGACCTTTTATTTTGTGGGATGATGCCCAACTCACTAAGCCACATCAGTCAGGGTTCATCTTGACATTTTGATGAAGGTAATGGTGTAAATAATTTTTAAAAATTGTATCTGCAGGCAGTCTCCAGAGTATTACCTGTTGCTATCCCAGTGGCATCATGGATGTGCATAAATGTTTAAAATCATCCTTACAGCACACTAATAATTAATTCAACTCCCAATTAATTCTGACAGTTTGGTATGCAATCCCTTTCCACTCTTTGTTTTTATTCCCTGCCTCCCTGTGTTTATTTTATTTTATTTTTTTTAATTAGAGAGAATAGTGTTGTAAAAAGGGAACAGTTAATTTATTTATTTTCATTCTTTATAGAAAGAGGCGACGGGAGAGAGGCAGAGAAGGAGAGAGACATCAATGTATGGTTGCCTTTCACCTGACTCTAGCCACAGATCTAACTGGAGACCTGGTTTGCAACCTTGTTATGTGCGCTGGCTGGGGAATCGAACCTGCGACCTTTGGGTTCGCAGGCCGGCACCTTACCCGCTGTGCTACGCCTCCCTGTGTTTTGAATTGAATATTCACTTTCTCTTAAAAGTAATACTACTTTGAAGACTATTGAAAGATGATTTTCAAAAAGAAAAGGTTAAAATCATGACTTTCATGGGATAAAAATAAACAGGTGTAAAGACTTTATTTTACTCATTAACCAATGAGGATACCAGGCAGATATTATATTTGTTCAAAAGAGAATATGACACATTTATAAATTAGGAATATTGAAATGAATATGCAAATAGGAGCAAAATTGTTTTTCCACAGAAGAGAAATCACTTGAACTTCTACTGGGTACAATTTGCATGTCAATAGACAATAATTATCTTTCATTGTTACTTCTTAGCTCCAATTTACACTGTTCTATTGCATTAAAGACTAGAATCAGAGAACCCTGAGCATTCTTGGGAGCCCAGATAACATATAGTAGTAGTTTTCTGGTGAAGCACAATTCTTTTTCCTACAAGAAAAAACAGTTTTCTGTTTGAGGCTCTTTTTTGCTATTAGTTTTCTTAGAAAACAGGTAGATCCAAGGCTGACTTTGCAACCTCTGGGTTTCCATATCAGATTTTTGATATTCCACTTGTGCAAGACATAGTGAACCTAGATCAGAATTTGCATAGCACACAAATGAAATAGTCAATAGTTTGAGGTGTTCCCCATCCCCTGGAAGTTCTAGTTAACTGTGTGAAATAACCAATTTTCTCTTGTTTCTTAGCATTCATTCATTGTATTCATTTAGCAAATATTTCCTAATCACCTAATTATTTGTTATCAGGTCGAAGGAAACAGAAGTAGATTAGACAAAGACTCTGTCAAGGAACCTGAATACAACAGATGAAGTTTATTCCAGAAATTCAGAGGTACAGAAAATATCAACATACTTTATTTTCTTTAAATCAAATTTATTCTGAATTTGACACCAAGATGCCTGTTTTGCAAGTAGTTTTATCTCAGTCATTATACAGCTTTCTTAGAGTTATATAAATGTTATATCATTTATAAAAAAGCAAAATGTTCTGGGGATTGTCTGTAGTCTGGTATTGTGCAGTACTTTATAATTTAGTGGGAATCCTGGCTAGATCGTCTATGTGGTTGTTTCTGCTTTTGGTTGTCTTTGACTAGGTTGTCTTACAACTCTGTAAAGAAAGAAGTTAACTGTAGAATACTAATCATTACATAAATGTTTTCTGTGCATAACTAGGCAAGTGTTCCTGTTCATGGCAATGCAAGTTGATTTTTCAAATAGAGAATATAACTCTCTGAAAGTCAAGTTTTGATTTGAACTGGTTTTTATATATCTTACTGGTTTCCTCATTAATTATTGGGTTAAATAAAATTTAACCCAATATGTTCACTTTATATTTGTTCATTTTATATTTATGTTCTTGATATGTTCATTTTATATTTGTATAAGAGTCATGATTTTTCTTCTTTTGAAATGTATCCTCTAAAGTTACATGAATATGATTCCACTAAAGTGCACATGTGTGTCATTTGAAGTGGTTCCTGCCTCAGTAGTGATGATAGTCTTTGCTAGGTATCTGTAATTTCAGGGCTGCTATGTGGTTTTGCAGGGTTTGAAACACTAAACTCTAGAGGGTGCCATTTACATAGACTAGGAGTAAAATTGTTCAGGTAGTAAAAATGGCATAGGCCATGGGTTTCTGTCTTAACTACTCAATCCAATAGGTGCAAATAGATTTGCAGCTCTAGGCAATATGTTAATGAGTAGACAAGGCTGTGTCTTCCCAAATTTTATTCATAAAAACAGGCACCTGCCCATGGGCTATACTTTGCTGACTCCTGACATACACCATGGTAAGTTGTCAGTAATTCCCCTTGAAAAGCTGTAAGAGAATGAGAAGTAGGATCTCCCCATGTATATTTCTCTTTCCTCTGTTTTCCTATTTGCTCCTCAAAAGACACTTGATTGATCTCAGTACCCTCTAGCATAATTTTCTCAAAGACTAATCTTTTGAAAATAAAAGATAGAAAGGAAAATGTTAAGAAACATTGCTTTGGTCCAACAATGTCCCTGAATCAGAGGACCTGAACACTGGCCACCTCGATGGAAAAGGGGGAGAAAAATATGAGATCAAAATGCAAATTGAGGTCTCAGTAACCTACCTTGTCATAGAGGTAATACCTATATTTTCTATAACAATTACTTTAAAAATTTTTCTTATTTTTGTGAAATACAGGATGCATGAGATAAAGTGGCAAAATTTTAGTAAAATACACAACATACCACAAAAGTGTTATATTTTGAAATAAATTTATTCTTATATGTAAATACATAAACATAGTTATTATTTTTTAAATTGTTCACAAAAGTCTCCATTTGCTGCAATAATAGACTCGATTCGACTTCAGAATCTTGAGCATGCTTTAATTATCTTTTCTTTATCTATGAACATTATCATGTTTTCAATCTTAGTTTTAACAGCCTCTTTATTGAAATGAGGTTATTAACTTCTCTCTCACAAATGCTGCATACATAATAGTTTAAAGGACTTGTATCTGGTGAACTAGGTGGCCAGATTTCCTTTGACCAGACTTCAGGAACATTGACACTGAGAAATTCTTGCACTTTTTTGGCATTCTGTGCTGGTGCACCAACTTGTTGGGAGATCAAAATGATATCCATTTGCAACTTGCTTCATCCATGGTGCAACTACTCCTCTCAAAACACCAAAGTAACCATCAACAGTCACTTTCAAGCCTTGTAGAAAAAATGTGGGGTCATGATATCTTCTTCATTGCTGACAACACATAACACCATCACTGTAGCAGGAAATTTTGTTTTCATGACAATTGGGACTTCATTAAGATTCTCGTAGAGCCACCTGTTGTGTATTCTGTTGACTATTTGGTCCTGCTGAAAATTCTTTTCATCAGAGAAGAAAATCAGAGGGTTTTTTATTTTGGGATTTTTCCGCTTTGTTAGCAGTTTCCTTGCTTTTTCAAAGCACCTTTCCTTTGTCTGCTGTGTCAAAAACTGGCCTCTCCTAAGAACATAGCATCTTTATCTGATATCTTCAGCAATAATCTTGTGAGCCATTGCATCCAACATCTGCAGTTCTCTTGCTATGGAGCACATTGACTTTCCTGGATCTTCATTAATGATCCCCTGGATTCTGTGTACAATATCTGGACTTGTGTGATCCTTATGTACCTTATGCATTTTCCTTGTTGGCAACATCAGGATCAGCATCATACACCTTCTTCACGCTGTATACTGTATGTAAAGGGATGTTATGCAGTCCGCAATTTCCTTGGCAGTTTGCCCTGCCCACCGTCCAGAAATTATGGGTGCTCTAACATTGTGTTCCTTTGACATGATGGTTGCTCTCAGAATTTAATACTTTATATCTGAAACAATTATGTTAAATCATAACCTTAGAAACATAATTTTTCAAAATTAATAAGCATGTGAAATAAGGAAATGCAGTGTTATTGCCAATTTATTGCATGCACCCTGTACTTTATGGTTTTTCAAGGCATTTTTCAATACTTACACAGAAAACAAAACATGAAGAGCTAAGGTGGTTGTGTTCTAGTCAATGTTTAACAACTGCCTGAAGACTTAAGCTAGGTCAGAAAAGGCCATTTGACTTCTGCCTGGTGCTTCTGGTATATTTGTTTAGGAGGGAACCACCTACAGGATAGGAAATCTGACTACCTAGCTGGAGAGAACACACAAAGGTGCTTTGGTAGATGGTCACTATCAACTGCCAGCTGTGCAAGTGAGCTGTCTTGGGCTTGAAAGTGGTCAACATATGGAAAGACACTCAACATCACTAATCATCAGGAAAATGCAAATCAAAACCACAGTGAGATATGTTCTCACACCTGTGAGAATGACTTATCAAAAAGACAACTGATAACAAATGTGTTGAGGGTATGGAAAAAAGAAATCCTCATGTACAGAGGCATTGTAAGTTGGTATAGCTACAATGAAAAATGGTATGGTGGGTCCTCAAAAAATTTAAAGTATAATTATCACACAAGTCAGCAATTTCCACTGCTGGGTATTTATCTGAAGAAAATGAAAACACTAATTTGAAAGGAAACATATGTACTCCTATGTTCATTGGTTCATTGCAGCATTATTTACAATGGTCAAGACATGAAAGCAACCTAGGTGTCTATTAATAGAAAATAGATTAAGAAGTATATATATATATCTATATATATATCTATATATATATATCCATAACCATAAAATCTTGCCATTTGTGACAACATGGGTAGACCTAAATGTTATTATCCCAAGTGAAATGAGTCAGACAGAAAAATACAAATGCTGTATGATTTCACGCACTGATTACTGTGAAATCTAAAATCATAAAACAAATGAATAAATAAAATATAACAAAAATAGGCTCATATATACAAAGAACAACTTGATAATAGCCAGAGGAGAAGGTGGGAGAGATGGGTGAAAAAAATGGAGGTGTACTTTTCTGAATCTCATTGATGGTCTGAAATCTCTTCCCTTTCAAAGGTGATGTTAGTTTTGGGAAAACCCAGAATTTGCAGGGCACCAAATCTGAGCAGAAGTGGGGCTGAATCACCAGGGTGATTTTATGTTCCACTAAAAACTTGCATGAGATGTGATGCTTGAGCGGTGCATTGTGATGAAGTTGTCAGTCACCAGTTGCCCATAGCTGTGGCCTTCTAAATCATCCAAATAGTTTCTGTGGAGGAATCTTCAAACTTAATGCAAAATCTGATGCAAATTTGTTGTTCTACTTGCTCAGTCATTAAAAAAAATATTTTATTTTATTATTTTTGGAGAGGGGAAGGGAGAAAGGCAGAGATGGGGAGAGACATCAATGTATGGTTGCCTTTCACCTGCCTCCATCTATGGACCTGGCTGGAGACCTGCCTTTGCAACTGGTTACATGCCCTGTCTAGGAATTGAACCAGTGAATATTGGATTTGTAGGCTAGTGCCTTGGCACTGTGCCATGGGCCAGGACCCAGTTTGAATGCAATGGCCACACTTAATGGCTTCTACCACCAGCTCTGACTAGTACAGTGAAGTCATCATGGTTCACACATGCACATGCCAGTCCACGCTCCTTGGCTGCCAGGTTACAGCAATGTTGCACAAACTGTTCTCATTATATTAGCAATGGTTGGACTATTTCTAGACAGACCTTGTATATTAGTATATGTATATGAGAGTCTATCTATAACATAAGCTTCTGAAAATGGAATGGGTAGGTCAAAGGTGTATGAATTTTATATTTCAGAAGATAATAGCAACTGACCCCCCAAGATTTTATTAGCTTCACTCCCACTGCCTATTTTGTCACATATTTATCAATGAATGTTATCATTGAATAATATTTTTTGCCATTCTTTTTCTCATTGATGAAAATTTATATCATTGTATTAATTTGCATTTCCTTAATTATTAGTTAGGGTTAGTGCTTCTAATATATGTTTATATTTTTGGCCAGCATATTTCCTTTCCCCTAGGTAATTTTCTTGTTTTTGCAATGTTTCCAAGGCTCCTTGTGTATTGGGGACTATTAACTATGTTGCACTCAGTTGTAAATTAGTATGTTGCCCAGTATAGGAGTGTGGGCCAATGGAAGGCACATTCTCTCCATGACAGCAGATGGGGATGAGTGAATTATGTGTGGTGATCATAAGGTCAGACCTCTCTTCCGAGTAATTTTAAAAGGACCACGATTTATGGTTTGGAGGTTTCTAGTTCTCAGATAAGTCTATATCAGACTATAATTATTATAAACACACCCTGCTACATAAATAATTAAATGGCATTTATTTTATTTAAAGGTTAGTGTGACGATGACATAGAGCATTCTTATATTTATAATAAGATATTAGACCTGGCTCCTAAAGTAGCGAGTTAACTGGGATCAGTGCCATAACACTGATCTTTGTCTTAGATATTTGCTTCCATCATTTCATTTCTAAAATAAATGAGCAAAGTTGGAATGTTTAAACACTAAAGTACATTTAGAGCTTAAAAATCAAGTTGTATATTTGTTTCTGTTACAGCCTTTGTTCCATCAGAAAGAACTATTTTCTTAGGTTGAGGTCACAGTTTGCAGGTCCTCAGAGCATCCCAGAGACCCAAAATTTAATTTTCTTTTACTAAGAGTGTTAAAAGTGGGATTTAGTATTCTTTGTTCAAATAAGGACAAAAGGCTGTGAGAAGCTGAGTAACTAGCAACCCTTACAGAAGTCAGCAAGTATGCATGTGCCTCCCAAGGAACACAGTGAGGTTATGGATTGAATTCTCTCGCTCTAAGCGTCCAGTGCCTAGCCAGCCATCCAGTGCAGCAAGGAAAGAAGCATATCTTCTCTCTGTGTCTATAGCTGCCACAGTTATTTTGTGCCAAATTCCAAGTGCTAAGTTTCCTGCAAAGCTTCTGTGCTGTTACAGGCATGACCAGAGACCCAGGTTATGTTCTCAGACTCCAGGGTCTGTCTCATATTTCTTTACTTTAGAGGCTTAGGAGAAATCATAATTCAGAGGCCATGTGCTAGGTGAGTTTAAAGACTGAGGTGTTAACCCATAACTAAACCACAGGCCATTGGGTACCAGAGATTTATAATCCAATAATCACTGGAAGCTCTGTACTTAATAGAGGCCAGATATTTTCAAGAGACATGAGGTTTAGTTTCCAGATAAAATCTTCTACTGATATTCATGTTGCTATCTGATTTTATCCAAATGCTGAGGAAGTATAAAAGTGTGCAGCATATCTAAAATCATTAAAACAGTTAGCAAATAGAAGAATGAGATGATAGATAAAAGATACTTAAGACAGAAAGGGGTGAGTGGTATAAGGAAATGAGTTGTCCAATGCTTTATACTTGGTATGGGGTATCTGGTGACCCAGAGGAGACATCTAAGGTTTTGCTGCATTTCTTTTTTTTTTTAATTTAATTTTATTGTTGTTGTATTACATCCATCCCCTTTTTGCTCCCCTCTGTCCTCTTCCCCACCCACCCATTCCCCCACAAAGTCAATCCCACCTGTTGCCCATGTCCATGGTTCCCTCATACTGGGTTTTTGTCTAAACTGCTCCCCTTCCTTGTCTCTGTTTCCCCCTTCCCCCTAACCCCCTTCCCCCTTTACCACTGAAGGCCAGTCACTGTATTCATATATCTGGTTCTGTTTTGCTTGTTGTTAGTTTTGTTCATTATTGTCCTGTAATGGGTGAGATCATATGGTATTTGTCCTTCATTGACTGGCTTATTTCACTAAGCATAATACTTTCTAGTTCCATCCATGTTGTTGCAAAGGTTAGACGTTCCTTCTTTCTTTCTGCTGTGTAGTATTCCATTGTGTAAATGTACCAAAGTTTTTTGATCCAATCATCCACTAATGAGCACTTAGGCTGTTTCCAGCACTTGGCTATTGTAAATAGTGCTGCTATGAACATAGGGGTACATAGGTTTTTATGAATTGGTGTTTCAGGATTCTTTGGGTATAGTCCTAGTAGTGGAATATGAGACTATATCACATTGAAAAGTTTCTGTTCAGCTAAAGAAAACACAAGCAAAATTCAAAGGGAACCAACTGTATGGGAAAACATAATTGCTAATGATACCTCAGATAGGGGTTTGATCTCCAAAATATATGAAGAACTAATGTGACTCAACACCAGGGAGACAGACAGCCCAATTAAAAAATGGGCAAAAGACCTGAACAGACAACTCACTGAGGAAGATATACAAAGGGCCCAGAGGCATATGAAAGAATGCTCAACATCACTAGTCATCAGAGAGATGCAAATTAAAACAATAATAGGATACCACCTCACACCTGTCAGAATGGCCATCATCAACAAATCAACAAACAAGTGTTGGCAAGGATGTGGGGCAAAGGGAACCCTGGTGTACTATTAGTGGGAATGCAGGCTGGTGCAGCCACTATGGAAAACAGTATGGAGTTTCCTCAAAAAACTAAAAATGGAATTACCTTTTGATCCAGCGATTCCACTACTAGGCTGCATTTCTAAAAATTAAAATTGACATGATACATGTGGTTGCACCTCTGGTAATGCATCTTTAGCAGAATGTCACAGAAGTGATGCAGTTTCTTCATAAACCCTGTTAGGTGACGCACAATTTCAACTTGTTGCATTATTAACATTATTAATGATGCGATTAAATTATATCTGCTATGCTTTTCCACAGTAACATTAACCTCTTCTCCTTTGTAATTAGAATATATTTTGTGGGCAGATTTAAATCTTTGTAAATATCTCTTTCCTCCTTAGTTTCAATGTATGTATGTATGTATGTATTTATATTTAGTTTTTTAATTTAGTTTTGGGTAATAATATTTTACTATCATTATGTATTTGACACTCAAATTCTTAGAATTGGCTAGTAGGAGTCCTTTCTTTCTTTTTTTTTTTTTAATTTTTTTTTTTTAAATTTCATTATTTTTAGAAAGAGGGGAAGGGAGAGAGGCAGAGAGGGAAAGAGACATCAATGTATGGTTGCGTTTCACCTGCCTCCAGCCATAGACCTGACTGGAGACCTGGTTTGCAACCTGGTTATGTGCCCTGGCTGGGGAATCGAACCTGCGACATTTGGGTTCGCAGTCCTTTCATTTTTTATGTAAATATCTATGCTAGTTTATATAATCCTACTACGTTGTCTTTTTGACATGGTCCATTATTCTTTGAGTACTTCCTGAGTTTCTACCACAAAATGTTATATGTCCACTTTGGATTTTCTCTGCCCAAACCTGAAACTGGCCACTTTGCCAAGGTGCCTTTTAATGAAGAATTATAGTTGAACACCATGATCCTGGTACTAGGTGTGCTCATTGATCATCTGTATTGTTGGTCATGGTTCTTTTAGTAGTCACATATAAATACATATGTTTTTATATGTATCTTTACACATTTGTTTTCTTATATTTAAAAATAAATTATTGAAGTATGATTTATATTCAAAATTCACTCATTTTTAATATACAGCTAAATTGGTTTTGACAGATGTACAGAGTCTTGTAAATACCTTTCCAATCAAGATATGGTACATCTCCATCATCCTAAAATACTCCCTGGTGCACCTTTGTATTCATTCTTCCTGACCCCATTATGGGCAGACACTGATTTCTAGCACCATAGTTGGTTTTATCTGTTCTAAAATTTTATAACAGAAGCATATGGTAAATGTTTCTTTTGTGTTTGGCCTTTTTCACTCAGTTTGTCAATGAGATTCATTCATGTTATTGCATGTATCAGTAGTTTCTTTCTTCTTATTGCTGGGTAGTATTTCATTGTATGAATAAACCATATGTTTATGCCATCATCTGTTCATGAACATTTGGGTTGTGTTGAGATTTTGCTATTGTAAATCAAATTTCTAGGAATACATGTATAAGTGTTTTTGTGAACATATGTTTTCATTCCTCTCTGAGTAAATTTCTAAAATTGGAAGTGCTGGTCATATGGGAAGTGTATGTTTGACTTTATGAGAAAGTGCTAAACTCTTTTCTAAAATGGCTGTGCCATTTTATATATTCCTACCAACAGTGTATGAGTTTCAATTGCTTTATACTCCATACTTGCTGATACTTGGAAATGTCAATCTTTTTAATTTTAGCTATTTTAGTAAGTGTGTACTGGTATCACATTATAGTTTTAATTTTTATTTTGCTGATGACTAATGCTGTTGAGAATTTTTTATGTGCTTTTTGTCATTATTTTCTTTTTCTTTTTAAAATATTCTGGATACTTTTTTGGAAGTTGTTCTCTTTTTCTTATTGAGTTATGAGTTTGTTAATATTCTGGGTGCAAATTCTTTTTTATACACATGTATTTAAAATATTTTCTTCCAATGTTAAGTGCCCCACATTTCAGTTCTAATAATAATGCCTTTTAAAGGGAAAAATTTTTAAAAATTGAAATTTAGTTAATCATTTCTATATTATGTATTTGGTGTTTTGTATCCTAAATAAGAACACAACTGAAATAGGAACTTTGCCTAAGTGATGGTCAAAAACATTTTTCTCCTATATATTTCTAGAAGTTTTATACTTTAGCTTTTAGGTGTATTATTACAATCCATTTTGAGTTTACTTTCATGACAACAAAGAGAGCAATTAATTTTGTATCACACATTTGAATTTTCATGAAAGCCCCGGTAAAGATATTGGATCAAGAAAGATTCCTTCCTCTTCATGCCAAAGGAAAGGAACTTTGGGATTAAGTCATGGCTGGAGTTTCTTAGTCTGCTGGGTAAAAATATTTTGAGCATATGCATGTAGAAATCAAATTCTTAAGTGTTCCAAATTTGGTTTTATTTAAAAAAAAAATGCTCAGAGAAGGGAAAATATAATTAGGCCTAAATCAGGCTGATTTTATTTTTTTTAATTGCCTTTCAGTGACTTTATAGCTCAGAAGAGAGAATGTTAACTGCACTGGCCCATCAGCACAGAATATAAAGTCGAGAGAATGATTTCTCCACTGAGTAATTTTTAAAAAATTTTTATGGGGAGGCAATTCTATTTCCCCTCTTTCCTCTGTTTTCCAGTTAATGATGGATATTAGCCAGGTCCTCTTTCGTTCCTATAAATGCTTTCTCAGGACTGCTTTTGTATATGATAAACCAGAGTTTTCCAACCTTGGCATTATTGACATTTGGGGCTGTATTAGTTTCCTAGGGCTGCCATAACAGAATGCCACAGACTGGGTGGCTTAAACAATGGGAGTTTATTTTCTCTCAGTTCTAGAGTTTGGAAGTTTGAGATCAGGCATTGGCTGGTGTGGTTTCTTCTGAGGCTTCCCTCCTTGGCTTATGGATGGTTCCATTCTTGCTGTGTCTTCACAGGGTGTTTCCTCCGTGTGAGCACATCCCTGGTCTCCCTTTGTGTGTCCAAATATCCTCTTTTTGTAAGGATACCAGTCAGATTGAGTATGAGACTATCCTAATGACCTATTTTATCTTCATTACCTTGTTAAAGGCCCTATCTTCAAGTAGTCACCTTCTCAGATACTGGGGTTTGGTACACAATCCAGCCCATTCTAACAATTTTTTGTTCGGGGTTGGGTGAGGAGAGGTGCTGCCCTGTGTTGCTCTTGGATGCTTAACTGCACCCCTCACCTTTACCTACTGGGTGTCATTAACACTGTTCCACCATGACAACCAAAAATGCCTCCAGAATCTGCCATTGTCTTTTGGAGGGCAAAATCACCCTTGGTTGAGAACTATTGTCTTATAAGAAGAAAAGATATTTTGCAATTTGTTTACTTCCTGTATCAGAGGTTGATATCATTTTGAACCCAGATGTTGCTTGAAGTTGAATCTCAAAACCACATCCTTTTTATTACATCATATTCTTCCCAAAACCTATGCATTAAAAATGTTTAAGTAAACATAAATTACTGAACAATTAAATACCATAAACTCTCCCCACCCCATTGTCTATCATAATTTTTAATTCTTATTAACTACACAGAACTTATTCTAGTTTTCTTTTTTTCATATTTGTGCTGCTCCTTTTTGACAGCAAGAAACCTCCCAATATATGAAAATGTGTGTGTGTGTGTGTGTACACATATACAGTACTATATGTTAACCTCCTTCTATGTATTTAATCTCTCATTGCCACTGTCACCACTGATGTCCCATGCTTGATGTGTATGTCCTCCTTATCCTGCTGGGCTCCAATATCTCTGGGATGCTCCCCTACACAGACATCCTTCTCATAACCATATTGTGCCCTGTGCTGGGGTACCCCAACATAGGTGTCCTTTTCACTTTGCTTGGATATAACCTAAATGGGGCTGCCCTCTTGCTAAGATGACTTCCTCATCCTGCTTAAGGTCTGATACCTCATGCTGAGCCACCTCTTATACAAACACCCTCTTCACTCCTCTCAGGTTCTGACATTCTACAGTAAGCAACCATCCTAATCTGTACTTGGGAATCTGATCCCCTATGTCACTCCCCCTCCTCAACCTTACATGGGTTCTGTCCTCAGCCGCATGGGCTCTGATTGCTTTTACTGGCCAGATATCATTTTTGGCCTTTCAGACTTGGCCACTCTGCTCCCCACCCTCTTCTGTAAACACCTCCACACTTCACCCAGCCCTATCTAATGGCTTTGGATTAATTTTTTTCAGAAAAGGAATAATATAGAAACAAAAAGACTTTTAAAAAGAACAAATGGATGAGAAGAATTTGATCAGGAGAGACCTTGTTCAAATCAAGAGTCATCATCTTTTCTCAGGTTAGCCCTTCTCCCCTTTCCTATCTATGGAGACATTCTCCTTACCAGAAGTAAGCTCTTCTGTGAAAACAAAAAATTATAGTCAGTGAGCATCTGCTAAACACTAGTTAGAAAATAATTTTTCTAATTTTTTTCTAATGTTTTTTTCCTGTGAGGATTTCATTACCTTACATACTTTGAAACCATTTTCTTTCTTTCTTTCTTTCTTTCTTTCTTTCTTTCTTTCTTTCTTTCTTTCTTTCTTTCTTTCTTTCTTTCTTTCTTTCTTTGTCTCTTTCTTTTTTCTTTCTTTCTTTCTTCTTTCTTTCTTTCTTTCTTTTTTTCTGGAGCTGTAAAAGTTTGGGATTATAATGAAAAGAAAAGACTGCTTAAAATGTCCTAAGAATGCCAGTTCTCCAGTGTCTTTGACCCCTGGGATAGGAAGACTAGCTTCATGTTGGACAGGGATTATATCCTGGCATCAAAAATCCATTTAAACATTGGAAATTAAATGTACTGATTCTTCTTCCAAGAATTGTCATTAATTCATTGTTTCATTAGACAAATCTTGGACTTTGGCTTCTCTTTTGGTAAAGTAAGAATAGCATTTCCCATTGGCCAAGATAAGCAGGGGTCAGTTCAAACAAAGAATTTAAAGCCAAGACATGCTGCACTTCTCAGTGAAAACTTTTATGGAAGTTCAAAGTATTGATTTATTTCTAAAATAATGTTATCTTTATTAGACATACTCACAAAGGGCAAAATATTTTCCTTGTTTTGAAAATTAAATGAAAGTACCAACAAATGTTGCCTAAAAATGTAACTAACTGGCCATTTTAAGGACAGTCATTCATGTCACTAACATTTGAAATAAAATAATCATGCAAAAAAAATGAATGCTGGGTTATTTGTGATAGGAACGTACAGAGGTCAGGTTTTTGGTCATGAAGTTGAATATAGTTAACGGGAATCTGTGGATGCTCAGAGAAAAACAGATTGACCAAAGCTTCTGGCATACTTCTACTTGATAATATTTTCCACAACTATTTTATTCTGCCTTTCATCAAACAAAATATTAGAGTATTTAAATTTTAAGTTTATGATCTATAGCTTTAATTTTTAAATATTAATTTTACTCCTAAGAAGTTGGTTGGCCAAGTTCTCTCTGTATTATGTTGATATCAATATGACTTTAGCTGAATTACATTCAGATGAAGTTATCAATATTTATAGTAAACATACTGGACAAAGAGTCCTGAGAATTGGGTTCATGCTCTAGGTCTGTGGAATTAGCTAAGTGATTTTCCTCTTTGGGTTTCAATTTCATTTGTCAAATAGGAGATAAATATATTGCACCAATTTACCTCAGGTAGCTTTGTGAGACACCAAATAAGGGTGAGAGCAATTTTGGAAATTCTTCAGTGCTATACCTTAGAAGATACTAATTTATATTTAATTGCCTCTCTGGTGATCCACACTTATAACTGAATTTATCTTCATTGCCTCTTCTACTCTTTTTCTGTCATCAGTGGTACCACAATTTCTCTAGTCATATAGGCTTGAGATTTTGTAGACCCATTCTAGTTTTCTGTTACCGTTTTCTACTTTCTCCAATTTTGCATTGAGCCTCATTATTTCTTCCTCCGTGTTATATTTCAGTTTTACTATTTTACTCTAATGTCATTGCTATAAATCTATGTTGGAACTTCTCTCCTTTGGTAATAAGTCAGGAGATAGGGTAGCAAGAACCATTTTGGCCTCATACTTACTAGGTAGTCTTACTACACAAGAGAGCCCTTAACTGGCCACATTTTGACTAAATCTCCCCAAGAGAAAGCAGAAAATGGCTTTTATGCCTTTTACATGGAATTCTGTTTTAGTGCAGACATTTTAGGGACACCTGAGCTTGCATAAAAGAAGAACATGATATCTAATGTTATATTTGACTGTGTATACTAGAAGAGATAGAGGAAAAGTTGGTGCTTATGATGAGGGGTGAGATTCTCCAAAGAACTGACATTACCCCATTGTTCTGTTCATGAACACAAGGTTAGAGACTCAAGTAGGTGTTATTTGTAAATCTGAAATGGGAAATAGCACCTAGGAAATATGTTATCAGGAAACAGAGATTCAGGCAATGAGTGGGGGTCTAGTCCCTGAGGGGGACTGTTAAAGGCTGGTAATGTCTCTAGTTGGAATCAGGGACTGAGCCTACAAGAGTTTGCCAGGTATTAAGAAACAATTAGATCAGAGGTAGTGACCAGGCTGCTGAATCAAAACAGATGCCAGGTTATCAGATGGGAGAAGTAGTCTAGCACCTTCTTTAATTCAAAGTGAACAATACCAAGCTCCATAAGTTTAAGTTAAAGCTCATTAAATCCTTTTCAGCTAAAGTCAGATTTGTTTCAAGGATTGAGCTGTTGCTGAGGCTAATTCATCTCTGGGAACAGGAGTTCTCCCGAGTCTGGGGATGAGGTAAAACTGGCTGACTGACAGCTGCATTGTCAAGAAAAGAATACTGGCTTTGGAACAATATACCTGAATTCCAGTTCAATCTCATGCAACCCTGTGACTGTGACTTTTCTAAGAATCAGTTTTCTTATCCATAAGGTGGGTATGATATTATTTATGTAATGAAGGTTATTGTAAGTCTTAAGTAAAATGATATTTAGTTTTGGGAAATATACTGGACTGTTACATCACTGAAATTCTCACAGATTAAGAAAAACAGTATTTCTACTACTTTCATGCATGAGAAAAGCAAAGAGGCTTAGAAAAAAATTGAAACTATGTGCAATACTGGCTTTGTTTCTTGGTTCAACATACTTCCTTCAGGGGTCAATTTCTTAAATGTAATTAGGGTTTTTTTTTTTTTTTTTTTTTAAGCAAATGTTAAAAGCTTATTCTTTCATTCAATAAATATTTATTGAGCATCTATTATATGTAAGGCACTGTTCTAAGTGCTTGGAATATTTCATAAATGAATGAAACAAAAGTCTCCGTTATAATGGAGCTTATATTCTGGTGGGAGAAGGTAGATTATAAACAATGAGCATAATATACTTAATAGATTAGAATGTGCTAAGTGTGATGGAAAAAATAAAGCAGGAGAAACTGAGAGCTGAAATTTTAACTGGAATCATTAGAGTAGACCTCACTGAAAAGATGGTATTTGAAGAAGGACTTTAGGAGATGAACTGGTAGGCATGTGGATGGACATTTGGAAGGAAAGTGTCCTTGGCAGTAGGAGTAGCCTTGAGGCTTGCCTGCCTCGTTCTCAGACAGGTGTTGACAACTCTAGCCCATGTGCCAAATCTGACCCACCAACTGTTTTTGTCAACAGAATTTTATTGTTGACAAACACAATCATGCTCATTGTTTACATGATGCAAGTAAACAATGCATGATGCACGGTTGGATAGTTGCAACAGAAACCTTATAGCCTTCAAAGCCTTAACTAGTTAACATTCGAAAAACTTTATGAAATGAATTTACTAACCACTGCTCTAAAGACCAGCACTGAAATGGAGTGAATAAGAAACAAACAACAAATTTCTGTTTTTTTTTTTTTTTTTTTGTGAGGGAAGGGATTTTTAAAAATTTATTTATTTATTTATTTATTTAGGTTTTTTTTTGCTAAAAAATTCATTTATTTATTATGTTTATGAGTTTCTTTTCAACTTACTTAGACTATATCTAGAGAAAGCACATTTTTAATACATTTTTAAAAACAAACAAGGGAATCAACTGCCATATTGTCTTTATTTTCCCTAATAGGGGCAATTATGCATTTATTTGTTCTTTAGGTTTTGTTTTTGAAAGAAAACCTCCAATGTTTTTGCTAAGAACATTCAAAAACAAAGGGTGACCAGAGTGCAGTATCAGACAAAATCCAACAGGTGGCTGTATTTCTCAAAGTTTCAAAATCAGACTGTCTATTGCATGCAGGTTTCCACCTTAGTGTGCAAGTTACTACCCATTATTCTGCAATTCCAGGATCATTAATCTATGACCAGGGGCTCTGCAATGGGAAACAGGGAAGGTCATCACATAACCAGAGATGATTTCATTGACTTTATCCAGATTAGTGCTTCTGTTGTTCACTCAAAAGCTTCATAACCAATATTTATCCATATCCTCAGTCTGGTTAGCACTGTGTGGTACCCTCTTACATTAAATAGAAAATATACGGAAGAGTTGAGAATCTGTAGTGAGAGACGTTGAGCAGAGTTCTGCATGCATGATAGTAATTGAGTGAATTTGGAAGTTATTTGGTCCCTTGGAGTAATTTAATCAGTAAATGACATTAACAGTAATTTCTACATCATAGTATTTGAGAAGGTTTTATACAGGATGTAGATAAGAGTCCTTAATTTTTATCAAGATGTTTTATACTAAATATTATTACTTCATTTCTCTCAAACATTTTATCATATTCTGCTTTATTCTATCAGAAAATGTTCATTCATAGATCTTAACAGCTTTGAATAATCTTTACATGATTGCTTTGATCATGCTGCTGTTTAAAAGATTTTGGGCTCATTCTTACTCTTTTTTAAAAAAAATATTTTATTTATTATTTTTAGAGAGAGGGGAAGGGAGAGAGGCAGAGAGGGAGAGAGACATCTGTGTATGGTTGTCTTTCATCTGCCTCCAGGTATGGACCTGGCTGGAGACCTGGTTTACAACCTGGTTATGTTGCCCTGGCTGGGGGATCGAACCAGTGACTTTGGGTTCACAGGCCAGCACCCTATCCATGTGCCACCAGCCAGGGCTCTTTCTTATTCTTTTAGCACTGGCATATGGACATCTGAAGTCATGTTATTCCCTCATGTGTCTCCAGGTATTTTCTCCTGAATGTTCCTGTACTTGTGTCTGTTTCCTTCAATAACATTGTCCAAAATGAACTCTTTTCTTGACTTAAAATCTTTTCTTCATGTTAACATATTTTTATTTATTTTTTGTCAGATATTGTCTTTCCAGTCCTTATAAAACAATGCTCTCTCCCCAGGACATTATTTTGATATGTCAATGTGCAAAAAATGAAATTCAGCACTTTCCATATTGTGTACATCATATTAAAAGGTTTAGTATATAAAATTCTCACCCAAGAAGGTTATAATCAAATATGAAATATAATGAGAGAAGATAATTTCTATACAACAAGTCGGAATAGTCTCTTTCCTACTTACTACGTTGCCAGGTATCTACTTGTATGAAAAGTGTTTTCAGGCTCTGATTCTCCCTCAGGTACATGCCTCTACTACTAAATTAGCCATGTCAAGTCACCATATGGCCTCCATGCTCCTCCACACCCTGGGGCCTGAATAATCTACACCGCAAGGAAGAGGCTTCTACATTTTTTAGTTTTCAAAATACTGTAATTTAGTCTCACCATTTTGTCTAACACACAATTTGAAAAAATACAAGAATAAAATAATTAAGAGCCTGTATTGTTTAGAGAAGGTCAATGGAAAAGATTACAATTTCCTCTCAGGATTAAAAGATACTGGCTGAGTTGTTTTAGAAGTTTCCATATTTACAGTAAATCCAAAAAGCAAATGGCACCTCTGCTATTTACTAAAGGTTTACACATTAAAGCTTAGGAAAATAATAATCATGCAGTAAGTCAACAAATATTTACTTAATGTTTTTTATGTGTCTGGCACTCTGGTAAATGATAATATAATGATAAAAAAGACACGTATTATCTCTGTCTTCAGGGAGTATTAGTTTTCTGTAGATGGTGTAACAAATTACCACAAATTTAGTGGCTTAAAACAACACAAATTTATTGTTTTTCAGTTCTGGTAGTCTGAAGTCCAATTTGGGTCCCACTGGGTTCAAGTGAAGATGGGAAAAAGCTGCATTTCTTCCTGGAATCCGTAGGGCAGAATCCTTTTCCTCGTAGGATTCAAAGGCTGGGCTTGTGGTCCTCTTCCTCTACCTTTAAGCCAGCGATGTCCTGACCTTTTCTTTTTAAAATTTTAAAAATGTGTTTATTGATTTTAGAAAAAGAAAGAAAGGAAGAGAGAGAAACTTAGATTGATTGCCTCCCATATGTGCTTCAACAGGAGATTGAACCTGCAACCTAGGTATTGTCCTGACCAGCAATCAACCCCCGCCCAACCTTTTGTTGTACTGGACAGTATTGGACAGTTCCAGCCGGAACTGTCCCAAGCTATTCTATGACCACAGATGGAAAAAGTTCTCCACTTTTAAGAACCCATATGATTAGATTGCACCCACCTAAAAATTCTAGGGTACTCTTGCCATCTCAAGCTCTATACACTTAATCACATTTGCAAAGTCTCTTTTCCCTGATAAAGTAATATATTCACAAGCTCTGGGGATTAGGGCATGGACATCTTAGGCACCATTATTGTTTCTGCCTATTTTTTTTTTTTTTTGAAGACTTTCTTCATTATTTTCCGAGAGAAGGGCAGGGAGGGAGGAAGAAAGGGAGAGAAGCATCAATGTGTGGTTGCCTTTCACTGCCTCCAGCTAAGGACCTGGCTGGAGACCTGGCTTGCAACCTGGTTATGTACCCTGGCTGGGGAATCACATCAGCGACCTTTGGATTCACAGGCTGGCACCAATCCACCAAGCCACACCAACCAGGGCTCTTTCTGCCTATTATGTAGAGTTTATACTCTAGTGCATGAGCAACAGATTCAAATGCCAATAGAGCAGGCAGGTCACTGAAATGAATGAGTGAGATCGGTGAGTGAAGACAGTGGTGATTTGGAGCATTCACATTGATTGTTAACACATGTGAATGCTGGCTCCATGTTGCCCTATCTTGCCATATTTCAAGAAAAACTAGAGATCTGGATTATGTGAAATACATGAGTTTTTAAAATGTGAACAACTGTTTTAGATTGGTTCCCCAGAAGCAGACCCTGAATTGAAAATTGGTATGCAAGTAGCTTATTTAGGAAGTCCTCCCAGGGAAATTGGAAAGGGAGTAGGAGAATCAGGGCTACAAGGGGAAAAAATCCCAATAAGGCTGCAATCTCAGGCAAAGTCCTATAAATTGATCCCCTGGGGAATTCTGGACCATAAGTCATATCTCATGCCCCCACGCAGAGCAAGGGAGCTAGGGCTCTCGTAATTGTGCACTGCTCAGCCATTGGTTAAGAGAAACAGACACCTGAGGGGCATGTAAACTGCTGATATTACTTGGAAAATCATGAACAGTGCCCATGTTGTTTTCATAGTTGGCTTGATTTTCCTAATGCCCCTAGACATCAGAGTAACAACAATTGTTAAAAGTATCTGTTTGGCCACACATTGATGGGCAAAGGATGTTAAGAATAATAGAGGAAATGGCGAAGCCAAAGAACTTATATACATGACACATGGACATGAACTAAGGGGGACATTGCTGTAGAGAATGGAGGGTACCGGGGAAAGGGGACAAACAGGGAAAATTTGGGACAACTGTAATAGTAAAATCAATAAAATATATATTTTTTAAAGTATCTGTGTGGCTAGATGAAAGTCCTAATTCTTTTTTTTTTTTTTTCCAAGATTTTATTTATTATTTCCAGAGAGAGGGGCAGGGAGAAAGGCAGAGAGGGAGAGAGACATCAATGTATGGTTGCCTTTCACCTCCAGCCACAGATCTGGTTGGAGATCTGGCTTGCAACCTATTTACATGCTATGACTGGGGAATAGAACCAGCAACCTTTGGGTTTGCAGGCCGGCACCTGATCCGTTATACCACCAGCCAGTGCTGAAAATCCTAATTCTAAATGCTCTTCTAAATCTAGGAAAGTATGCGTAGGAGATTGTAATAATGTTAGTAAAATGTTATAGTTTAGCCAATTGAGCACATGTGTTCTTGTAGAGAGGACATGGGTAGTAGACCTGGCCAGTGTTAATGAGAACAATTTACTCCATTCTCTTTGGTCCTTTTATGAAGACCACCATCCATTGCCTGAGACTATATCTAACAATTGATTTTCCCATTTTTTTTTTTAAGATTTAAAAAAATATATATTATTTTTAGAGAGAGGGAAAGGTAAAGAGGTGGAAAAGGAGAGAGACATCAACATGTGGTTGTCTTTCACCTGCCTCCAACTAACGACTTGGCTGGAGACCTGGCTTGCAACCTGGTTATGTGCCTTGGCTGGGAATCAAACCAGTGACCTTTGGGTTCACAGGCTGGTGCCTTATCCACTCTGCCACCAGCTAGGGTGATTTTTCTATTTAAAAAAAAATGTCATTAGCACCTTTGGCACAGGATTATGAAATAATTTGGCTTCCTCTGGAATGATAGGTATTCTGTGTTTTCTAGGGGTTACAACAAAGATGCCAGTTTTTATTTATATTATCTTCCAAAGCACTAGAAGAACCCAGATGCATTAAAGGTTTTTTGCATATGTTAATTAAGACATTAGGGTAAATTGGTTAACTTTTCAGAACTCAAAATAAGTCAGTAGATATTTTTCAAAATACTTAAGAATATTTGTTACCCCTTTGTTATTCCTTTCTGCAAGCTTTTGGTAGGTGTTTTGAGGATAAATAAATTGGTGAACACAATTAGTTACAAGTTAACCTACTTGTAAATCATTTTTGGATGCCTTGAAGAAGATGGAAATGATATTAGAAAGTAATTATAAGGCAGCTGAAAACTTTGGAAGCCAATATTTTAATTATAATATTGTTTATAGAGCTGAATAAAATTGGAAAAAGAGAGCAGTTGACTCTATCATGAACCAGAGAACATGTGGTGTTACTCTAGGGATAATGTTATGAGTCTTATTAAAGAAAGATTATACGACTGTGAATGGAAGGCTTTGGCTCAATTCTAATTGTTGACTTTTAACCCGGTCACAGTTATGGCCTCACAATAGTCTAGATGTTGCAACCACCAGCAGTTGCCCAGCTTAACAATAGATTCCATATGGACGCATCTGTTTGGTGGAGTTCACATCACAATTTTTCATTTAAGAACTTTCTTGTAATTTGTTTAAGGCATCAACACCATGTACTAAAGGCTACCAAGGCATTCATTTGAAGACCAGCTCATAAAAAAAAAAAAAAAAAGAGTTGGAAATATTTATATGATAAATTCCTAGCAGTTTTCCATGAGGTCAATAACCTGGATTTGTTTTTGTAGAGTGTTGTGTAAACTGCATATGGAATTTGCTAATATCTCTTACTTTATGTTTCATCTTACACCACTGTATGTTAGGTCTCAAATAATATCTAAAGACAATCATGGTAGAGGTAGAGTTGATTTAATCAAGAGTGCATGAAGTATAGGTTATTTATTCAAAAATGGTCAAGAATACTACTTTGGAAGTGGGGAGTCTTGGTTTTCATTTTTACTAGTGTGTGATGATACCTAGCCTTTGCATAAATATTTTCTCATCTCCAAAATGAGTAGCTTAAATTTAGAGAACTTTTGTAGTCTTTTCCAACGCTGATACTTTGCTCCATTTTCTGCTCATTCAAACATGCTAGGAACAGACCAGGATAACATCACTGTCTCCTCCCTTGCTCAACTGATTTATCTTACATTTGGACCATTTCTCTTCTAATTTTGAAATCCAAGCTTTGGAAATCCTAGTTGTTTGGAAGTGACTGGACCCTGTAAAGGGAGTTCCTAGACTTTCTCGTAATCAGTGAAGTCATTTGTTCCCTCCACTAACCCCACAGAATTCATCTTTGTGTTTCCATTCCTTTCATTTTGACTCTAGGGCAATAAAGAAAATTGTTCCCAAGATACCCGCTAAATTTCATTTCTCTGGCCACTTTCAACTGGTGGTCCTTGGAGGGAACAAGGAAGATATGACAAGTTGATCTCTGGAGTATATGGGCTATATAGCTTCTTCTACCTGCAGCATCCTGACTATTGGACAGACAGACCCTGGTGAAGGTGCTACACTGGGATCAGGTGTTAGAACCACTCTGGTCTTTGGAAATAGGGATGTTCCTTTCTGAGTGACCACTCTTTCTTTCCTGGACTTTAGGGCTTGCTTGAATAGTTCAGAGTTACTCACACTAATTACTTGTGCCATTTGTTTTTTCTCCTTATTTTTTTGGTTCTGTATTTTTGCTAGAACAATTTGTAAGCTTCTTTAGAGTCTGATGTTTCTTCTTTCTATGAAATAAATTCTGTAGTCTGTAGAGGAAGAGGAAGGAAAGGAGAAGAGGGGCGAGGAAATGGGAGAAAATTAACCACTCCCACTTCCTTTTTAGTTCCCTTTCTTATTTCGGATATTTATGTAATATTATGAATGACTTAGGGGAGAACATGGAAAGAGACATCTACTTTTCTTTCATATCCTATGAAAATACATATTTTGTCCAAAGAGTCATGTATAGTTAGAGGAGACTAAGAGTATAGCTCAGAGAATACTGGATTTTATAGCCTTGGCTCTGTATATAGGCATGCTTCCCTTTGGCCAGGTATCAGAAGGCTGTCTATCCCAAGAGCCCAACACAGTTGCTCAGCACCTATGTCCTGTCCATGAACTCATTCCAAGTATTTACTAGGGTCAAAAAAAGAAAAAAACCCAGTCAACTGAAATAAAAATAATTCTTAATTTCAAGGCTGTATAATGGGGACACCTTACCCCAAGCTGATGTAAAAGAGATTTATAGGGGGATGTCTTTTGTATCTCAGGGTTTTTTATCATTGGCACTATTGACATTTTGTCCATTTTTGGATGTTTAGTACTTTCCTTGGTTTTTACCTACTAGATACTAATAGCGTTCCCCACCCTCAAAGTTAGGACAACAAACAGCATCTCCAGATATTGCCAAATAACTGCTAGGAAACATAATCTTCCTTAGTTGAGACAAATGCCTTATATTAAATAATTCTTTGTTTTACCCTAATCTATTACATTTGATATAATGGCCTATGCCATATGAAAGCAACTTGGTTCACCCAACCCAATTTGACAAAACCTGATAAAAGCCAATTTCACCAAATATCATTAGCCAAAAGATCAAATGCCATATAACCAATTTACCATATTTACCCAATTCACAAAATATATTTTAAAATATTCTTTTAAAATTTTATTCTTAAGTATATTTTATTGATTATGCTGTTACAGTTGTCCCAAGTTTCTTCCCTTTGCCCCCTTCTGCCTGGTATCCCCCTTCCCTCCAGCAATCTCCCTCTCCTTGGTCTATGTTCATGAGTCATGCACCTAAGTTCTTTTGTTTCTTCTTTTCTTATGCCATTCTTAACACCCCCTGTCTATTTTGTTCCTACCAATTATGATTCTTAACCTCTGTACCTTTCCCCCCATTCTCCCCTTCTCCCTCCCAGCTAATACTCCTCCAAATAATTCCCATACCTATTATTTTGTTCCTGTCCTGGTTGTTTGTTTAGTTTGTTTTTGTTTTAAAATTCAGTTATTGATAATTATGAGTTTTTTGTCATTTTAATGTTTATAGCATTAATCTTTTTCTTAAACATTTTATGTAATAATGGCTTGGTGATGAGAATTCCTTTAGTTTTCACTTTGTCTGGGAAGCACTTTATCTGCCCTTCCATTCTAGATAGTTGCTGAATAGAGTAATCTTGGTTGTAGGTCCCTGCTTTTCATCACCTTAAATACTTCTTGCCAGCCCCTTCTTGCCTGCAAAGTTTCTTTTGAGAAATCAGCTGATAGTCTTATGGGAACTCCTTTGTATTTAACACTCTGCTTTTCAGATTCTCTCTTTATCTTTAACCTTTGGCATTTTAATTATGATGTATTTTGGTGTGATTCTCTTTGGGTCTAGTTTGTTTGGGTCTCCCTATACTCCCTGGACTTGTATGTCTATTTCCTTTTCCAAATTAGAGAAATTTTCTTTCATTATTTTTTTCAACTAAGTTTTCAATTTCTTGCTCTTCCTCTTTTTCTTCTGGCACCCCTATGATTTGGATGTTGGTACATTTAAGATTATCTCAGGGTTCCTAATACTCTTCTCATTATTATTATTATTATTATTATTTGCATTCTTATTTCTTCTTTCTGTTTTGGTAGAATGTTTATTTATTCCATTTGTTCCAAATCATTGATTTGAATACAGGACTCCTTCCCTTCATTGCTGGCTTTCTGTATATTTTTCCTTATTTCACTTTGTGTAAACTTCATTTCTTCCTTTATTTTTTGCCATACTCAAGAAGTCCTTTGAGCATCCTGACGACCTTTGTTTTTAAATCTGCATCTGATAGGGTGGCTATCTCCATTTCACCTAGTTCTCTTTCTGGGGTTTCATTTGGGCCATATTTCTTTGTCTACTCAATTTGGCAGCCTCCCTGTGTTTGCTTCTGTGTATTAGGCAGAGCTGCTTCTACTCCCTGTCTTAGTAGCATGGCCTGTGTACCAATGGCACCTGCAAATTGTGTGGAGCTGAGACTTGGGTAATTGCCAGGGTAGGGCAACTTGCTTCACTGCTTTGTGGCTCTGTGTGTGGTGGTGGGTTGAGGGGACAATGCCACTGCCTGGCTTCTGATGATTTGTCTAGCACTCTCCCCATTTCTAGTCACTTCACTTATATCCCATATGCAATTGGTGCCCTTCCAGCTGTTTCTCTGGGGCTTGGGTAAGTGCTAAGATCATGTGAGCTATTTAAGTGGTAAAAATCCAGCAGTTTCTTCTGCTACCCCATGCAGGCTCTTTAAACAGTGAAAATCCAGCAATTTCTTCTGCTGCCCCAAACCCCACTGTTTTTTACTGCCAGAAGTAATGGGGGTTTATTTTCCTGGTGCTGAAACCTTGGCCTGTGTAGCCTGGTCTGGGGCTGGGGTACCTCACTCTCAGGGTATCTCACCTGATTTATATCCACCACACATGAATGTGGGACTGTCCTTTCCACTGCCACTGCCTATTTCTCCCCTGGTTGCAAGTCTTGTGAGAACCCTTAGCATTTGGGAAGAACAGTAAAGATGCACACCTGAGAGGGAAGACAGACATGGGCATGCTCCAGAAAAAGCCTGCTCAATCCCCATTCTAATTAGAGATTTCACTCCCTTATGTTTCACCCTTAAGTCCGAAAGCTCACTTCAGTGAACAGATGTACAGATGAATGCTGTATGACTATGCCTATGCAATGTTGGAGCTGTTCTACCTGCACTACATTGCCTTGTTATGTTTGGCTTTACAAAGGTCAAATTTTTAGGAGCTTAGAAAAACAACTTTTATCAGCTACAATTACATTGAAATCTCTCTTTGAAATAAAATTGATAACTTTGGCCAAAATAAATATGCCCATGCCTTTCTTATTCTTTTATTCCAAGTTTCCTCAACTGCCTTTACTATTTTTTTCTTAAACAAATCAACTGCACTTGCCCATTTTATAATTTTGAAAGAAAGTCAAACCTTTTTATTTTATATACATATCCATTATATATACACATATTTATAACTTGTGGGAGTTACATAAATTATGTTCTCAGTAGTTTAGCTACTACCTCTCCATCTATTTATCTATTTATTCATTTATTTATTTAAGCAACAAGTATTGAACTACCAAGAGCCAGGAACAATGATGGGAATAATAGGAAAGATGATACTGGAGATGTGGCATTTTTTTCCTTTGCTGGTAGATGCAGAACCAGTGCTCTTTTGTTAGAATAACAATAGGCTAGTCCTCATCTCTTAACTTAGGAAACATCAAATTAGTTTTGTGTCTTCTACATAGAAAACAATTAATATTATATTAGAGTAGATTTCAAATCCATTATCTAGGTCATATTATTGGCCTATATTAATATTAGGCTTCTTACTAAAATCTTTTATATTTTTATAAATGCTTCTGCTAAGCCATATTCTTTCTTTCCTGAATTTGTACTAATACAATTCATTGTATTCTTATTCTAAGTATGGGTTATTTTATTCTCATAAAACTTCATGTCAATATTAGTCATATTTTTAAGCCCAGAGAGAATGTTTTGAGTTTATGTCCTATTGATATACATGATCTCCAAAGTATTGGTTTTTTAAAAATTATATAAGCATGATTTGCCTTCATATGAATCGCTGATAGACACATGGACTAAGACAAGGCCAAATACAAGCCTTAATGTGCAGTATCTCTTCAGTGAGGGACAAATCCTTCTCATTGTGACAAAACCTAGCATTATATTTCTTTCTTTCGTTCTTTCTTTTTTTTTTTTTTTTAATTTTATTGTTGTTGTATTACATCCATCCCCTTTTTGCTCCCCTCTGTCCCCCTCCCCACCCACCCATTCCCCCCAAAATCAATCCCACCTGTTGTCCATGTCCATGGTCCCTTTATACTAGGTTCTTGTCTAAGCTGCTCCCCTTCTTTGCCTCTGCCTCCCCACTCCCCCCAACCCTGTTCCCCCTGACCACTGACAACAAGCAAAACAGAACCAAGTATATATTTCTTCAGCTTATCTATAAACTTATTTTGAGGGAGTCTGTCAAATGTTTTAAGATATGCTCCCTTATCTATAAGTTTTGTTCCTTTAAATTATAAATGAAATTACTCTGGAATACCTTCAATTTAAATCTGGGAATAGGCCATTTTCAGTTCTGATGGAGCAAAATGTGGAAAGCATCTCTCTAAGAAAGATAAGTTAGTACATATGACACTGGATTGCAGCTGGAAATACAGGAAAAAGGAACACAGGAGGGGAAGCCATTAACACAATCAATAGGATTGATAATGAAAACCCGAGCTAAGGTGTGAAAATAAACATGGAAGAGATGGGAGAAATCCAATGCATATTTGAAGGAAAGATCAATAAAACTTTTTGATTTTGAGGGGAATTCAAGGACAACTCTGGGCACCCAAAATGAAGAAGTTTGGAGGGCTATCTAATATTCTAATATGCACAGGTTGTGTAAAGAGTGATTTTTATTCTTTTATAACACATTTTATACAGCATTTTGTATAGAACAGGAGACAATTATCAACATCAATTTAATTTGAAATGACAAGTAAAAAGACATAGTCTATTTTTGCATTCATGACACACCACTTGACACCATTCCTCTTGGTTTCCCCCGCACTCCCCTCATTCCTAGCTCTTCAAGATGTCTAAATCAACTGAGTTCACAATTCACAGTGTATGGTAATTGAAATCTGGGCAAGAAGTTAAGGCTAGAGATATAGAGAATGTAGGAAATCATACAGTATGAGAAACAGAGGTCTGAAGATCGTCATTTCAGTGAAGGAAGTAAAGGAAGAAAAGTGCTGAAACAAAGAATAATTGGTACGGGAGGTAGGAGAAACAAAATATAATGAAAAGAAGCCAATACTTAAGTTTCTGGTAGCAGAGAATAGTCACATATATCAATGTCACTCAAATGAGATATTTGAATTTGTTTAGAATGATATTGGAAACTTTATAGATTAATTATTATAGACTTGAAAGGATGAATAACAAATTACAAGAAATGCTTGGTTAAATAAAGAAGTGAATTACAGAGATAGGTGTATTGACAGGAGGTATATTGTACTGTATATATTTTTAGATGGGAGATAAATGAGTGTGTTTGAAGACAGGAGGAAGGAGCATAATTTAGAGAGGGAGGCTTAAAATGATAAAATATTTTCTTGTAGTTTTAACTGAAGGAAAGGCATTTGTGAAGATGAGAAGAATTGGGATTAAAAGGACAAGAGGCAATTATTTTTTCCTTTTATAAATTTAATTTTATTGTATTGTTGTTGTATTACATTCATTCCATCCCCTACCTCACCTGCTCACCCCTTCCACACCCTCCCTTTCCCCACCCACAGTCCATCCCACTTTTGTCCATGTCCATGGGTCATCCATACTAGTTACTTGACTAAACTGCTCCCCTTCTTTGCCTCCTTCTCCCTACTCCCTCTCCCTCTGCACACTGAAGATCTCTGGTTCTGTTTTGCTTGTTTGTTTGTTTTGTTTATTAGTCTCCTGTAATGAGTGTGACCATATAGTATTTGTCTTTCACCTACTGGCTTATTTCACTAAGCATAATACTCTCTAGTTCCATCCATGTTGTTGCAAAAGGTAGGAGCTTCTTCTTTCTTTCTGCTATGTAGTATTCCATTGTGTTATCTTTAAGACTGTGGCTGGCTCCATCTTGAGATGGGGTGAGGAGGATAAAGATAAAAAGAGCAGCTGGTTCAGGTAATGCCAGAACATCTCAAGAGTAGTTCTAAGTTGAAGTTTAATTTTCTGGTATTCATTTGCTCATCTCCTTGTTACCTTCATTTAAGACTTTGCTAGTTTATTATCTGGGTGATAATTCATTCCCTTCAACTCCCCTTCTCCAAGCCTTCTGAAAACCTCATTATAGATAGGTATGAATGTGGAGCACAAGCAGGGTCCCATTTACTTAGACTCATTTACTTTAGGGTCCTAAATATGAAGTAACTTAATGGGCATTGATAGAGCTTCTTGACCAAGAATAATTATTCCACCAGTAAAGTAGAGAACCTGGCATTTCAACTTTCAGAGTTTATTATTTTTGTTTGTTTTACCAAGCATTTTTCTTTTTAAGATCTCATTTTTATTATTTCTAGAGAGAGGGGAAGGGAGAGAGGCAGAGAGGGACAGAAACATCAATGTATGGTTGCTTTTCAACTGTTTCCAGCTACATAGCTGGCTGGAGACTTGGCTTGCAACCTGGTTATGTGCCCTGGCTGGGAATTGAACCAGCAACCTTTGGGTTCATAGTCTGGCACCTTATCCACTGTGACACCAGCAAGGGCCCCAAGTGTTTTTTTAATAATACAAAATTTTGGGGGGGGTTTCACCTTTTCAGTTTGGCTACAAGTTGTTTTTATTTTACCAAACATTTACTTAGGACTGTATTACTCTTAGAAACTTTTCTTCCTTTGCCTCTTTCTCCCTTAGTCCCTTTTCTTTCATTGTTCCTTCCTTTCTTCCTTCTCATCTTTTCTTCTATAAATAATGAATCTTTATGGCATTACAAGTATATGTGAGGCCATGACATAGTATACTCAAGTACCTCAGTCTAAGGAGGCACATAGATATTGATACAACGATAGCATAATAAAGTAAATAGGTGTCCTGAAGTCAGTGCACTCCAGCATAGGAGTTTTACTGGTGATTAAGAAAGAAGGATGATGTCATTTAGAACATACAACAATACTTAAAGAGAGAAGGCTTGAGAGGAAAATCCTAGAAAGTAATCTTGGTAGTCAAAAACACTAAAGTCACAGAATAGGCCTGGGTCTGTCTCATATACAGGAATGAATGGGTAGACAGATTATAACCACAATGCCTAATTTTTGAGCTTCAATGTTTTTGTTGCTTACCAATGAGCAATTGGCATACAATGGTATATGAACTCAGCCCACAGTTAGGATAAAATTTTTCAATAAGTTATGTCTATACTCTCAAACAATAGTATCATAAATTTCCAAATTAATTTTGGAAGTCAGAATAACCTATTTAAATCATTTTTAATTGGGGAGGTTTAGATCTAACCTTGGTTAATAATAAACTTCAAATGGGAAGTTGTCTTTCCTCTAGCAGTTCTCCAAATAAATATGAATAACTTGTATTTTGAAACATCCCATGGCTCTCACTATTAGGACACTGAAATTATTGACAATGCCAAAACACAAAAGGGAAAAGAGAAGAGTGGGACTGGGAAAATGAATTTAAGTCCAAGTTTTTCTTACTAAACACTTCCCTTACGTACACTTGTGTTATTATTTTCACAGAGCTATTCAATGGCATGTTTGGAGTAAATGTTGTTAAAATTCAGAGGTAAATTAGAAAAATAACATCTGACATTAATTAAAATATATCTGTTTAGAGCTACGCAAGCTGGTGGAAAGAGAATTCTCTGGACCCGCCCCCCCCCTTCACATGCTCCCAATTCAACCCCCATCCCTAAACCTTTCTCTCCACAAGGACATCTAATGACAATGCACTTAGCCAAGGAAAGACTATTGTCTCACTGGCTGAGAATTGTATTAAGTGCTTTAGTTGTAAAGAAAGAACAGTGTATTATTCCAAAAATGTTCTTCTTAGTTCATGATGCAAACCATCCCTTAAAATATGAGAAATTGCATATGATATTTAGTAGTGTATTCTTTCAAAATATTAGCAATGTATCAGCCAATATTCACATTATAGAATTTGAGTACTCTAATTGTAGAGGCTTTTTAACAGGAAAATTTTTGTTCTAAACTCACAGTTCAATTTAGGTTGTTTTTTCAAGAGGTTATTACAATGTTCAGATACTCTACTTAATGATAACAATTAGGTCACAGCATTGTTGATGGCCCTTTGGGAATACTGATCTGATTGTGCTGCACATTATCATGGATTTAGAAATATCTAAGATACTTCATTTCTGTTAGATCACAGCTTGCCCACAAATTCATTTAAAAAATTATTCTACCTAGTAGTTTGAATTCTTTCTTTAGATTAAGAATTATCATAAACTTTTTGAGTACTGGGGGAAAAGGAGAAATATTAATTACTTTGTCTTTTCCAGGGACTTAAAAAATAATATGTTTTAATATTCTTTTTGATAATATAATTTATTAAGCACCTACTATGTGATATTCTTTGCCGATACTTTTTTGTACATTGTCTCTAAATTTTTCAGTAGCCTTTTAGGGGTGAAGTAGCTCAAATGATGGCAGAGATAGATTTTAAATTTTGATTCAGTGAATCCATATTTTAACTAGATCAATTTAATATATCCTGTGCAAGAAATGATGACTTCACTTAGTTTTCTGTTCACATATACAACACTCTTACATCAGTAACAGCAACCATTATACTACATTGTCATTTAAAATCCAGAAGCAAATTAGAAAAATAACATCTGAGTTTAATAAGAAAATTTCTGTTTAGAACCATATAAGCCCTGGCTGGTGGCATAGTGGATAAGGTACTGGCCTGTGAATCCAAAGGTTGCTTGTTCGATTCCCAGCCAGGGCACATAACCAGGTTGCAAGCCAGGTCTCCAGCCAGGTCCATTGCTGGAGGCAGGTGAAAGGCAACCATACATTGATGTCTCTCTCCCTTTCTGCCTCCCTCCCTTCCCCTCTCTCTTAAAATAATAAATAAAATCTTTAAAAAAAGAACTGTACAAACTGGTGGAAAGAGAATTCTCTGTACTACCACTACATGGTCCTACAGATATCTAATAAAAATGCACTTATCCAATGACTGATACCTGTTTCATTGCCTCTGTGAGAAGGCATACACCTAGTTTAAAAGATGCTCTCCACAAACCAGTAGCTGAGAATTGCTGCCATATAGACATCTTCACAGCCTGATGATGAATCTATTTAAAAAGGGCCACCTGAAAGACATTTATGCACCTCCATAAAATTACTACTGAAAACATGATTCATTGTAATTTTATGTTTTTTAGGGATCATTTGGGTGTAATCTTCTTAGAGTTCAGTTCTAGAAAATTTTGCCTTTCCCAATGAAATAAATAACAAAATTTAAGAATATTAACAATTCTGGCTGGTGTGGCTCAATTTGCTGGAGCATTACCTCATAAATCAAAGATTATAGGTTCACAAGTATATGAATACAAGGAATAGGCCTTCAGTGGTCAGGGGAACGGGGTAGGGGGGAGGGAGAGGTAGAGGCAAAGATGGGGAGCAGCTTAGACAAGAACCTAGTATAAAGGAACCATGGACATGGACAACAGGTGGGATTGACTTTGGGGGGAATGGGTGGGTGGGTGGGGGGACAGAGGGGAGCAAAAA